>JARBWK010000004.1:95318428-95681190 GCA_030556195.1 Anolis apletophallus
AATTATTTTAATTGTTGAAGAGTTTGGCTCTGGGTGTGACACAGTAACTAGGTTAACGCAGAAACTTAAGATAATTGATCATCCCACGAAAGAATGCAATGATTGCTTTGGAACGGTTGTTATGAAGACAAATCCAAGATTTTCTTGTTATCTATGCAAATACATAGAATCCTGTTGAGATTAGATTTTCTAAAATTATTATTTTGGATTTTATTATTACTTACCGTTTACCCATTCAGAGTAACAAATATATATCCTAAGGGATATTTGCATCCTAGTTTATATTAGACACTGTGTGATTTTGCTCTGAAGTCTTCCTTTTCTTGTGCTTGTATTCAAGCGCCAAACATTAAAAATCATTACAAGCATTACAAGTCCCTTATTTACTAGGCCTGGTTGAGCCATAAGAAAATGGTTCAAAACTTTGTTTCGGATGTAGGGGGTGCTGGCGCTTCGAATTTGACTTCCGAAAATTTCGAGACAAATTCAAAATTTATTCAGAAAAAATTCCAAACTTCAGGAATGAAGCCGTTAATGGCATATTTAACCCAGTTTGAAAGCCCAGGCATTCCCCTCCGCTTCTGAACGGGGCTGTCCTCTCGCTGATGCGTGATGGAAGAAATCCACTTGGAAACTGAGTTAACACGGCTCTCCCCACATGTCCTTCTTTCCCGCGTAAGAGCGCACACTACATAGAAGGGAAGGCCAGGGAAAAACCTGCCGATTTCTTTCCAAATATTTTGGTGGTGGCTTTGAAATTGGACATTCACTTCCTGGTTGCTTACATAACTTCAAAACCAGTTCAGAAGTCAATTGATTCCAAATTTATAAAGACTTTTGGAGCATTCCGACAAATCTAACCAGGCCAATTTTTAAAGTGGGAGCTAGTGTGGCATAATGATTTGAGCATTGGACTGTGGCTTCAGAAATCAGAGTATGAATCCATATTTCAACCCTTTAAGTTCAAAAATCTTGTGATAGGTTTTTCTTTGGGTCTCCCTAAGTCAGTAATGACTTGAAGACACACAACAACCACACTAGAATCATAGAGTTGGAAGAGACCCTCCCTTCCAACCCCCTGGCATGCAGGGAAAGCACAATCGAAGCACCCTAACGGATGACCATCCAACCTCTGCTTAAAAGCCTCCGAAGAAGGAGCTTCCACTACACTTCCATGGTCAGGAAGTTCTTCCCAATGTTCGGATGGAATTTCCTTTCCTGTAATTTGAACCCACTGCTCTGAGTCCTAGTCTCCAGGGCAGCAGAAAACAAGCCTGCTCCCTAAATCTTATGGCATCCTTTCACATGTTTAGACATGGCTATCATGACTCCTCCCAACCTTCTCTTTTACAGGCTGAACATACCCAGTTATTTAAGATGCTTCTCATAGGGCATGGTCTCCAGACTTTTGATCATTTGAGTTGCCTTCCTCTGGCACCTTCCTTGTCAATACCTGTCTTGAATTGTGATGCCCAGAATTGGACACAGTATTCCAGGAGAGGTCTAACCAAAGCAGAATAGAGGTACCACGATTCCCTCAATCTAGACACTATACTCCTTTTGATGCAGCCCAAAATCCCATTGGCTTTCTTAGCTGCTGCATCACACTGCTGGATCATGGTCAACAACCACGAAGACTCAAGATCTTTCTCATATGTACTGTTGTTGAGGATAAATTTCATGAAGTGTAGTATCTTACATTTTGTCCTTGTTGAAAACCACTTTGTTAGTCATCTCTCTAATCTGCTAAGGTGCTTTTGAATTCTGCTCCTGTCTTCTGGATTATTAGCGATCTCTCCTAATTTGGCAGACTTGATAAGCGCCCTCCAAACCTTCATCAAGCCATTAATAAAGATGTTGAACAGCACTGGATCCAGGACCAAACTCTGCGGTGAAGCAGCCAAATTAAGGAGTTAATTTCTTCTTCCTATCCTTCTTCTCTTCCTCCACCTGTTCCCTGGCCATAAACACTTGATCCGCTATTGCCAGCAATTCAGTTAAATTCTTGCCCAAAAACCCTGGCTGTTTCTGTATCTTCTTCCTGATGTCTGGGGATGACTGAGAGATGAAGGATTGTGTGAGAGCAACCCTTCCATCATTCTGCTCTAAGTTGTAAGGGCTATATTTTCTGTAAGCTTCCTCCAAACGCTCGAGGAAAGCAGCAGGCGTCTCAACTTTATCCTGTTGGACACCCTGTATCTTCTGGATACTAGAAGGCCGGGGTGGACCCTGTCTGATGGCCTTTAAGAGAATTTGCTGGTAGTCTTTAATTCTGTCTCTCTGATCCACATGATTTGGATCCCATCCTGGATCTTGTTCCACTGGGAACCTAGCACTCCCAAATGCAACAGCTTCTATCTGCCCATGTCCCTCTTGAGCTATCAATCTGGCCTGGTTGATGATGCACCTTCTCTCTGCCGCAGTGAACAGGGCATTTAACAGCTGTTTGCAATCCCACCACGTGGGATCATGGGTAGCCATAATTCCTTCAAGGAGGTCCCCCATAGCACGAGGTTGCTCAGAATATGGGGGGGTGTTATGTTTCCAATTAAAAATGTCCGAAGAAGAAAACGGGACTATCTGATAAGCCTGTTGAACCCTGTTATGCACGTCCAGTAGTGGGACCTGCCGGATAGGACACTGTAGTGCCCCTCTCTCCACCTCTTCTTCTTCCCTTGCTTCCTGCCCCCTGGTTTTACTTCTGGTCCTCATTGGGGAAGCGACTCGTCTTATGCTGTGCCTTCTGTGTAAATCCGGTGAGCGCTCTATCGCTCTTATGGATTCAAAAGATCTGCTCCGCTGCACTGTGGGGGGTCGCGCAATCAACCTCCCTGCTGCTTCGGGGCACTCATCCTCTTCTCCCTCTCCGCTTTGGGGACGCTCTATCATCCTGCCAGCGCCAGGGGTTGGACATCTCGCTTCCCTCTCTACCTCTCTTGCTTCCTCCAGGGGTAGCTAATCTTCATGGAGAGAGGGGCCTGGTAGGCAGGCGGCTCTTCACGAAACAGGTCCCTTTCTGAAGGGGAAACAGGGGATGTCACTATTGCTGGTGTCTGAAACGGAGGTGCCGGCGCGGGCTGGGACGCTGCTCTGGCAGACGGAAACGTCCCGCTTGAACCCGCATTTGCCTGGTTCCCTAATTCGAATTGGAAAGTCATTGGGAGATTTACTGGAGTTGAAATTGGCGCGATGGGAACAGGAAGAAACTCTGGGCTTGCCGGGAGCGGCGAGGCGGGGACTGACGGGATTGGTGCAGTAGGAACAGCCGGGACCGCCTCAGAATGCGTCACGGCCGTTGACGTCATCTGGACGGCCGAGCCTGTCCCAAGGGTGGGGACATGGCTGGAGCTCGAACAGGGACGGGGGCGCAGTGGCGGCTCCCATGCTCCGGTTGGGGCAATGTGTCTCTCTCTCTGTCTTCTCCTTAAGGGGGGGAGGTCTTCTTGTTCCGCCGGCAGCACCGGTGGCTTTCTTTCTACCTTCCTGTTCACAAAGCACCCTTTCTTCTCACGGATCTTTGGGCCAGCCCACCAAACCCCTTGAGCGACCATGCGTTCCCAAGTGGCAGAATAAATCCACTGGTCATTTGGATGGACTGCAAAACAATAATCCTCAAGTTGCTGACACTTATCCCAATCCCAAGTCCCTGTGCTTGGCCATCCGATCTCACGGACGGAAGGCCAAACCTCTGTGCACAGATTACTAAGTTCAAAAGATTTCATCTCTTGGGGTGTCCTTCTACTGCCAACTGGCAGATCCTGTCCCAGTTATCTAACACACATTGCAGAGGGGGACTCTTTCTTCTGCTTTGATCCTGCACTCCCCATTTCTCTTGCCTAAGATCAAACCCCACTTCAGTGCTCTCCCCAACCCCAATGTGTGTTCCCTCAGTGTTAAAGTGCTTGAAATAGACTATACTTGCCAGCTCCTGAAGACCCCGGGACTCGCGTCTCGCCTCCCGCGTCACCACTCGATTTGCGTCGGCTCTTGGCGAACGGACCTGACGTCGCCTCCGACTCTCTGCGCGCTTGTGCCGGTTTGCTAGCCTACAACGGCTGGGCACCTTGTTACTGTGTCCCCGGACTTTACACCTGCCGGCTCTCAAGGGGCTGCTTCCCAGCTGCCCCTCCCCTTTGGCTTTGAGTTCACCTATAACTTTAGTTGCAGTCTCTCCCGGGTCCACAGGCTTTTCGTTTGGGACGAGCCAGGCGGCCGGCTCAGTGCAAAAAGTGGTCAAAAACAGGCGGGGCCCCTTCCAGCCCTCCTGGGTCGTCTCTCCTTACTTAGCCTGGGAGCGGGGGCTGTCCACAACGGGGACCGTGTTTGTTTTCCTCACCACAGACCCGTCTAAATACCTTTTTAGATCACGTCGGGGTCACCAACTGAAGCAGCCAAATTAAGGAGTTATGGAACTCCAAGTACCAAGTTTACTTTACCAAGCCACCTGTTCGTGCGGGCGCAAGGGTGAGGAAGAACACACGGCAACTGTGAAATAGGTGAAAATCAAAAGGATTTATTCTCACCAGCTGGTGGGCTTCTGCCAGCAGAACACGGCTGCAGATAGGGGCCAAAAAGACCCCGTCACTTTTCATACAAAGACATTTATACCTCAATGGAGTCATTTCAGTTAAGCCCACCCCTTCTTCATGGATAAAAACAAACATAATTGGCTGGTGATTACTGTTGCTTTCATGACATTTCATTAATCCAATAAACAGTACATTTTCATTAGCATCACATCTTAAGTCACACCTCTGAATGAGAACAATAGCCATTTATGAGTTAGTCCTTTCTCACAGTACAGCTATCAATCTTGAGCCTCTGATGTTCTCTAAATTGAAACTTTTACTTCTGGGCTCCGTGCCAGCAACGGAGGGGGCCAGACTCTCTGTCATGCGCAGTGCTTTCTTTATTCGCATTAAGCTCTCCCATTAGCACAATGTGTACTGTTTGCACCCATCTAGCCTATGTTATCTCAAAAATGGCACAGGGTGTATTAAAATACTTCAATCACAGTGTTATTCTCAGTTTGCAAGTGCCAGTCTGATTCTTGGCACAAGAACACGCATTTCAAAGCTAAACACGCATGTAGCATCACTCTCTGACTGTACTTTTTGCACGGAAAAGTACCAAACCTGCTCTAGCGGCACTTCACACGCCACGTCTTTCCAGGATGAAGGTGAGCACCCTTTGGGTTCGGTCACTTAACCCAGTGTTTCCCAACCGCTGTGACGTGACACAGTAGTGTGCCGTGACGGACCTCCTGCTGTGTCGCGAGAAAAGCTCTCTGCCCCCCTTCCTTCCCCCCTCCTCCTGCCAAACTCCTGCTGCTTGGGGGAGGAGGAGGAAGGGCCGGGCGGCAGCGAGGAAAAAGAAGGGCCGGGGCGCCGCCTCCTTCAGCTGTTTTCCCAGCCAGTCTCCAATCTGCCATGACTCCCGCCCCACGCTCGCTGAAGCCACGTGGAGGAGCCCCGCCCACTGAAGCCCATCCAACACTCATGCTCCTCCTCCGCGCAGCTTCAGCGAGTGAGGGGCGGGAGTCATGGCGGAGAGTGGTGCCGGGGGCAGGGCATGGCGTGGCCTGGCTCCGCGCCCTCCCCCCGGCTTCAGCTCTCCCCCAGCTTCTACAGCCTTGAGGGGACAGCGCCAAGCCAGCATTGTGCTGGCTCTGCCACCGCTGACTTGGCACTGCCCCTCAAGGTTGGCGGCTGTGGAGAGCTGAAGCCGGGGAGGGGCGGGCATGGCACGGCCTGGCTCATCCCCCGGCTTCGGCACTCCCAGCAGCTGCTCCCAGCAGGCCACCATCCCCCAACCGTTCTTTACTGTGTTAGTGTAGCAGATTACCATACCCCCACAAGGCAGGCTGCTCGTGCAGACGCAGTAGAAGGAGGAGACAGACAACAGGATTTCTCAGAAAGCTCAGTTTACTTTGTTTCCACAGCTGCGGGTCCGTCCCGGCACAACATGGTGCTTCAAGGGGGCGGCCCCTCCTCCTTGTGAGGCACATATTTATACAAGCATCAGGGTCGGTTTAAGCACCGCCTCATTCATTTCACTGGCTAACACTTATGATGTGCTTCTAATAATAATCCATTGGCTAACAGACATTGCGCAGTTTATTTTCCTGACCAGTTATTAAAGCTTTGTCTATGTGCGTAGATTGTCCCTATATTGTTACTTTTCTGATAAGCTTTCCCACGGACCAGCCAAGTGGGTGTTTCATTAGGCTAACACATGTGATGTCTCCTAGACCAATCACTGTCTAGTAAACAAAGGGCACATGGTGTTTCTCTAAACCAATTGTAATGCACCAGTACAACCAATGGGGTGGCGTCCCTTCTAAACCAATCACTGCTGTTCTCTAGCGTGCTTGCTAACTCTGCCTTCTTCTCTATGCCTAGCCTATGCTTGGGTAGCATTCTCTCCTGACGTTTCTTCTGCAACTCAATGAGTCTCCTTCATTTGAGTGTCATTTTGTGTCATTTTGGTTGGTGGTGTGCCCTGGACTCATTTAATGTTAAAAGTGTGCTGCAGCGCAAAAAAGGTTGGTAAACATTGACTTAACCAATTACAGATCCACCTAGTTTTGCCTAGCTCACATGTGACTAGTTTGCTTGCAAGAAGGTCATGGGGGACCTTATCAAAGGCCTTACTGAAATCAAGGTATGTTACATCCACAATGACTTCCCTGGCTAGCATTGGCAAGACTAGGCCTCCAGGCAGAGGGTTTCTGATGAAGGTGGATCATAAGCCGATTGCCAGCAACTCTTGTGCGCTCAATGGTAAGCCTAACTAACACAGCCCTTTACTGTAAAATAATCTGCTGATGGGAAGGGATTCCCTTTTCAGAACGCTTGTCCTTCGGTAAATCAACAAAACCCAACCCGGCCTTTCTGATTTTCCTCTCATAATTGTATCTAAAGCTGACATTTTTTTTCTACATGGAAACGCCTGGATATTTCCGAGACCCTTTAAACATGTGCACACATTTGTGTAAACTTCTGCAAACCCACATATCTCTCCTCAATTTTCTACTTTTATTATTTATCATGGCAGAAACAAATTGAGAAAACAATTATAATACATTTTTTTTAAAAAACCCTGCGAACAAAGTAAAAAAACTTGGCATGAGGCAAGATTTCCTTTGACCAGCAGAATCTGGCCACTTGGGAGTGAGTGCCTGTGGTGTGGTTTTGCGGCAGCGCTCAGGCTTCATTGTAGTACGTAAATGGTCTGTGGTTTGCTCTTCTCCGCACTCCCATGCCGTGGCCTCCACTTTGTGACCCAGTTTCTGAAGGCTGGCCCTGCATCTCGTGGGGCCAGAGCGCAGTCTTCCAAGTCGCCCAGTCTTCTGTGTGCCCAGGAGGGCGTTTCTCATCCGGTTATCAGCCACTGATCGAGGTACTGGGTTTTACCCTGCCACTTTTGGACTCTGGCTTGCTGAGACGTTCCTGTGATACAGGCCTGGGCAAAGTTAGGCCTAGCAGGTGTTTTGGACTCCAACTCCCAGCATGCCTAGCGGCCTCAGGCCCCTTCCTTTTCCCCCTCAGCCGCTTAAGCGGCTGAGGGGGAAAAGGAAGGGGCCTGAGGCCGCTAGGCATGCTGGGAGTTGGAGTCCAAAACACCTGAAAGGCCCAACTTTGCCCAGGGAAGCGGTTTCTTGATGGAGGGCGTTGGCATGCTGGCTGATATTCGAACAGAGGATGGGCTGGAGATGTCCACGCCTGGATCTTTTGCCACCCTGTGGGAGGCTTCTCTCATGTCCCTGCATGGGCAGCTGGAGCTGACAGAGGGAGCTCAACCCGCTCTCCTCTCTCTTCTGCGAGGGACGCCCAGATGTTTGACCACCCTGTGGGAGGCTTCTCTCAAGGGGAGCTGGAGCTAACCTGTGGGTCGGTCAGCTGCCCTGACCCCACAGCACTGAGTGAGGGCTGTGTCAAGAGTGGCAGCAGCCATACCCATAGGCTTCCAAAGTGGGAGACCTCGCGAGATTACATCTCCCGGGATTCCAAGATGAGGGCAATGAGAGAGTAAGCGACTGGCGTGGTGACGCACTCGGGAGGCGGCCACGCCCCTTTCCGTGATGTAAAGACCGGGTGGCAAAAGCCCCGCCCCTTTTTCCTCCTCTGCGCATGCCCGACTCTCTCCCTCCCGCGCGCGCTCTCTCTCTCTCTCTCTCTGCCAGGGTAGTTAACATCCTCTGAGAGATCTCGCGAGACTACGACTCCCGGGATTACATACTGGGGTGGGGAATGCGAGAGAGAGCGAGAGACTCCGGAGGCGGGGCTCTGCGCGGCCACGCCCCTCCCGTGACGTAGGAGACCGGGTGGCCTAAGCTCCTCCCCTCCTCCCCCTCTGCGCATGCCCGCCTCTCTCCCTCACGCACCCTCTCTCTCTCAACGCCAGGGTAGTTAATATCCTCTGAGAGATGTCGCGAGACTACGACTCCCGGGATTCCATACTGGGGTGGGGAATGCGAGAGAGAGAGAGAGTGCGCGAGGGAGAGAGGCGGGCATGCGCAGAGGGGGAGGAGGGGAGGAGCTTACGCCACCCGGTCTTCTACGTCACGGGAGGGGCGTGGCCGCGCAGAGTCCCGCCTCCGGAGTCTCTCGCTCTCTCTGTGCCAGGGTAGTTAATATCCTCTGAGAGATGTCGCGAGACTACGACTCCCGGGATTCCATGCTGGGGTGGGGAATGCGAGAGAGAGAGAGCGCGCGACTTGGCTTGGTGACGTACTCTGGAGGCGGGGCTCTGCGCGGCCACGCCCCTCCCGTGACGTCGGAGACCGGGTGGCGCAAGCTCCTCCCCTCCCTTTCCTCTGCGCATGCCCGCCTCTCTCCCTCGCGCTCTGCCTCTCTCTGTGGGGCATTGCTGCTGGGGGCGGGGGAGGGAGGCCATGGGGCTGAGGTGATTCCTCCTCCTCCTCCCCTTCCTCCTCCTCAAGCCAAGGCCACGGCGCTGGAGAGGCAGCGGGAGCAGCAGCGGTGGCGGAGGAAGAGGAGGCGGCGGCGGCGGTGGTGGTGGGGCTTCCGCCGTCATCATGGCCCACTCGCCGGTGCAGCAGCCGGGCCTGCCGGGGATGCAGGTGAGCCTGAGGAAAGGGGTCGTCGTCGTCGTTTCCCCCGCCGCGCATGCGCTCTGGCCTCCTGCGCAGCCCCTTCTCCTGAGGAGGCTTCTTCCTCTCCAGGCAGGCAGGCAGGCTCTCTCTCTCTCCTTGGGAAGGGCCTTCGAGGCGCGGGGAGGCTGCGGGGCTTGCAGCAGAGGCCCCACTCTTTCCCCTCTCTTTTGTGTGCCTGTGTGCCTGCTTGCCTTTGAGTGAGGGGTCGCCTTTCCTCCCTCCCCTCCTCCCTCCCCTGCTCACATCGATTGCCTCCATTTCCACCCTGCCTCTCTCTCTCTCCCTCTCTCTCCTAAGGGCTTGCACAGTAATTGGGTTTTGCATGTACTATCTCTCTATCCACTCCTCAACAAAACAAAAACCCCTGCAGTTCAGAAGAGTTGACCTTCATTCAGCCTGTCCTGGATGATAATAATAATAATGTTATTTAGTGCCTCTCTCCCATTGACCTTGTTGGATAGATGTTCTTGTTTACCTTTTTTTCCTTCCTTATATTATCTATCTTTGCTGTCCATTTCGGGCAAGTCAACACTGTGAGGGTGTCCTTGAGGCAATAGTTGTTGTGTATGGGAGGGCATTAGGTGGGATTGTTTTAAAGCAGGCTTGGGCCCTCCAGGTGTTTTGGACTTCAACTCCCACCATTCCTAACAGCCTCAGCTGCTTAAGCGGCTGAGGGGGGAAAGGAAGGGGCCTGAGGCTGTTAGGAATGGTGGGAGTTGAAGTCCAAAACACCTGGAGGGCCCAAGCTTGCCCATGTCTTCTTTAAAGGACAGATAGGACAGCCTCCCTCCATGTTCAGGCCCAGCAAAGAGGAAGAGGTCAGTGAACACACCAGATACAGTGACCTAGAGGTAACATTTCTTCGCCCTGTCCTTTGCCGGCTGCAGCAGCGGAAAACAGCCCCTTGGTCTCGTTTTGGCTGGAAAGATTGGAGATGCACAAAGGGAGAAAATAGAAAGGGGAGCTGGGTTGTGGAGAAGTGTGCTTCCTTTTCTTCCTAGGGAATGAAGGAGAGGTATGTTCAGGGTGTTTATGGAAATATATGTATCTCCAGTGGAGTTAATAATAATAATCATCATCATCATCTTTATACCCCACCCCATCTTCCCCAATGGGGACTCGGGACGGCTGACACAAGGCCAAGCCCAAACAACAAACTACAATAAAACTACAGCAATGAACACAGTAAAAAAGATACATACATATAAATAAAAAAACAACATACAACTATATATCTAAAATCACAAAGACTGCAAGCACATATATATATTTATTTATTATTTATTCAAGTATGCCGCCACTCCCCGAGGGCTCTGAGCGGCTCACAAAAACAGCATAAAACAAAATAAAACATACCTAATATTAACTAAGCTTAAAACTAGACTAACTAGGCAGAATTACAGGGATCAGCAGTCAAATGCCAGCTTGAAGAGATGGGTTTTGCAAGCCCTGCGAAAAGAGGACAAATCTTCCAGGGCACGCACTTCGGCTGGCAAAGTATTCCAAATACTTGGTGCTGCCACCGAGAAGGCTCTACAATGAGTAGATGCTAGGTGGATGGTTTTAAAACTAAGCACTAAGGAGATTTGAATCTTCAGAGCGGAGCAATCTCTGGGGTTGATATATAAAATGTTAAAATTCAGGGTGGGATACTCGAAATAGCATCCTTTACAGGGAAAACGTCCTTTATGGGGGGGAGGGGGGATGGACTCCGCGAACGGGGACATTGAGGAGAGCAATGATAGAAATTAAATAACTACTCTCCGAAAGCACAGCAGAAGAGCCAAGTTTTCAGGTGTATTTTAAAGGTCTCCAGAGTGGGGGCTTTCCTAATCTCTCCGGGCAAGGAATTCCAGAGTTAACCAGGTTAGTGATATCCTGGCATATTCACAGAACAGAACAAGCCTTTTTCTGAATATTGAACTGCTGGAATCATAGAGTTGGAAGAGACCTCATGGGCCATCCAGCCTCTGTTTAAAAGCCTCCAAAGAAGGAGCCCCCACCACAGTCCGGGGCAGAGAGTTCCACTGCTGAACAGCTCTAACAAGAGAGTGAACTGAAGAGCTGATAATTTTCAGTTCATTTCCTTAAATGAAAGACTTAGGGTGACTCATACTTTAACTGCCGTGCCTTAATGCTTTCCAGTTTCCTGGGAATTGTAGTTTGTTGGGACACCAGAACTCTTTGGCAGAGAAGTCTAAAGTTCTTATATAACCACAGCATTCATAATTCCAAAGCTTTGAGCCGTGGCAGCTAAGGTGTTGTGCAGTGTTGATGCATCCTTACTTAAGAACTTCCTGTTGCAGAGTTCATTACTTCCTGCCTGACAGCCCCTAATGCATAGCATTAGCTAGGGGTCAAGTTCACTGGTAACAGCAAGTGAAAGATTTTGAAAGCCTTGGGACAGTGTAATCCAATTTTTGGTGTATATGTCCTGTGATATAAGTAGAGAAAATGCATTTAGCATACAGAATTCAGGATCCAAGCTTCAGTTAATTTCTTCCTCCCCTACCCTGCATCAGAAAGATATTGCTGCATAGTCAGTCCCCAAGTAACAAACAACTCATGGTTGAAAACAGGCATGAAACAACAGGAAGTCAGAGAAATCTACTCGTCGGAAGGGACATTTGCTACTATCATGGGGAAAATATGTCTCCACTGAAATTGTATCATCAATCCTTGTTTCTTCAACAAGCCAAATTTTTCCAAATCCAATTATCACAGGGTCGGAAAGTGAGGTGAAATCTTCCGTACAGTGGCACAGACAGCAAAGCAAACACCACAGATGTGTTAGCCTATGCTATCAAAGCGCGCTCTCTCTCTCCCTCTCTCCACCTCTCTTTCTGGAGTTATACTTAAAAATGTACCTGTTCCAACTTACCTACAAATTCAACTTAAGATCACACCTACAGAACCTATCTTGTTTGTAACTTTGGCATTGTCTATATACTCATATTTTGTAAGTTGATTTCGATGCTGAATATACTAATAGTTTATAAGTTGAGGGCAGGTTTTGGGACTAAAATGATGGAATTTGACATGACCCATGAATAAGTTGAGAGTCATTTTATGATAGGGGAAAGCACTAATGCCACTTTAGGTCTATCTCCTCACCCAGGTATTTCAAAAAGACCTGTGGGTTTTTAAAAAATCTTCTAGGACAGACTAAATTCTGACCTTTTGACAACACTCAGAGAATGGGAAGCTTTACTACTCACCTTGATAATTGATAAGTTAACTCAGGTTTTTGGGGTTGATTTTTTTAAACTAAAATTCATGGATTGAGTATATAGGATAGTTTTCTTCTTCCATAATATAACCATTCAAGTCTCCAAAGTGTTATCCAGGGTGAGGATAGCATGGGGACTTTGAACTTCTAAAACATGGATGAGAATTATGTTGCTCTCCAAATCTTACTGAACTGCAGGTCCCAGCTTTGGCTGATGGAAGTGCCAATTCAGCTACATCTGTAGTTCCCATTTCTATTATAAATCAGAGGAAAGAATAATTCAGGAACATTCTACATGTGATTCAATGCTGTCATTATTATTTGCTTCATCTGTTTCTTTTTCATATATATATATATATATATAGAGAGAGAGAGAGAGAGAGAGAGTGAGTGAGTGAGTGTGAGTGTAGCACTGGCCGCTCATGGCTTTATGTTGAGTCTTTTCAAGCATGGTGAACAAGTGAGTTGAGGTTGGTGGGTTAAAAACCTTTAGGGGAATTAAGTTCATACAGAAGGTCAGGATCTCCTCATGTGATGCCAAAGAACAAACACTAACCCTCTTGACCAAAGAAGGTCATGCCTGAAGAACATTTGCTGGTGTACTAATGTACAATTAATAGAAACATAATGAACTCATGTCTGATCTATAACTCAAAACCAAACAGGCTGAAATGTAGGGAATTTAACCAAAGGGATTGGAAGTAGTTGAAGGACACTGGTCAATTTCCCTTTTTGAAGAAAGCAGACCAGGTATTTGGGAGAATGAGAGGAATAAAGGAAACATTTGCATGGGGTCCAAGAAATAGTTACATGTTTAGATAGAGAGACTCATGGGGAGCACAGCACTATGCTGTTCTATGCTAGGTATAAAGAAGGCCCAGAGCTTACTGGGAGAGAAGTGTTTAATTGTGAATTGCCTCTGGGAACTGCTCAAGGGCAGGCCTTTCAGTGTCTCTTGACTCATCCACATCTTGTGATCAACTGGATTAAAGCCTACAGAGGATTTAATTGAAAATTATTTCTAGGTTACCTTAAGGGTGAAGCCTTTTCAGTTTTTTTTATTTTGAAGGCAGAGTTGGTAACTAAAGTGAGAGTTGAAAAAATTTCTAGGATCTGAATATAAAACACAGAATTCTAGTTTTGCCCAAACCAGTTTATTTGAATTTTTTTGCATTTTTAAATGTATATCATAATATTATAGCTCATCACAGCATAATGTTTTGAAAAGGGAATCAAACAATATTCTTTTAAGCACACTATTTTAAACTTATATGTTATTTATTTACTGCATTAATATACCGCCCCTCTCAGCCCAGGGGCAACTTGAAGCAGTTAACAATTGGCAACAATTTGATGCCAGAACAATTAAAACAGTTATAAAATACTATTAAAACACTAGCAAACAATATAAAAATATAAAAACCGTACAAAGCCTTAAAAACATTTTCATAAGCGTCTCCATATTAAGTCACTGTCCAGTTGCTTCGTCAAATGGTTCCATGATATCGTATATCTATGCCATATTTGAGAAGGCTTGCTCAAAAAGCCATGTTTTCACCTTTCTTCAAAAAGTCAGGAGGGAGGGGGCTGATCTTATCTCTCTAGGCAAGACGGTCCACAGTTGAGGGACCACTGCTGAGAAGGCCCTGTCTCTCGTCCCTGTCAAACATCTGTGAGGAAGGCGGGGCTGAGAGCAGGGCCTTCCCAGAAGATCTTAGTGTCCTAGATGGTTCATAAGGAGAGATACGTTCGGATAGGTAAGTTGGACCGAAACCATTTAGGGCTTTATAGGCAAAAGCCAGCATTTTGAATTGTGCCCAGAAGCAAATTGGCAGCCAGTAGAGCTGGCGCAACAGAGGAGTTGTGTGCTTTGTTTTGAATGGCGAAGAAAACTACCAGTCTTAACAATAGCAATTCAGTCAGTCCCTAAGTTATGAACATCTGACTTGCAAATGACTCATAGTTACAAACAGGGGTGAGGCAACAGGAAATGAGAAAAATCAACCCCTAGGAAGGGACATCCACTCCTGAAAGGGTTATTACAGGGAAAAGATGTCGCAATTGAAACCTTAACACAAATAATTGTTTCCACAAGAAGCCACATTTTCAAACTCCAATCACAGGGACAGAAAGTGAGGTGAGTCTTCTGAAGAGGAGCAAAACAAACATCACAGGGGTGTTAGCCCTTCCTTTATGTGCTCTGGCATGTGTGTGTTTAGAGTTACACTTAAAATGTACCTTTTCTGAGTTACATACAAATTCAACTTAAGAATAAAACTACAGAACCTATATTGTTTGTAACTGGGGAATGCTTATATTTCTACTGGAATATTTTGATCAATAAATTGTTTTGTTCTTATATTTTTACATTTTTGGAAATAAAATGCAGTTTGTTCTCAATTATAGGCTGTTAAGGATATATACATTTTGGGGACACTGAGTATTTGCATGTATGTATATTGTACTGAGCCTTATTTTGCACATACACTATAGAATTAATGCAGTTTGACACCACATTAACAGTCCAGTCTAAATGCTGTGGAATCCTAGGATTTGTAGTTTGGTAAGGCACTAGCACTCACTGACAAAGAAGGCTAAAGATCCTGTAAAGCTACAGCTCCCATGATTCCATAGCATTGAGTCATGGAAGTTGAAATGGTTTCAAGCTTCATTGATTATACATTGTAGATGCACTCTCAAAATACTCTGTTTTCTCTGTCCTCACAAAATCTAACTGAATATGTATGTCTGCAGTATCTCAACTTCTTTCTAACCAGAGCTCACAAAGTCAGCCTTCAAAATCCTTTTACTTCATGGCTATTTCTACTCTGCTTTTATAATCAGGTTACAATTTCATCTCTTAATCTCTTTGATTTCATTTCATTTCACATTTTGAGTGCATTTGATTTATTGCTATCTTTTTATCTAGCATGCTAATTTATATTTTAAATTTTTTGTGTCCCCCTGAGGCTCGTAGCAGAGCATAAAGTCAAAGTGCCAGCTTTGTAAACAAATGTGTGGTTGTTACAGGTGCACAAAAATTTATCTTAACTTGCCTGCTTATGTTTTTTTGCACATTTAACATGAAAAACCAATGGAACTTTTGGGAAGTTCATTTCCCTAACTGCCTGAAAGCAATGATTTTCATTACAGAAGTCTGATTAAGTAAAATGATTGCATTACATTGTAATGACAATAAAGGATTATATTCTGTATAGCTTTTTTTTCTAAAAAGGTCCAAAATATTGAACTTGATTGTTGTTTCATTATAGAAACCTTGCTGTCCAAAAGAAAGTGAATGTTCTTGTAAGGATCTCTCTCTGTAGAGGTGTTACTGGATAATTATTTCATAGCTATGGGCTGTTGTATGTATGATTGGTGCTCATGTGCTATATTGTATGTTGTATGTATGATTGGTGCTCATGTGCTATACTAGATTGGCCCTCTGATATTTTGAAGTAGGATGTTTGTTCCCAAGAAGGTCTGAGGGTATATAATGCAGGAACTCTTGTGAAACCAAGGAGGCTTTTTTTTCTAAGCAGTTCCCTGAATTCTGTGTTGGAGGAATGATGGAATACAAATGTCATAAAAAGTTGCATTATTTTCATATTTGATTGCTGGATAACCTGATAAGTTGTAGAAGTGTTTTTTTTGGGGGGGGGGGGAGTTCCTGACAAAACTTTTTCTTTTGGGACATGACAACTGAAAGCTGCAGGCACACCTCTACTTTCCCTTTGCTATGAATTGCATATCATGTCAGCAATACAGCTTCTGAGATGTTTGTTCTAGTTTGAAACCCTACTGTTATACTGTGTGCCAAGCATGCAGAAACATTGTTAACATCTTGTTGGGATATTGTTTGTGCAAATTTCCCATTTTAACAACATACAGAAGCTTTGAACAGTGTTGATTCATCAGATAAGCATGTATTTATGAAAATAAAAGAAAGCAAACAGACAAGAATTGCATAAATTATAGAAATGATTGTCTCCTTGAAGATCCTATTTGTTCCCAGAATAAATTTGATGAATTTCATGGAGGCTGCTCTTCAGCATAGCAAATGTACTTGGCTTAGAGCACCATCACACCTCGACATTTCCTTTATAAACATTTAAGACGTTAGGGCTGAATGAACACGTGCAGGTATCTTTCTAGAGCCATTTGTGTGTCTCAACACCACTCTTTTAATAAGGGTAATAATATCTCTTTTTTTTAAAAAAAGATTAAATTGTCCCCAATTTTCAAAAACAGTACTTCCAGAAACTTCAAAATATGTTGTACATTTTAAGCTGTTTGCATGGTACTGGGGAAGTAAAAGCTGAAAATTGTCCCACATCCACTGAAGTTGTCCATTCCTATGTATAAATTTTTAAAAAGAAATTGTGGACAAAGTATTTTTGAAATTTCAATTTTCTCTTTCACCCTTTATGTTCCAGTTCCTGTGCAACTTATGAGTTTATCTGTGGCAAGATGGCAGCAAAATATTTGGGGATTGGGAAACTGCTCACATTGTATGAGGGCAGGGTGGACATAGTGTGCCCTCATCTGACGTAACTTGAGGCTGTTTCTGAGGCCCTCTGAATTTCCAGGCTCTATACTACCCTTTTTCTGGTTCAAAATGAAACATCATTGCCTCTGTTATAAACATTCATTTACAGCTATTTTCTTTCAAGTAGGTTTTCTAGAGGGAGCATATATATATATATATAGGGGGGGCATAGTGTGAAGTTGGTGCTGTCCCTGAAGAATTTCTGGGGCAGAAAATTGTTTTCCAAACCTGCTATAGTTGCTCATCCATATATTAGAGAATGAATGTTGTCAAATGATATTTAAAAAATCCAAATACCAGAAGAATTCGCACTGGAGGCTAAACTTGTCTGTGACTAACACCCACACAGTCTTGCCTAGTGAATCTTGTTAAATGATGCCAACCATTTTTATGGTTCTCTAATACAGCAGCAAAGAATAAATCTGTATGTCATAGCAGCAGGTGTGGCTGTTTGTATCTGCAGCAAGAAGTTCCCACAGCATGCACATTACACTGTACATGGTGTACTATTTCTAATGTAATAGTCCTTCACCCTCATGCCATGCCTATATATTTGCTGTGACATCATGCACACATACATATGGGGAGTAGAAATAACTTGGTTGCAACTTTCTGGTTTTCTGGTTCCTTTCATGTTGCTATTGGTTCAAGTCAAATGCATAAGATTCTGCCCAGTTGGCAATTTTAGACGTCTGTCTTTGTGATGGCTGCTTGTGTGTGTTTTCCTTCATGGTTTGCTTCTGCATTCCTACAGATATAAGAATTACCATTAGAGTCCTCCATTATCCTCAGCCCTGATCTAATAGTCATACCTTTGACTGCAGCTCATGGTCCTTCACTACATTGACTAAAGTTGGTAGGAGTTTCAGTCTTAATAACCACTTGAGGACTGCATGTTCTTCATGCCTACATTAGGCAATGGGAAGGCAACTGCAGCTTCTTAATAGGAATATTACACTCTCTCCCACCTCCAGAACTGTAGGGTTGGATATATCTTTGCTGATTCCTATCATATTGATAGCACTGAAAGGAAGGAAGCTATTTAAAAGGCATTGAATGGGTAGAACATATTATAAGTATGATGGGGAACTTATGCCACCCCTTGGCCATGAAGCCTGGGGCTAATCAGAGTTGGCGTACAGCACTACCTGGAGAGACATAGCCTTTCCACCTTGTCCTATAGAATATTTGGCCATTACTCATGGACTACTGAATGACATTCCAACTTGCCACACAACCCCTGCAAGTGAAGAGGCAACACACGTAAATGGGTTAACTAAGCGCAACTTTCATTAATGTTCCCTAATTAAAATCTATAATTTCCCCCCAAATGCAGGTCTGGAATGCATAATAAACTTGGTGAGGGTAATTCTGCCCTCAGAATTATTAATGTCATATTTCCAGTTCTTAGGCCATTTGCTTTCATCTTCCCCTCCTTTATTTACAACATAGAGGACGGTTACAGCCTACACAAAATGGGCGCTTTGGTTGTGCACTGAATTCAGTTCCCTTGCTGTTTCCAGGTATACCTATTTATTAGCCCCTACCTCCCAATTTGCCTTACAATAACAGTATAGGGCAGGTGACCCACCCCCCCAAGAGGGTGACCACTTCAGCTATAATGTTAATGGGCGGGAGGGTTGGGTTGCAGCTCCACAATGAAGTGGAGGGCAGCCTTCCTACTGTGGCTCCGTCCTCCCCAAAAATAATCCCTGAGGGACTACTTTCAGCCCGCCTCTTCTGTGGGGGAGGTGGAAAAATCCTCCCTCCCCCCTGCTTCGCCAGGGTTAGAAAGGCCCTTCTGTGTTATGCATGCTGTGTAGAATTTCTACTGTTAACGTGTATTTTGTTTTTTGTAATCTTGGTTGCTTTTAAAAATAAAATTTAAATGATAGCTGGCATGATTGTGAGACAAAGCTTAAAAATAGGTCAGTAGTACATGTGGAAAGTGCAATCATTCAAGAAACTGGGGATTTAAAATTGCAGTGACTAAGGGAGAGAAGGCTGTTCTGCTTGAATCACGCTGTTTTATTCCCATTACCCACTGGAGGCTTATTTTATCTTAGTTTGCAATCCTGATAGTTACATAATTTAAGTAATTGCATTTGGATTTATCCAGTCTTATGTGTGGCACATAACTTTGGTTTTACAGTACATGGAATTTGGGTTCCCTAACAGTGAGTTCCTTTAGACCAGTGGTTCTCAATCTGTGGGTCCCCAGGTGTTTTGGCCTACAACTCCCAGAAATCCTAGCCAGTTACCCACTGCAAGGATTTCTGGGAGTGGAATGTCAAAACATCTGGGGACCCACAGATCGAGAACCAGTGCTTTAGACTGTGATCTCAGGTAGATCATCACCTTGCCTCCCATATTCTCCTCTCCCATCAGCCCCGATTATCCTCAGACATTATCTTAACTCCAAACTGTGACCAGAGATGAGAGAGAAAATCTCCTTGTCCCCCAATTTTAAAAGTCTTTTTAATCAGTTTAATTGCAGTATAGGGAAAGTATTTCCAGAGATTATATGTGTGGAAGGGGAGGGAGAATGAGGTTTGAGCAGTAAATTTGGAGAGCAACATGACAGCAGTGTGGTCCCAAGCTGCTTGTCTATAGCCAAACTGTAGGCCTGTTTTCTAAAGTCTCGCTTTAGATTCAGGGTTTCTGGCACCTCAGTCATTCAGTGCAGGGCTTCTTTAGCTTTATCCACTCACAACCTCTTTTCACTTGATATTTTTTTATGCAACTCTGGGTATATATGTCTATAAAATATGTATACAAATCAAATATTTACTAATAGTAAATCATAGGGAATTTTATTTTAAACAATTATTTGATACACATATAATTTTACCCTTTCTTAAAGACTTGGTTTGCAGTCTCAAGATGTAGAATATACTCTGTTGGCTCTTCATTTTTCTCCTTAATTAGAAGCCCACAATTGAGTGATTTGGGGGTTCATGCCTTAAACCCAAATCCAAGTTGCAGAGTGGGCCATGTGCCTGGAATGGATGCATACTCGCCTCCCTGTTGTTTCCATTGTGGTCTGTTCATATACATACATGCAATCCATATACTTCCTTCCTCCCAAAATAGGTGGTATTAACCTTTTCCTCCCTACATAAGTTGTTGGTAAATTCTTCTTTAACTTTTCATGGCAGATGACTGATATTTTTATTTCAGTTGAATATGGTTTATGAGCTTAACTTGGTTTTTTAGAATCAAAGTTTGAAGAGAAGTGTTTCTAAAATGGAAAATATAGCCATCAAACAAAATCGGCATTTGCAAGGCTTGTTAAATGAGGCAGCTTGGTTTTCCTTTTTTATGAAGTACAGCTGAAGCATTTGCTTCATGTTGTTGCTGGTTCTTGTAAATGTTTAGAACAGCCACTAGAGTGGTAAGATACATAAATTGTTCACGACTGCAACATTTAGTTACGGGGATCCCATATGGGGTAGTCACACAGTTTAAGAAGCTTTTATTTAGTGAATCTTCAGCTCAATGTATTCCATGGATGCTGTGTTGGCATTGTGCCTTCAAGTTGATTCTGACTTATGATGACCCTGTTATCAAGGATCGTCTTGGCACGATTTGTTCTGAGTGGGTTCTGCTTGGCTTCTGCTGGGGGAGTGGAATTTGCCCAAGGTCACCATTAGGTATCCATGGGCGAATGTGGATTTGAATTCTGATCTCCTGAGAGAACTGATCCAACACCCAAATTACTAAACTAGTCTAGGTTTCATTGATACTATATTGTATTATATGTGTATCAAATAATTGTTTAAAATAAAATTCCCTATGATTTACTATTAGTAAATATTTGATTTGTATACATATTAGGCTTTTGACAAAGTCCCTCACCAAAGGCTCCTAAATAAGCTCTTCAGCCATGGAATCAGAGGACAGGTCTTGTCCTGGATTGGAACCTGGCTAAACTGTAGGAAACAAAGGGTGGTAATAAACGGACATTTCTCTGGGTGGAAAGAGGTGAGAAGTGGCGTACCCCAAGGTTCAGTTTTGGGTCCGTTACTTTTTAATTTATTCATTAATGATCTGGATGTAGGAGTGAATTCTGAGGTAGCAAAGTTTGCAGACGACACTAAATTGTTCAGGGTAGTTAAAAATGAAACTGGTTGTAAAGAGCTCCAGAAAGATCTCTCGAAATTGAGTGAATGGGCAACAAAGTGGCAAATGCATTTTAACCTAAACAAGTGTAAAGTCATGCACATCGGGGCAAAGAACCCCAACTACACCTACAAATTGATGGGGTCAAAGCTTTCCGAGACAAACCAGGAAAGGGATCTTGGGGTCTTGGTGGACAGCTCAATGAAGATGTCAACCCAGTGCGCAGCAGCAGTGAAAAAAGCAAATTCTATGCTAGGCATGATCAGAAAGGGAATCGAAAATAGGTCAGCAAATGTTGTATTACCTCTCTACAAATCGATGGTAAGGCCACATTTGGAGTACTGTGTACAATTCTGGTCTTCGCACCTTAAGAAGGATATAACGGAACTGGAAAAGGTACAGAAAAGGGCAACAAGAATGATCCAAGGGATGGAGCGGCTCCCTTATGAAACCAGGTTGCAACGCCTTGGTCTTTTCAGCCTTGAAAGACGGCGTTTAAGAGGTGACTTGATCGAAGTGTATAAAATCATGCATGGGATAGAAAAGGTGAATAAAGAAAAAAAATTTCTTTGTCACAAAACACTAGGACTAGAGGGCACTCCCTGAAGCTCCAAGGTAGGAAAATTAGGACTAATAAAGGGAAATATTTCTTCACCCAGAGGGTCATTGGGTTATGGAATTTACTTCCAGAAGAGGTTGTGACAGCTGTCAGCCTGAACAACTTCAAGGCAGGATTAGACAGATTCATGGATTCCAAGTGTATCAGTAGTTACTGAAAAGGACATTCAAGTGCCACCTCGGAGTTGGTTGAGGTAGGCAGGATTTCCCTGGGTACTGGTTGTGGGGGTCGGGAGCAGGTCAGGGTTTTGCCCTCCCTTCTGCTCGAGATCCCCGTGTACAACTGGTGGGCCACTGTGTGATACAGAATGCTGGACTAGATGGGCTGAGGTCCGATTCAGCATGGCTCTTCTTATGTTCTTATGTAGGGGTTTTTTCATTCATGAAAGGGCTAGCATTGTCAATTTCCCATGGGAGTCATTGAATATAGATACATTTTCCTCCCTAACCTGGTAATATTGAGGGTCACTTTAAAAGTCAGTCAGCATTATTTGGAGTAGCAATCTGTGATGCAGTATAACTTACTACATTATATCAACATTATCATCATTTTCTTTTTGCCAGAATCTGAAAGCAGATCCGGAAGAACTGTTTACGAAGCTAGAGAAGATTGGCAAAGGTTCATTTGGTGAAGTTTTCAAAGGAATTGACAATCGAACTCAAAAAGTAGTTGCAATAAAAATAATTGATCTTGAAGAGGCTGAAGATGAAATAGAAGACATTCAACAAGAAATCACCGTCCTGAGTCAATGCGATAGTCCATATGTTACCAAATATTATGGATCATATCTAAAGGTAAAAAATTTAAGTTAAACTTGAAAGAGCTTGCACAAAATATGTTGTTTTATTAATTGGTGAAATTACCCAATAACCTTCAGTGGAAAAAGATCTGCTTTGAATTCTGTACTTTAAAAATGAGGTGTTGCAAACCAAGAGAGGAAACTTAAAACTGAGAAATAACTAAGTAAAGGTGGGTTATAGGAGCAGAGCCTGCACTCATTTTCAGTCATTTTAACTATTTAATTTACTTTTATTGCTCTCACATCTCAATATTATTGCCAGCTTGACAGACCTACATCCTCTCACATAAGCTTTTTGAGATTGATAACTAAACTTGCAATTTGCATCTTTCTGTATTGTGTTATACTCTTATCCCTTGCTTGTAACTGCAAGGGTTAAATAGTGATGTAACTGCTGCATTGATATTAATTCCATTAGTGTGTCTCAGGATTTAGATTTAGTTCATGCTAAAATAAGTCAGTCTTAAAGGTGTTGCCAGAGTCATTCCCCCTCCCACATTCCTTTCAGATAATTCATAGTTTCTCAGAAACTAATGTGTGCTCTTTTATGTGCATGGCAGTATTATTAGTCAAATTGAAAGTACTTAATACTTGTTTCATGAGTGCAAGGTACCAGCCTGTTTGTCACAGTTTGCATATGTAGTAAATCATAAACTCTGATGCTAGCAAAGCACGGAAGAATTAGTTTAGGTGAATAGTTTTCATGATACCAACAATGAAGACATACTAAATTAAGTTTCATTCTTCTATACCAACTGCCTTTTAAGATTCTGTCAAAACTAAAATCTAGGATGATCGCAAATAATATATAAAAGTAGAATGGGAAATTCAATAAGAAGGAATATAAAAATGCTTTGATGCCTAAAATGTTAAGAAGGCATCATTCATTCTTTTTCATCCCATGTGGCTATGGGTCATTCATGTCCCCAATAGCAAGAGAAGAAATAATGATTTTTTTAAAAAAAGTCTTTATTGAGTTTTGAGATAAAAAGTCAACATACATTGTGAACTGAAGGTGTGAGTTGCTTTGGGAAATAATTATTGATGCTAGCACGTATTTTCACCACTGCAATTTCTAGAATAATTGTGTTCTTGTGTTGAAGTTTATATTCCATTTATTTCTCTTGAGTGCAAGTAGGTCACATACCTATTTACAAATGTGTGTGTATATTAATTAAAGAGCCCAGAAAAAGGATTAGTATTTTCTCTGAAACATTGCCCAAATGACCAATATTTTTTGGAAGAGGACACATAGAACGTGGAAGATGGTATCTGGGGCCTTGGAGTGTGTGTGTGTGAGAGAGAGAAGGAGGGAGGGAGGGAGAGAGACTGACAAAATACGAAGATGAGGAATGTTTGGGCTTCAAGATGGTTTGGGCTTCATTGCCCAAACAGTACACCCAATGCATTGCTGATTTAGAATTACCAAGGGTGGGGGTTGTTTGAGTTATAGTCCTAATCTTCTGAAAATCCATTGTGTTCCCCCTGTGTGTTTCTGTACCTCATATCCTAGTCCAGGCAGATCTGCAGCTATGAGGCACGATGGTGAAGCAAGGCCAACCAGTCATGGCAGGGAGGGTGGGCAGAGTGAGAGGGGGGACTCTTCAAGGGAAAAAGCCAACAGGAGATGAAGCCATACTAAATCAAATGAGAGTAGTAATTGTGAAGCAGAAAAACAAGCACAGAACCTTAATATAGGCCGGGATTACGATTTTCCAGGAAAATCAGTTTGAACACTTTCCAGAGCCATGTCTGCCATTGGATCTGGTGCTTGTATGGGATCCCATCTACACTGACTATAAACTGCAGTTTGAAACTGTATTATACAGTCAGTGTAGGCTCACATAATGCAGTTAAACTGCACTGAACTGTATTAGTTGAGTTTACATTGACCATATAATACAATTCCAAGCTGCATTATATGAAAGTGTAAGTGGAATCTGGGTCTCAATCCCCTTCCTTCCTGGAGCCTTAGGCTTCTGTTAGTCTGTAGTTTATTTTGAGTGACAGGGAAGCATTTGGTAGAGAACATGGTGAATTCTTTGGGCTGGATGGGTGTCTGGATTGTGTCGGTTCTGATGGTTTGTAATCATTATCAGCATCCATCTTTTGGTGTATCCTCAGTTGAGGGGTGATAGGGACTCCACATAGCTTTCTGCCACTTTTCTCTGAATTAGTGCCCTGTTCACTGCTCAAGGCCTAGAGCACAGAAACAGGTAAGGCAGCCATTTCTTTTCATTGTTGTCACACAAGCTTACTCATTTCTAGTTAAGGTCTCCTTGAAAATCCCTGGCTGATAAGTAGCAGCAGTAGTATATATTAGGAATGTAATAGCACTTCTGACCTGGAGTATATAGCTACCCTGTTCTGCAAAGATGGACTGGGTCATTGTCAGTGTTGACCATCTTTAATTATGCTTCTTGATGTTTAGATGATAAGTTGAAGAAAAACAATTTGTGCTTGAATTTTATCAGTTCAGTCTTATGGCATAGCAACAAATCAGTATAAGTCTTCTAGCATAGCAATAAAATATTACTATTGCTTGATTTTTATTTTGCAGCTGTAGCTAGTTACATGCTGCACGGTCAGTCCTAAAAGGTTTTAGAATCTATATTAAGCAAGAATGAGGAAGGAATTGGACTGCAGCTCTGGAGATCAGGGTTCAGGTTCCCAACTTGTCCATGAAAACCTACCGGGTCTCCTTGGGTGAGTCACATTCTTAGCCCCCAAAAACTCAGGGATATGTTTGTCTAGGGTAGCAACAATAAAAGAAAGGCCAGTGATCGGTACAGGAGGAGTAGAAATAGGATAGGTCAGTATTGTATTGTGCTCTCCTGTGGGGAGTTTCACATTTTGTTCAATGTTCAGCAAAGTGGAAACCAGCGCTCCTTTGGCAAGAGTACCATTGTTTGGAATCAGCTACCTGCCTCCAAATCAGGCCTTCATGAAGCTACTCCTGAAACTGGTTGTTCATCATTCTTGAGGCTTTATGACATGTGCAAACTTGGCAAACTTTCCTATTAATAAATTCTTATGGTGCCTTTAAAGACTATGCAGCCTACTTAAGGCAGTTTACACAATAAAGCCATCCTATCACGTTGGTATGCAATACTAGAAAAACAGGATCACAATCCTGTCAGGCATGTCTGCAAAACATTACTTTATTGAGGCTAGATGTAACTTGGAATTTTCTGTTGCTGGAGTATGTTGACAGCATAAGAGCATGCAGATTTTTATGATGCAAAAGAAATGGTTTGCAGAATGAAAAAAAATTAGCAGGAGGAAAATAAAGAAATAGAGCCAGTGAAATAGAACTTGTGCTGCTTAATCTTTTTAACCACTTTACCCAACCATATTTGCATCAAACTATTGTAGATCAATCTGTGAGTTGCAGATCTGTGTCAATCTTAACAACTGCAACTCTAGTGCAAACTAATAATTGCATCCAGGACAGTATTTTTATATTTTGTTACATGGTATTAATTATAATAATATATAGTATGCTTTGTAACTCTAGTGACATTTTCAAGGACATTATACTTGTATACAGTCTATTTTTTAAAAAAAATATTTTATTATTTTCCAAAATTTTTACCATCCATACAAACATATACATAAAAACACAGTGCCCTGTGCATGTGACCCTCCCCCCACACAAACATCCACACCCATCCACCCCTGCTGAGGATTGCGTCTTCTTTTTCTTCTTTTCTCTTCTGCAAGCTTTCCGGACATTTACATTTCATTACATCTTAAACAACAACTCCAACTTATTTCTAATGGTTTGATCCCGGGTTCTCCAAACAATATATCCTCTCATCCGATCCCATCGTCCCAACAGCTCTCGCACTTTATCCTCCTGTAATTGATTAACCCTCATTTCCATAATTTCAAATTGAATGTGTTCTACCAAGTACCGCAGCCAGTTCTCAATTGTCCATTTCGTGGAGTCCTTCCAGCCTAGAACCACCACCGCCTGGGCGCTTTCTATCATCGCCAACACTTCATTTCCGGATGTTCCCCCATCTTGTTCCTTTTTACCAACACCGCCTTCTCTTTTGTGATGGTCCAATTTATATTCAATACTATATTGATCTTCCCTTCTACCTCCAAAAATTTTGGACCACCTCGCATTCCCATAATAGGTGCATATACACTCATTTGTCTCGGCATCCGTGCCAACACCGTGTACCCATATTTTGGGAAAGATAGGTCAATTGGGCCGGGGTGCGGTGCCACTTGTGCAGTATTTTCCTCCTTGTCTCCCTCACTCTTGTGTTTTTAGTCTTAGCAATATCCCCACTATCCTCTCCATCTCTGCTCCTGAGACCTGCAACTCCCTCTCCCACATTGTGGTTAACTCTTCTACCGTACTTCCTCCTGATGTTACTAATATTTTGTATATCCTTCCAACCTGGACCCTTTTCCCTTCCTTCTTTTTCCTGATTATCTTCTCAAATTCCGTGTCCTCTCTCACCTCCCTCTGCCTAAGGTAGTTGCATATTGCCCTGATTTGCAGCCACCGCCTTCCTCCCAACCAGTTCTCCAGCCTCTCTCTCCTGATTCTGCCCCCTCCAGTCTCGTGTCACCCCCTTCTCTCTCAATTCCCTTATTATTCTGCTCAGGTTTTCCTCCCTCTTGGGGTTCATGATCTCCAGGGAGGCTACTTTTGATACTCCCGGCGCTATCTTCCTTTGCCAAGATCTCCACACTTCCACCGTGGCCCTCATTGGTCAAATCAATTTCTCCACCTCCCTTTTTTCCCATCTCCTAAATATCAGTTCCTCTCTTCCCAATGCGTTTGCTTCTTTTTCCAATGCTACCCATCTCTTGTTGTCCTCCTGCAGCTCCATCAGTCTCTCAATTTGAAAGGCATCTCTGTATAGTTCTAGGCTAGGGATTCCCCATCCTCCTTCTGTTTCGTTTGCTATCCTCCATTTTTTCCTTATCCTTGGTTTCTTTCCTCCCTCCACCCAATAATTCAATTTCCTATCCCATTCTTTTATCTTTTTTTCCCGGGAGGACCCCTGGCAAGGCCTGGGCTAGGTATAAAATTTTTGGCAAGATCATCATTTTAATTGCTCTTATTTTTGCCATTCTCCTCAAACTTTTCTGTTTCCAGCCTTTCATCTGTTTCAACACTCTGGTTTCTCTTCAGATCGTATAAATCTTTCGCCTTTTACTTGTATACAGTCTATTAATGCATATCAGTGTATCATTTTTAACAATAGAATAATTGCTCTCGATACCTAAATGTAGTTCTATCTCTACTGCTAACTCCGACTTCAGTCCTATTGCTAATCTTCACTAGAGTAGACTCATTAAATCAATGTGATTTATGCAGCAATTGATTCACCATTTAGTTGTTGATTCAATTAAACTTAATCCAGATTAGTGTACCAAGAGTATTAAAGCCCCAAGCTTTCAATATCTCTACCATAATTCTCCTTATAATAAATATCCAGGTTGTATTTTTGATTCATAAATGAATAATTTTCTATTTTTTAAAAATAATCTTTTTACTTCCTATTTTATATTTTTGTACAGGCATTTATAACAATGCCTGGTTATTTCACCCCTTAATCAATGTTAATATATTGGCAGCTGAAAGAAAATTCCTGTTTAATTCCAAAGTTTTCTTATTGTTACTTCTTCCCCTTGGTCCTATAGTATAACACTTGGGGGTTGAGAAGGGTGGGGTAAAAATACTGTAAATAAAAATAAATAAATAAACACTGAGTGTAACCGTATCCAATAGCCCTATATAGCAATTTTTTTTAAAAAAATTGTTCCTTGTTTGAAAGTTTTATTCCTGTTTAATTGTGCAGTACTTGCTTTGAAAGTAGTTGTTATACTCCAGAAACTTCATTTTTGTGACAGCCACAAACTGTGTTGAATTGGTTGAGACTCTATGAGATATTCATTGAAAAACTTGCAAAATGTGCTGCAAAATATCCTTTCTATGTTGTTATGATAGAAACAATTAGGAAATGGCATTTAAACCCAGGAACAAATATCGTGTTACATGGTGTAATTTAACATACGCTTAATGGTGTGTACCATTCCCCTAGTTCCCAAATTTAGGACAAGTTTATGTGTTACAGTGGGTTTCATACCCACGGTTTTGTTTATTTGTGAGTTTGATGTTGCCACTTCCAGAAGTTGAGGCTTTTATGTAGCAGCCCCATTCTCAGGAGGTGAGCAAGGGCTACCTTGCTCTCCTCCCATTCCCAAGAGATGTTTTGCCTTCATAAAGACCAGTGGTTCTCAACCTTTCTAATGCCGTGACCCCTTAATACTGTTCCTCATGTTGTAGTGACCCCCAATAACAAAATTATTTTCATTGCTACTTTATAACTGTAATTTTGTTACTGTTATGAATCTTAATGTAAATATCTGATATACAGGATGCATTTTCATTGTTATAAATTGAACATAATTAAAGCTTGGTGATTAATCACAAAACCTATGTTTTGGGGAGTATGGACAATGGATGATGGGATCTGCAGTACCTTCAAATGATTCAGCTCTGACTTCCACAGACCACTGAGACCCCCACAAATTACACACCTGAATCAAACTTGCCACAGTGAACCCCCATGACCAACAGAAAATACTGGAGGGGTTTGGGAGGAATTGACAGTGATTTAAGGGAGATGCAGTTCTCCTACACCTAGAGAGCACTGTGAACCCAAACAACTATGGATCTGGACCAAACTTGGCATGAATATTCAATATGCCCAAATTTGAACACTGGTGGGAAAAATAGACCCTGACATTTGAGAGTTGCAGTTGCTTGGAGTTACAGTTGCACCTGCAATAAAAGAGCATTCTGAACTCCACCAAGAGAAAATACTGGAGAGCTTTGGGGGAAATTGGCCCAGACTTTTGGGAATTATAGTTGCACCTGCAATAAAAGAGTACTCTGAACTAAACCAACAAGGGAATTGAACCAAACTTGGCATAGAGAACTCCCAAAAAAAATACTGGAGAGACTTTGAGAAAATTTGGCACCCACCTGGCAGGCAGCCCTGTCCTGGATTGGGTGAGGATCCTGGGAGGTGGCATGGAGCCAGGTGATGTAGGCCAAGGGGTTGGACCTAGGTTTGGCACGGAGCCTCTTGCCTGGCTCACACTACTTTCAAGCCCAGCTCGCAGCATGAGCTGGACAACCCAGGCACCAAGGCAGGGCCTGGGCCCTGCGGGGAGCCTTTCTACCTGTTCGTGGCTCCGCTGAGCCTGGCGGAAGATGCGAGCCGGCCCATCCCGGCTCCCAGGGAGGGCCTGGGCACCTCGGGGAGCCTTTCTCCCGGTTTGCCGGGATGGGCCAAAGGATCCTTGCAGGGCCCAGGCCCTGCCTGGGAGCCGGGTTTGACCTGCTCGCGTCTCCCGCGGGCTCAGTGGAGCCACGAACTGGGTGAAAGGCTCCTCGCAGGGCCCAGGCTTTTCGCCTGGTTTGCAGCTCCTCTGAATCCGGTGGGAGATGCGAGCCTTTCAAACCCGGCTCCTAGGCAGGGGTGGGTCCTCTGGGGAGACATTTGAGGAGGCGGGGCCAAAGGAGGTGGCCTCACGACCCCTCCAAAATGGCCTTGCCACCCCCAGGTTGAGAACCACTGATATAGACAAAACATAGACTTACTGCACACAGGTAAGAGGAGGACCTTTTCCCATGTTGCTTCACTTACCATGGATACGGCATCGCCTCTTGTCTTCTGAGAATCTCTGTTCTTCCTGAGCAAAGGAAGGGGAATACTGGGGAAAACAGGAACATGTGACGGTATGGGTAAGGCTGATTCAGCCTTTTTGTTCCACTAGTACCTCGGCCACATAGACAGGAAAGCTTGGAGAAGACAATGATGTTGGGGGAAATGGAAGGAAAGGGGAATTGGGGGCAGACCAAGGGCAAAGATGGATAGATTGTTTCCTTGAAGTGACTGACTTGACTTTGAAGGAGCTGGGGGTGGCAACTGCTGACAAGGAGATCCGGTGTCAGCTGGTCTATGAGGTCACAAAGAGTCAGAAGCAACTGAATGAATAAACAATAACAAGCATACAGGTAAGAAGAGAACATGGGACCATGCTGCTACACTTCTGTGAATCCAGCTCATTTTCCTGTGTCGCATGAATCTGTTTTGCTTAGGGAAAAAAGAGGAGTGCTATAGCGAACAGGAATGTGTGGCACACAACAAGAAAGGGAGGGACCATATCTGTCTGTGCCAGTTTCTTCTTCTCGTTTGCCATGTGTTTCTGGTTGCCTTGATGTCTTCCTTCCTTTGTCTGGGTGAAAGAGAGATCTGTGCCATACATGAAGAGAAAAAGATGAGAAATGTCCTCATGTTGAACTTCGATTTACTCCTGCTTCATAGACTACTCTATAACTTCCACTGTAACTGCGAGTGTGGAGAAGAGCAAACCACAGACCACTTACTACAATGCAGTCTGAGTCCTGCCACATGCACAATGGAGGGCCTTCTTACAGCAACACCAGAGACACTTGAAGTGGCCAGCTTCTGGATAAAGGAAATGTAGCATAATGTCAAATTTTATGTATTATGGTTTTTTAATACATGTTATATACTGTATTCTCAATTTATTTCTGACATGATAAATAAAATTGCCACTTGGATAAATTTTTTTCATATGTTTTCACCTGTAAGATTTCCCCCCCAAAGACCAATGTCTTTCAGGCTTTTCAAAAAATGAAAAAGCAGTTTCTGAGTTGCCGCGACCCTAAGAGTTGCACTGTGACTCTGGAGACCAGGTCATCGCTAGGATGACCTTGGTCAAGTCACGCGCTCTCACATTCTCAGTAGAAGTAAAAGGCAGACCCTTTCTGAACATATCTTGCCAAAGTTACCTGTGATAGTTTAGCCTTACAGTCACCATAAGTCAGATATGAAAACACATGATAATAATATAGAAACTAAAATAGTTAGGTTAGTGGTGCACATACTCCACTAGGTGGCTCTGTGTTATCAGTATATTTGTGCAGCAACAGTTTGAACTCTATTATATATACTTTTTTTCTTTTAACAACAAACTCAATTTATGTGTAGAGGGCAAGAAACAGAAATAGTACTATGCATTTACCTTATCAGTAAAATTTAGTTTTAATAATATTTTGAAATTAAACTTGCAATTTTTAAGCAGTAATTAAACAGTGCTATCAAATCCGATTTGATATAATATCCTATATAACACCTTATTAAGAGGTTTACAGGAGAGATAATCCAATTTTAGTAGTAGAAAAAGAAACCACAGGAATTGCTGATTTGCTAGGAAAAGGGTTGTATGGAGATAATAGTGTTTTCTTTGGGATGTACAAAGTAGAAGAGGAGGAAGAGAGACGTGAATGGATTATTGTGCTGCTTAGCTATATAGATACGTTTCCATCAAATGAATCTATTTTTCTCTTTAAATAGCCTCTTGCTATATACTTGGTAGATGTCCAGAAGTAATTTCTTTTAAAAATCTTTTATTATTTGTCAGAACATTCTTCCCAGTGTAAGAGTAGGATCTCATAGTAAGAGTAGGATCTTACTTTTCCATCACCTCTGTTAAGACCTCAAACATTTGAGGGTGTCTTACTGAGTTTTTAAGCATTTCGACTACTTTATCACAATTGTCCCTGATTAATATTATCCTTTCAACCATGTTGTTTGATAACAATTGCTTGAAACTGCTTGGGAGGAACTGAAAATATTGGGAAGATGATGTATGTTCCACCCAGAGAGGAAAAGAAGCTGCACTAAGATAATGCCATTCGAGATGAATTGACCCATATAAGAAAATCAAGATGTTAGTGTGAGAACTTGAAGTATGAAAAATTAGAGGCATGGATAGAAAGCCTGCTCCAGATAGCAGATTCTGTACTTTTAAAAATATAAGGTAGCAACTCATAAATCTTACTGTATTTTGGAGGTTCTTAGTTTGAATGTTCTGACTCGGTAACTAAAATTCGACTGACCATTTCTAGGTAGAGGTCCCTGTACTGGTAACAATTTTTTAAACAGGTTGTATCATTTAAGGTTTACAAAATGACTGAATACACACTTGTAAAATTTCATTCCATAGCATAATGTATGTTTAGATTTTCCTCTGAAGTAGATAAAAAACAGTTGTGAAAATGGCTCTTACAACTTTTCTAATAGTCTGGAGTGTGTGTAACAAAATACAGATAACATTTACTGAGCCATTGGCTTCACACTTTAGCTAGCCATAATTTATGAATATTCAGTTAGACATTGTTTTCATTTTGTGTTTCAGATATTTGTATTCAGTTTTACACCTCTGAGTTAAAATCACTCCTTGAGTGCAATCACTTTGTGTTTCTGGAGTGTATTCTGTGTTGCTTGTTAAAGTATGTATTCTCCCCCATTGCTAAACATATAGGATGGATGGAAAATGTTAATGAAAAGGACAGAAGTGCTATGTGCAAAATCAGAATCTTGTCTTTGATAGTAGAGATCTTTTACTGAAACTTTCTGTAAGGATAACGTTTGAGCTCCTTTGTATCTCTCCTCAAAGGGATGCCATCCCAAGGCAGCTGGCATTTATCATGATATCAAGCGGCTTCAAGAGAGGCTTCAGAAATGCTTTCTGATGAGACTTCCTTATCAGTTCAACATCCTGTCTTGAGAGCGAGCTTCAGCACAACATTTCTGTTTTCTGAGGGTCTTTAAGATTCCTTTTTGGAGAAAATGGTTTTAGCCCAATAATCCCTGAAATTGACTATTCACATCTCAAGCCTTTTAATGAAGTTACTGTGCTATTATTGGCAAGATTAATCCAGTCACCAAAAAGAAAAGGAGTGAGAAACCTTTTAGTGTTTTGAACTGTTTTGGCACTTGGATGTGAAACAAAAATTAATCACTTCATCTCTTGGGTTTTTAAATTCCAAGCTAAATTGTGTCAAAACCAAACACACACATACCCCTATTTAAGGAGACTGTATGTGATTCTCTGGTTTTGATTAATTGGATTTGATTATACTTTTTAAAAAATGGATGCCCTTCCAGATCTCCATAATCAGTAGTTAGTAAAGGCAGAGAAGAGAGCTATGGTTCTCTATAGCATTATGAAATCTGAATATTTATTGACTAGATACCCTACCCAGTTTTCTTCATTATCCTTATCCTCGCTGCTGACTAGAGAGGTCTATGTGGATTGAAAATGCTTTCTCAGGAAGTCTCAAATGGTAATACCAGTACACGAGATATTCTATTGCAAGATATTTCATTTTAAACCATAACTCGGATATGACACCTGTCCAATTTACGTCTGCTTTAAAAATACTTTTTCTGGGTCTGAAGCATCTCAGGTGGTCCCATTTCTCCTACAGTCTGCCAGAAAAATTGGTTTTGTTTTTGTTTTGTAACAAAACTTAAAAACATTTCAGGGGGTAGAAGCCTGCAACTCCAACATCACAATTATTTTTCTTCTGTTTGATTTTTGATTGATAAAGCTTTGATAGCTTGTATGATCTATTTTGTGCATTTTAGTTGGCTTAATAAAGATATCACTGTTTCTTGTATTTTTATATTTTTCATGAAATGTGTGTCTTAATCTGAATGTACAAAAGAAGCAGTATTGAGTGTCGAGGAAGAACAGAGATGAGACAGAGAAGCTTTTCTTTGGCATCATCTGTCTGAGTAGTGGACCAGCTCTCTCAGGAATGTTACCAACCAAACTGATACTTTGACAACTACTAAAAGGCAGATTGAGCTTGTGACAAAAAATTTCTTACTTGTAAATGACATGTACACTGAAACGGTTAAAAAAGTAACATTTTTGGTATTTATTATGTCCCCCATTTATAGTATTAAGTTATGTCCGCGTTGTTCACATTGCTTTTTTCAGTCTTAGGTTTTCTGTATGTGATTAGATACAAACCTAAGATGAAACATTCAGAGGTTGAGAAAAGATGTTTGAGTTTTATAATCTCTAGCGCTATTGAAATGGACATTTGTCTATATTAACAGGATACCAAATTATGGATCATAATGGAATATCTTGGTGGAGGCTCTGCTCTTGACCTTGTAAGTAATCAGCTTTCATTCATGTAACTAACAGGCCTATTCTTATTTCATTTGAATTTGCTATAATTGCTATCATGACCACAGGAATAACAGCATCCTGACTTAAAAATTACATTTTTTTACCATTTCAGTGAAGTTGTTTTTCTATAGTCAGCCCTCATTTTCTGATATTAGGGGCATAAGACCTATGCAAAAGTGAAAAATTGCAAATAGTGAAATTGGTACTTTTTTCCTGAAAGAAACCGTTTTTAGATTCTCCAGCATTTCTCTTTGGTCACTTCTATCATATCTCTAGGAATCTGGAAGGTGTACAGATTCCTAGAGAGATTTTCTCTCTAGGAATCCCGCTGTGATCACTTTACAGCAGAAGTTGATCATAGTGTTGTACTGCAGGTTCTAGAGATTCCTAGAAAGAACATTTTAATCAAATCCGTAAAGAGTAAACTTATCTAAAGTTGAGTCCACAAATCTGGAAGGCTGTTTAGTTTTTTTCTGTTTTCTGTATGACAGTTTAGTGCATCAAATAAGTAAACTTTCTGAATCATATGTATTTATAAACTTTAGATAAACTATAAATATATTTTTTATGAAGATATAGTTTAGATAAACTATAAATAAAAGTAAAACAAAACAAATATTAAATTTCTGGATTAATTTTTTCTCATTACAATATTTTATTCTGAAAATAATTCGTTGTGTTTCTTCTAGTTAGAACCAGGCTCACTTGATGAAATCCAGATTGCTACAATATTAAGAGAAATTCTCAAAGGACTTGATTATTTGCATTCAGAAAAGAAAATTCATAGAGATATTAAAGGTAAAACTGTACGGTCTTTACTAATTTTTTGAGATGCTTCACGATGAAGTGAACAAACAGTGAATTACATTTTTTGAAAATGTTTTCTAGCTGCGAATGTGCTGCTTTCTGAACAAGGCGAAGTCAAACTAGCAGACTTTGGTGTAGCTGGACAATTAACTGATACACAAATAAAGAGGAACACCTTTGTGGGAACACCATTTTGGATGGCGCCAGAAGTTATAAAGCAATCTGCTTATGATTCAAAGGTAAGAGTAATGTTTGTGGCTTAACATTTGAGGTAGTATTTTTAGGTAGTATTTTAATGGCGCTCCATGCAGTCATGCTAGCCATATGACTTGGAGGTGTCTGCGGATAAGGCCGGCTCTTTGGCTTAAAAATGGAGATGGGCACCAATCCCCAGAGTCGAGCATGACTACACTTAATGTCTGGAAAACCTTTACATTTACCTTTGAAGATGAACTTAATATTTTGTTGTCTTTGTTGAGTGGGAAAAAACCTGTAAGTAAATAAACAGTGCAATGAAGGAAAGTTATCTTTTGGGGCTCATGAAAGGCTGATGCGCTGTTGTACAATTACTTGTGTGTTACAGGCAGATATCTGGTCACTGGGCATAACAGCTATAGAACTGGCAAAAGGTGAGCCGCCGCACTCAGAACTGCATCCAATGAAAGTTTTATTCCTCATTCCAAAGAACAATCCACCAACATTAGAAGGAAACTACAGTAAACCCCTAAAGGAGTTTGTCGAGGCCTGCTTGAACAAGGATCCAAGCTTTGTAAGTTGTTTTTTCAGTGTCTAGCTGTCATTGTTTTAGGGCACTGCACTTAGCTTGGCAATGTGAGATGATTGTAGACTGAACTGTCTGATTCATTTAGGCAATCTGCTGTATTGCATAGAATGTTAGTGGAAATTGAAACAAATGTTTTCTTGTATTGTTGAAGGCTTTCATTGCCGGAGTCACTGGGTTGTTGTAGGTTTTTCGGGCTGCATGGCCATGTTCTAGAAGCATTTCCTGACGTTTTGCCTGCATCTGTTGCAGGCATCCTCAGAGGCCTGTTTGGAAACTAGGAATATTGGGTTTATATATCTGTGGAAGATCCTCAGAGCTTGTGAGGTTTGTTTGGAAACTAGGAAACTAGGAATGAGGAATAAAAAAAAATCAGTAAATGTATATTTTTGTTCACTTTGTAGTTGAAATGCTTTTTGTAAAGGAACCTTTTTTCATTTTTAAGAGACCGACAGCAAAAGAACTCCTGAAGCACAAATTTATTGTACGAAATGCAAAGAAAACCTCTTATTTGACAGATCTGATTGACAGGCATAAAAGATGGAAGGCTGATCAGAACCATGATAACTCAAGTTCTGAAGATTCAGATGGGTAAGCGTTGAAAGCATGGTGCCATCTTCATAGTCATGGGGAGAGGGAAGACATCAGATGGAATGAGCAGTTTCAAAGTCTTTTTCAGATAAAGGTGCTGAAATATAGTGTTGTATTATGAGCTTTGGCACACTGCTGAAATTCAATAGCAAGCGGTTTACTATATTTTGCTTGCTTCAAATGGGTTATAGCAGTTTGCCTCTGAAGTTTAGCAGCAAATCTGCGAATAATGGAACTTTTGTGCAGTACTTTCTTTATATAGGATCACTTGTTGCTGAAATTTGACTGAGTTTTGTTACCAATTTTGCATGATCCAGTTCTCAGGAGTGGCCGAGGGGTCATGTGGGATGTCCACCTGATTTGGGTAACTAGGAACAGTTTCTTTTCTCAAAAAGATGGGTTTTCCCTAAACGTGGGAGCTATGACACTCGTAAGTTAGTTAGAAACAGACAAGTGGTTGGATTTGACCAAAAAAACAACAACAACAAAACCACCAGAATAGATACTGTACTTCTTTTCTTCATTCCCTTATTTGAAAGGAACATATGGGGAGAAGAGTGTGATAAAAATTAGGTTGTTGCCCATCATATATATTTTCATGTTCTGGGCAAGGATGCCTTACTCCACTGGCAAACACTTGGAAAGGCAGGTCATACAGCTTAAGGGGTGGGTAGATTTACTAAGGGCTGCTTAAACTTTGATTTCACAGCTCAATTTAAAAAATAAAATAGTATTCTTGATGTCTTGCTTTTTAGGCCAGTTCCTGGGATTATTTGGGGCACTGATTCAGATAATTGCATTGACTAGACTGCATCTACTCTAGATATGGTTATCATGGGGTTTTGTATGGGTGAGCAGATGGCATATGTTATGTATCTCAAAAACTAGAGCCGATAGGGGGAAACTGGTGCAATTTCTGGAATCCGCAGGTCAAATATACCCAGAAACGAGACTAACATTTGGGGCACCAACATGTATGTTGACCAGTGTTTCTTATCAGGTAAGGGTTTACATGTCCAGCAGCCATATTCTCATATTCACTCATTCCAGAAGTACGATCCCACTTCTGAGTCATATTTACTTTTTAGTGGGAAGGTAGGGAATAAGATGAGAGGAAGTATATATGAATTCCCTGCTACCCTATTATAGTGGAGAAGGTGTATGTTTAGTAATGGGATAACATCAAAAGTTCACATGTACAGAGGTGTGTATGTTCTCTCTTTGAGACCTTTTTTATCAGTTGGCATGCTCATTTTAGATTGGTTTGGGTCCAAATGTTTTCTTCTATTCACAAATAACATATCTTGAACAAACAGAAATTACACTTTTTTAAAAAAAAAACCCAAATAAGTGATGCTGATTAAACTGAAGTACAGCAGGCTTGCCTAATTTTACAGATTTAATCTGTTATATTTTCAAGATGTATCAGACTGGAACTGGGTTATTACAAGAGCCTGTAATCTTTGCTAAAGAAAGTAATCCATATTGCTGTCAGAAGGCCATTAAATTTTTGAATTTTCCTCTAGTGGCATTTCTTTAAACTACCTGCAGCAGAACTTGCTAGGCTTGTGTTATTGCCACCCATAAATAAAACAAGTGAAACTGTTTTGTAGTGTTTCATAAATGTGTTTGCATTGAAGTGAAACGGATGGACAAGCCTCAGGAGGCAGTGATTCAGGGGACTGGATATTTACAATCCGAGAGAAAGATCCCAAGAATCTAGAGAACGGAGCTACCCAGCTGCATGAGTGGGAAAGAAACAAGGTATATTTTATATTAGAGACATTTATATAGAAATGTGTGATTTTCTGTTTTGGAGTGGGTAGCATTTGGTCCAGTAACTCAGTAGTGTCACCTCCAGAGACCTCTATTGCAGCTAAAATATCACAAAATCAGCAACTATTAAAATGCATCAGCAATGAAAACAGTGCACGCTTGTATCTTGTGCAGACAAAACCATGTGATTTAAAGTGTCACTGTAATTTACTAGATGGTTCAAGTAAATCAGCGTAGAGTCTCTTGATATAGTTCATGGAGGCTGGGCTTGAGAAAAATATTTTTGCAGTTGTAGCTACAAAATTGCAAAATTTTAATTGAAAAAAAATCCACTGAAACATTTTACAACTATGTCGTAGAAATTTGGAGTCACCCTTCTGATGGTGTGCAATTCTCAGATCCCACCTACTGCTGCTAAACTTGAAGTATGTTTTGAAATGTAACGACTTAAAAATTCTAGGCACATTAAAAATTTAGATGGACAAATCTTGTGCATCTTGTTAACCATAGCCTGTTGAGACTTCTTCAAAATATACTCTGCCATTTCACTAGCAAGACAGGTAGTGAAAACCCTATATGGTTCCGGCCCAGTTTACCTGTCCAAATGGATTCTCCCCTATGAACCATCAAGGACACTAAGATCGTCCGGGGAGGCCCTGCTCTCGGTCTCGCCACCTTCGCAAGCGCGTCTGGTGGGAATGAGAGACAGGGCCTTCTCCATGGTGGCCCTTGGCTATGGAACTCTCCCCCGAGCGAGATCAGATCTGCCCCCTCCCGCTTGTCCTTCAGGAGGCTACCAAAAACCTGGCTTTGGAACGAAGCATTCCCAGAAGAAGGCTGAGACTGATTATAGACCATAATGAATGACCACATTTATAGTCTGAATGAACTTGTGTTTAGTCGCCGATTTGGCTTTTATGTATTTTATTCATATGTATTTAAATCTTTTATTGTTGTTGGATGTTTTTAATTATTATTGTAGCATTGGATCTTTGCTGTGAGCCGGTCTGAGTCCCTCTACGGAGGCCAGAAGATCGGGATACAAAAGTTTTAAATAAACAAACAAGCAAATAAATAAATGCAGAATGCAATATACATTCTCATAGCTGTGAAATAGCATTTTCTCTGAATAGTAGAAACAGCTCTTGTCCATTATGTTTTTACTTGTTGCGTCCCTTCAAGTCCTTTCTGACTTATGGCAACCTTAAGGCAAACTTAATATGGGGCTTTTTGCAAGATTTGTTCAGAACGGAGTTTTTTTTGGCCTTCCACTGAATCTCCCTGTTTCTCCCTGAATCTGCCACTTGATTTGACCAGTGCAACTAGTACTGGAGAAATAGTGATGCATATGCCTGTGTTGGCACATATATAGTCCTGCATTGGCACAGTTGCTGATTACTGCTTTATTATTTGTATGACGTAAAAAGATTTCAGAGCAGCTTTTAAACTGATTCCTAGGGGAAAGTCGACAGGAGCTGGGCAGCTTCCGGTTCGAGAGGGTGAAATGCCAAGTATGGAGGACGAAATCCATACACAAATGGCTGAGTCAACAGAAAAGATAGATAGTAGTAGTCGAGAGGTAGGACATGGTAGGCCTTCTACAAATTCTCACAAACAGCCAAAGTTGAAAGTGCACCAGAGAAATAAATATAAATGTCTGTACGCAAACGCTAGAAGCCTTCGAACAAAAATAGGGGAGTTGGAATATTTGGCAAAAGAAAAAAATATTGATATTATTGGCATAACAGAAACCTGGTGGACGGAGGAAAACAAATGGGACACAAAGATTCCAGGATATAAACTGTACAGGAAAGACAGGAGAGGGAAAAATGGTGGCGGTGTGGCCCTGTACATAAATGAAGAGCTAGAATCTCATGAATTAGAACTTCAAGAAATTTCAAACTCACCTACAGAAACATTGTGGGTAAAAGTCCCAGGACAAAAAACTAATCTAGCATTAGGGATCTGCTATCGCCCTCCCAACCAAACTCCAGAGGCAGACTGCTATCTGGAAAATGAAATTAAACAGGCCACAAAAAGAAATACATTAGTCATAATGGGGGACTTCAACTATCCCCGAATAGATTGGCCAAATTCTTGTTCTGCGCATGAAGAGAGACAAGGTTCCTCGACATGCTAGCTGATTATTCCTTGAGCAGATGGTCATGGAACCAACCAGGGGAAAGGGGATCCTGGACTTGGTGCTAACTAATGAACAAGATCTCGTTCAAGATGTCCTTGTAGCTGAGCCCATAGGTACCAGTGACCATAACACAATAACCTTCAACGTAAGTTTGGATAGCAAACTGTCAGTGAAAACTAACAGAGACATTAAACTTTCACAAAGGGAATTTCACCAAAATGAGAAAAATTGTAAAGAACAAACTAAAAGGAGCAGTAAAAAAAATCAAATCCCTCCAAAATGCTTGGAAACTGTTTAAAAATACTTTAAAACAGGCCGAACTAAAATGCATTCCTAAAATAAGAAAGAGGCCGGGAAAGTCCAAGAGGACACCAGTATGGCTTACAAATGAAGTAAAAGATGTGATTGGAAAGAAGAAAAACTCATTTAAGAAATGGAAGGCTCTTCCTACCGAGGAGAACAGAAAGGAACATAAGCTCTGGCAAACTAAATGCAAAGCAACAGTCAGGAAAGCCAAGAGAGATTTTGAGGCACACATAGCAAAGAATATTAAAAAAAACAACAAAAACTTCTTTAAGTACATCAGAAGCAGGAACCCAACTAGAAAAGCAGTTGGGCCACTCGACGACAATGGTCAGAAAGGGAAAATCAGCGAAGACAAGGAGATTGCTGAGCGGCTAAATGACTTCTTTGCCTCCGTTTTCACACAGGAGGACAGACAACATATGCCTGCAGCTGAGTCAGTTTTTTCATTAAATGAATTAAACCAGATAGAGATAAACAAGGAAGATGTTCTCACATGCCTTACTAAACTAAATGTCAACAAATCACCAGGGCCAGATGGCATCCACCCCAGAGTTCTTAAGGAACTCAAGTGTGAAATTGCTGAAATTCTAGCCAAAATATATAACCTTTCTCTAAGATCAGGCACTGTACCCGAGGACTGGAGGGAGGCAAATGTAACTCCGATCTTCAAGAAAGGATCCAGGGGTGATCCAGGAAATTATAGGCCAGTTAGTCTAACCTCAGTTCCAGGCAAAGTGATGGAAACCATTATTAAAGAAAAATTACTAAGCACATAGAAGAACAGGCATTGCTGAAGGAAAATCAACATGGTTTCTGCAAAGGCAAATCATGTCTTACTAACTTGTTAGAATTCTTTGAGGGTGTAAATAAACACATAGATAAAGGGGACCCAATTGATATTGTTTACCTTGACTTTCAAAAGGCTTTTGACAAAGTCCCTCACCAAAGGCTCCTAAATAAGCTCTTCAGCCATGGAATCAGGGGACAGGTTAGGGTTGGAACCTGGCTAAACTGTAGGAAACAAAGGGTGGTAATAAACGGACATTTCTCTGGGTGGAAAGAGGTGAGAAGTGGCGTACCCCAAGGTTCAGTTTTGGGTCCGTTACTTTTTAATTTATTCATTAATGATCTGGATGTAGGAGTGAATTCTGAGGTAGCAAAGTTTGCAGACGACACTAAATTGTTCAGGGTAGTTAAAAATGAAACTGATTGTAAAGAGCTCCAGAAAGATCTCTCGAAATTGAGTGAATGGGCAACAAAGTGGCAAATGCATTTTAACCTAAACAAGTGTAAAGTCATGCACATCGGGCAAAGAACCCCAACTACACCTACCAATTGATGGGGTCAAAGCTTTCCGAGACAAACCAGGAAAGGGATCTTGGGGTCTTGGTGGACAGCTCAATGAAGATGTCAACCCAGTGCGCAGCAGCAGTGAAAAAGCAAATTCTATGCTAGGCATGATCAGAAAGGGAATCGAAAATAGGTCAGCAAATGTTGTATTTCCTCTCTACAAATCGATGGTAAGGCCACATTTGGAGTACTGTGTACAATTCTGGTCACCGCACCTTAAGAAGGATATAACGGAACTGGAAAAGGTACAGAAAAGGGCAACAAGAATGATCCAAGGTATGGAGCGGCTCCCTTATGAAACCAGGTTGCAACGCCTTGGTCTTTTCAGCCTTGAAAGACGGCGTTTAAGAGGTGACTTGATCGAAGTGTATAAAATCATGCATGGGATAGAAAAGGTGAATAAAGAAAAACTGTTTTCTTTGTCACAAAACACTAGGACTAGAGGGCACTCCTGAAGCTCCAAGGTAGGAAAATTAGGACTAATAAAGGGAAATATTTCTTCACCCAGAGGGTCATTGGGTTATGGAACTCACTTCCAGAGGAGGTTGTGACAGCTGTCAGCCTGAACAACTTCAAGGCAGGATTAGACAGATTCATGGATACCAAGTGTATCGGTAGTTACTGAAAAGGACATTCAAGTGCCACCTCGGAGTTGGTTGAGGTAGGCAGGATTTCCCTGGGTACTGGTTGTGGGGGGTCGGGAGCAGGTGAGGGTTTTGCCCTCCCTTCTGCTCGAGATCCCCGTGTACAACTGGTGGGCCACTGTGTGATACAGAATGCTGGACTAGATGGGCTGAGGTCCGATTCAGCATGGCTCTTCTTATGTTCTTACATATACAGGTGTTCTTGTTATTACTTTCCTTGCTTTGCAGATTAACTATTTCCTGAAGTTCCATCAGATATGCTTAATTGAATACATTTGATAAATATGTAAGCAATGTATTCAGAATTCTAAAATGTATTTTGCTGCAGGCTCATTTGTTTGCAATATATTCAGTGTTGGGAATGCCTGCATTTTCTTCTTGTTTATCTAATTGTAATTTGGTGTATAATGTATGCAAGCCCACCAGTTTCCCAGAATCCTAATTCTAGTTTGCAATGTTAATTTCAAAGTCACATTACTGGAGACTGCATACATTTGCCTTTGGAAGTGTTTTGTATAAAATTAGGTATGTTGAACAATAATTGCAATTTCTGCAAAGTTAACTTGTAAAATTATTTACCTGTTTTCTTAAAGGAAAATACCATTCAAAGGCGGCCTTTGTCTCGGTGCTTATCTACGATTATATCACCATTATTTACAGAGGTAAATTCACTTTGTATTATTTCTCATTGTTGGTGTAGAATTCACACCAAGACAGTCAAGACAATCCAAGAAAATCAGCGAGACTTGTATCTCTATGAGCCAACATTAATTTGTTTGGAGTGGTTGTAGCACATGGGTGGCATATGGAAGAGTTGGGTTTTTCCAGTTTGGGTAATGCATAGTTTTACAATGCATGTGTCTGTTCTTTTGCATTCTTTCACATTCATCTTGGGTGTAAGTCTCACAGTTGCAGTAAAAATACTCATGAAATTAAACAGTATCCTTTCCAACTCCCCAGCAGCATGCCCCTCATTCCCCTCAAAATGTCTAGCAGCCTGCGAAAAGCAAACATGGATGGGGCCATCCTGGTCTCTCTTGGGAGGGAGTCTGGGAGCAGCCACCAAAAAGGCCCTCTTCTGTGTTCCCACCAAATGGGCTACAGAAGGACATGGTGGAACTAAGAGAAGGCCTTTCCCGGAGGGTTGTAGTTTTCTAACAGGTTCATAGAGTGGGAGATAATCATCTGGCCATTTCTTTGTGCAGTTTTTATTTCATTATGTAACTTATTAAAATCTGCTGAGTCTTGTCCATGAAGTAGAAAACTGCTGTAACAAAGACAGATTTTTCAAATGTCTGTGGGGTTCAAATGCTTGATTACTCACTAGACACAAGACTGACTGTTCAGGATGGTGCCTCGGGAGTAGTTTCAGAAACAGGGCTGTCTATTCAAAGAAGGCAGGCATGAGAAATTAAATGACTAATCAATAGACAACAAAGTACAGTCAATGATAGTGGACATTCAGGAGATTAAAGAAACAGTTGGAAAAGAGGCAGAAGCAAATGGGTCCCTGGCCATTTGAGGGTTCAGAAGAATTCACAGCACCCAAACCACTTATAATTTTGCCTTAATCAGACAATAGTATTTAATTTGTTTGTGTAGTTCTTTTCTTTTCTTTGGCATAGTGGGCAGCCAGTGTTGGCACAGAAACAATTTATGTAACTTTTAAAACCGATTTGTAGCACACAAAAAAGTAAGATAGGAACAGGATATTATGTTGAAACTAAAATAAATGGCCTTGTTACACATGCTTGTGTAGTATACACAGGCCTATTAAACCGCAGTGTTTTCTAAACATTTTCTGAGTGTGACTCTTTCTCTTGCCTAAGATTCTACCAGGGACTCATATCTTTTCTTAGTTGGGTTTACTTGCTACATAACAATCTGATTAGAGAACATTTTAACATTTGTTCTGTACATCAGCACACCATCTTTTATATTGAAAGTGCTGTACTTGGATTGCTTTTGAAAATATTAGAACACATACATATTTTGAGTTGTATCACCAATGTGCTTCTGATTTTTAGCTGAAAGAGAGAAGCCAAGCTTGTGGAGGGAACGTGGGGTCCATAGAAGAACTGAGAGAAGCCATTTATTTATCTGAAGAAGCATGTCCAGGAATTTCAGACACGATGGTGACAGAGCTTGTGGAAAGACTTCAGAGGTGAGGGGAAAGATCTTTTGTGGCTCTGAATCTGTTTTAGTAGAGAAAAAGTGGGATGATGGTGATGATGTAGATGCATGGGAAATTACTTGCATAAATAGAAGAATATTAAAGTTGAATCCTCCTTTTTGCTGACTGTTGGGTGGTCTCAAGCAAATTTATTCCGAAATTATTTAAGTTAGGTAACAGGTATGCAAACTAGAATGTTTCAAAGTGTGCACTCGAATTAAAGTGGGAGGCACGATGTTCTGAGGATTTGAGGCTTAATAAATCACAATGGCAGCAAGCTTTTACTGGTGTAGGTAGCCTATTAGAGTGACAGGTAAATCAGGACAGTAGGACGTCTGCCGCTGGGATTATGGGATAGTGTGCTTAAAAGAAGCTAGGATTTTTAAGACCGCCTTTAGACTGTTTAATAGCAGATTTGTCTCACAGGGAAAAATGAGATGAGGCTTTAAGTGTAACCTCAGGTGCAAATGTCATGTGAAGCTATCTCTCACTGTGATTAATAACCCATTCACATGAAGGGAAGAGAAAATGGTTGAATGGACTAATAATACAAGATAAAATTTAAGCCCTTTTTTGTTCATTGAGTGTATAAAGAATCCCTTGCATAATTCTAGCAATTTTTTCATGAGAGCGATGGGAACATAAGAACATAAGAAGAGCCATGCTGAATCGGGCCTCAGCCCATCTAGTCCAGCATTCTGTGTCACACAGTGGCCCACTAGTTGTACACAGGGATCTCTAGCAGAAAGGAGGGCAAAACCCTCACCTGCTCCCGACCCCCCACAACCAGTACCCGGGGAAATCCTGCCTGCCTCCATCAACACAGAGGTGGCACTGTGAAGATATCCCATCAACAGAACCAATTTGCTGAGCATCTTATTACAGAAACATATGTCAGAATTTCAGCTCAATTTTTTATTAGTTACATTTATATATCACTTTTGCTCCAAGGCCCTTGAGCAGTTCCTCCCCACTTTATCCTCACAAAAGGTGATGATAGAGGTGAGTGAGGATGATAGACATGACTGTGGGCATTTGAGCCTGGAGCTCTTACAACCTACTCTGGAATTATCACCATGACACTACACTGGCTTTCTAAATTAGTACAGACATTGACTTCCTTTAATAAAGCATACATCTACATTGGACCATAGTGTACTATGGTTTTTCTTTTTAGCATGGGGTCAGTTTTTTTGAAGGTAGTTGAGTTGACGTATACAAATATTTGTCTAATTTACTGCTGGTAGAGTTAAGTGGAATCTGTATCATTTACTTCCCTACAGATGCCGGAGCAGTACATTTTCTTGGACATAGAACATCCCTGTTTTGTTTTGTTTTTTCAATAATGCAAAATTGGGCTTAGACTCACAACCCTATTAGGATTGTGATATATGTTAGAGAGGCTTTACATGTATTTAGGTCAAAAGTCAAAGTAATTTGAGATAATTATGAAATGGAAGTTTTGCTTTCAGTGAACCTGCACCTGGTGCTCAAATAGCAGGAAAGTTAATCACTGATATATAGTAAACATTTCATATGCCTCAGCTTGTGATAGGGCACCCGTGTATGTATGTGCCTTTGGATCACTTGTCAGCTTATGGTGGCCCCATAACATTCATAGGGTTTTCTTAGTCAAGGAGTTCTCAGATAGCTTTGCCAGTTCCTTCATGTGAAATATAGTTTACGTCATGTGCTATTCATTGATGAGTTCCAATCCAAGTCCTAACCAGGGCTGACCCTCCTTAGCATCCAAGATTATCTGGGATCTGTTAGCTGTAGGGTATTTAGGTGGGGCCTTGATACTCTTGTATATCTAGAAATTTAACATACCCGTCTGGAGTAAGTTGCTTGAAAAGAACATGTGACAAGAAGACCTTGGAATATATTAAGAATGTGCTATCCTTAATGCACTTTGACACTTTTGCTTGAAGTACTTTGTACAACTAAACTGCTAAACCCCAGTATTGGAAAAATCTTTTCTTCCCACGTTTTGGTGACTCTTTTTTAATAAGACACTCTCTCCTTTTCTTCCTTCTGCCCAGGTATTCAGTGGCCAGAGGGAGCGCATCGTCCCACTGAAGCTTTTCTCTGCTGCGTTGTCTGCTTCTCTGGGGATCCTGGAGGCGCCTGCTTGACTGTTGGTCAGTTGGGCAAATTCAGTGTATGGACAATCCTGAAGAGGCAGCGTGGGCATTGTTTTACAGCTCTGTATAGTTTGTTTTTCTAAAAAAAAAAAAACACGGTAATGCACATATTCAAAGGAGGTATCTTTTTAAATTTCTGAGATGTATATTTAGGATTTATTGCAGTTAGGAAACTAAAGCTATTGTGAAATCTCAGGTATATTGCTTTCTGTCACTGACCTTCAGCAAAAGGACCTGGATCCAGAAGTGGGGTCTGTCCCAATCTAAAATGGTGTTGCCACCCTTTTCTTTGTTTTAGGTTTATATTTTGAGAAAAGGAAAACCGGGGGAGAAGAAATTAAGCTGTGTATTTCAGATTGGGGTTTCAGGTGGATCTTGGGTCTCACCATGTTGAAGGTAACTGCTTTAAGTCGAATCTGTGAATTGGAAAATGTTCTATTGGCTATGTGTACAGATTTGTATATAGTCACTTTTTTAACTGAAACTTGCTCAGTATGCATAGAAAAACCCTCTGTACAAATCGCCAAGTGCTTCTGTAGATGATACTAGTGAGGTAAATATTTTGGCAGATCATGACTGATTATTGGCTTGCCTTTGATATATGAAAACTGAATTATATGACAACTGGTTTGACCTGACCTTGTATTTATAGGTCAGATAATTAAAGCCGTGCTATAAAATTATTGTTTGTACCTCAGATGCAGAACTTTTCTCTTGTTTTGTACGCAATAGTGTTCTTTGTTGTTGATCTAGAGATGGGTCTTTAATCATGGTACGACTTTGGTTATTTTAATTTACTGCATCATTTTGAAGTTCTATGATTTTTTAAGTGTTTTTTTTATATCTGCTTAAAATTGTGCCAATGCAAAGTCTGAATTCACTTTTAATAGTTTTATTTGAAATTATTTTGTAAAACCAGACACTTTCATTATGACTAAATTCAAAAACAAAAAAGTTGAAATAATTCCTAGAAATCCTCGCTTAATAAGGGTGGTTAAAATGATCAAAAATATATGTAATTATTATGTATTATGGAAAATTATACATAATTTTTAGTCACAGTCTTTGCAATAAATTGGTTTCAACTTGGTATCAGATCCAGAGCTGGAAAAACATATAAATATTTCTCCTAGACTTAAAATAGAAATTCTGACTGCTATACTTCTTCTACTTTCGATATTTTATTGATTTTTTTTGGTCATTCTTCACCTGAACTTAATCTCTCTTCTTATTGGAAGGAATTAATACAATGTTCAAATATTTGTTTGGTATCTCACTTTGGAGTTTTCTAAAGAAAATCTTTGAGGTGAGTGGAATATAGTTGAAAATGTATAGTTAAAATGAAGCAATTCAGTGGGTACTTGAGTTATTCAGCAACCTTATATACCTTTGTAATGGAAGGTCAAGTTTTGGTTACCTCTACTCACTCCATTCATGTTTTAAAATCTTATCAGAAAACCTTTATTTTGATAGTTTAAAAATCCAAAAAAGTTCAAAGGCAACTAAATGGCAGGGTTTAATCTCTGTTTGAAGAACTTAAGTCTTTTGAGCCAAAGCATTTCTAGTTGAACAAGAATGAGAATGTGCTTCTCTGTTATAATAGCATAGAAACAAAGTAAGGATATATGCTGAGGCAGGTGTGGAATGGCACTCGCTGCATCTCCAAGGTCTATAGTTGTGGTTCTCAACCTGTGGGTCTCCAGATGTTTTGGCCTTCAACTCCCAGAAATCCTAATAGCTGGTGAACTGGCTGGGATTTCTAGGAGTTGTAGGCCAAAACACCTGGGGACTCACAGGTTGAGAACCACTGGCTACAGGATCATCTTCTTTAGACAGAGAGAATTGGAAGTTACCCTGTGGTGGTTACCCTACCTTTCTGAGTGGCAGTAAAATAACACTCGAGTCCTTTTTCCTCATTCACCAATCCTTTAAAAATGGTCCAGCCACAAATTTAGAATGATAATCCTTCAGGTACCTAACAGTGAAGAAATACTGTAGTAAAGTTAATAGCTTCCTTTGAAGCATACAGATGGAGTAGTGACAAGAAAGAGATAGCTTTTAGTCCACAAGTTTTGTGTGTAACCAAAATCCCCGCTGTTATTTTCAGGCATGTCTCCACACAGCCTAAAACTTTACAGATTCCAGTAAGTTTTTGGTAGGTTACCCACTGTTGTAAGGATAATGTAAACAAAAAAAATCTCTTTTCTAGGAATATCACTTTGAGAATTGCTAAATGGGAGTCAGGAAAATCAATTTTGAGAATGTGGTCATTTTGGCCATTTCCCCGCAAACAACGCTTGCTCTAAAATGGAATCTGGAATGTGCATTTCAGTAAATTGAATCCAGGTAGCCTTGGGTGTATCTGCACTCCTATTAGAACAGCCTGATAAAACTTTGGTTACCATAGCTTCATGCTGTAGAAGACTGGGTGTTGTAGCTCAGTACTCAAGACTTTTCTGCTCAGGAGCTCTAGTGCACTTCCCAGGATACATGTATAGAACTGTAGTGCATTATTTGGTTTAAAATAGGGAATAGCTAAATAATTTGGAACAAAAATTGACAGCTCACCCTTTGTTGGGACCAAGTTATATATCTTCATTCTAATGCATATTATTACATTCTTGAGGTAAGATTTTTACTTTGGCCTTTTAAAGTTACTACTTATCATCCCTCAAACGTCATTTTAGAATTAGCCTCTTCTAAACAAATACAATACTTGAAGTGTGTTGTTCTCTCGATTGTTCGATGTGCACCCAAAGCAGTTTTCTAATCCTTTGTAAACATAGTTTCTGTCTTGAATATGTTTGATTGGAGAAAAGTTTCACTTTCCCAAAATTTATCAGAATATAGGTGCTAAGCGAGTTGTAAGCGTAAATCAAATCTTTTAAACTAGACAGATTTGTGTCTTTGTAAGGTCATATCCCATGTGTTTCGTAAGAAAACTCTGTTGCAGTTACAGAGAGTTGGGAGTTAGAAAATAGAAGGCCATTGTTTTGGTGCACAGAACTTCTAGTGAAATAGTGAAAGTTGCTCCTATCCTCTCACCATGTAATGAGGTGCCATGGGTTTTTGTTTGATTCACTTGGTCTTGCTTTGTTCTTGACTTCCATGTTGCATTTTGTAATTTTGATACCATGCCGCACTGATACTTTTGTAACCGTTTTAGAACCATGTCAGAGGTTTGTGCCCTAATACCCTAATGGTGGGATTATGCATCTGTCTCTGTATAGAAGAGGGAGTGGGTGTCTTGGCTTACGCATATATAGGCGAACGCTTCATTAACTTCTATTTCTGTCCACCCTTTTTGCAGAGGAAGGATTGTGGCAATGAGTTTTGTGCATGAGAACCCAAGGCGTAGTCTTCCCCTTGCCATGTATGCTCCCTCACTTTGCCATGTGTAGGCTAAACTGGTCCTTTCTCTTTTCCTTATAGATATGCTGTTCAAGTTGTAAATGTACAAATAAAGTGGCAAAAGCAACAGCACCTTATATAACACTTAAAGACTAAGAGATTTATTGGCACACAAATTCTCTTGAGTTAAAAGTGGCAGTAGATATGCATAAGAAAACATGGTTTGAAAGACTGAAAGCAAGAGGCAGTTTTGGTCTGCAGAACACAGGAAGTTTCCCTAGTCAGGCACCTTCTGGATTTATGAATCTTTATTTGCAGGAACCCGGCTGTGCTGCCTGTAGAGGAGCCTGAAGTCCAGAGGGCACCAAATTGGGCAGATAGACTTAACCTGCACTTGGATTCCGCAGATTTGCTTTTGTGTTTTATGCTTCATGACCTTTTGGTCCACTTACTAGTTATTTTGTCCTTTTGTAGGTGTATGCACCTATGCCCTGCCCCCAATTAATACACCTTATGAGCACATTCATCCAGTGATGTGAGGTGGAAATGTTTTTTGGTGACAGAATTTTACCCTTTTAAAAATCTGCTATTTCATAAAACTAATTAACAGCCTAATAAGTGGCGGCTGTATTGGTCAAGTTTGCCATTTTCAGAGTTAGAATTAACATTTTTCAAGTCCTTATTTCCAAATAGTGATCAGGTATATAAAACAGCTCTTTGGGTATCTAAAGTTAGCATTAGTGCCTTTGTGCCCACCTAAATTTCAAACAGTGTAAGACCATTTGCTATTACGTTACGTAGCAAAGTTTTACTGGTATTATTGGATCTGTGTCAATACAAATTTTAAATTGTTTACTGATTCTCCCCCACCATCATAGGGCTGAGATCCTGGATTGGGAGTGATTGCATATCTTGTCACCCCAAAACCCACTTTGCAGGTATCACCCCTCCAATGGCATTTTCTTCATGATCGGAGAACGGGCGGGGCAGAGGGAATGCATCCAGCCATTTTTTCTGTAGTTTGTCACATAGTAGCAGACACCTGAAGAGAATTTTGGGAGTCCTTAGGACAGTGGTTCTCAGACTGTGGATCTCCGGGTGTTTTGGCCTTCAACTCCCAGAAATCCTAACAGCTGGTAAAATGGCTGGGATTTCTGGGAGTTGTAAGCCAAAGCACCTGGGGACCCACAGGTTGAGAACCACTACCATAGGAGGTTCCTGCTGCTGATGTATCACATCCCAGTACAGGTAAGTAGATGGACCCCCACCCCAAGCTAATCTCCCCACTCTGACAAAACAGAAATGGCTGTGTTGGTGGGGGGAGGGGCAGCAGTTTTGAGGGGCTTTTGGTTGTTGTGTGGTTGGAACATAATTCAGAGCACCGCAACAACTTAAAAGGTGAATTGGGATCACATAACTGACCAATTCACCAGCAGGATGTCAGCCAAAAGTTTCTGTTCAGATACTTTAAGTATTGCAGATTTTTTGGGGGGACGACGACGACACATATATAGCACATGAAACTAAGATGGCATAGTCTAAATGTGAAGAAGCTAGAGTGAATTCTGGTCAATGTATGGTATCGGAAAATTCTCTAGTAATTGCTTGTTGAAAAATCATGTTGCCAAAAAACGATGCCACAATAAATTAAAATTCTGCAGGACTATGTTTTCAGTAACTGTCTAAGAATTTGTTCTATAAGCAAATGTATGATAAACAGATGCAATAGTTCTTTGTATACAAAACTTATTTCTAAATTGGTTCTTTTATAAAAGGCAACCTTCAGCATATCAGCCCATATGTCTGTCGTCTAGTATCTCATGCTAAGGATATAGTGCATACACAGAGCAAAGCCCTGCTTAGGAAATTTGAAGTAGATGGATACAATAGAATTTCTGCCTTCCTAATTTGGCTTCTTTTTACTGCTCATTAAAGCTAAGAGTTTCCTTGCTGGATGAGGTCCATTTAGCCCAACAGTTTGCTGTTAGCAATAGCCAGCCACCTGCCTTTAGGAACTGTGCACACAGTATTCTGGGAATAAATAACCTGTCACCCTGTTTCCAGTTCTAGTCAAACTGGGTATAAACTGGGTTCATGGAGGCCCCACTTTTAGCTATCATGAGAATCATCTGGTGAAACCTTGTTCTCAAGCGCTGTTTATTTTTTTCCTGCAATACTATTTATCTATCTGTATGAAATCTGCTTATGTCACGCATCAAGCTTTTCTCAATTCCTTGTATCTTACCTCTCACAAAAATAAAGAAATACAACAATTTTCATGTGTGTTCAATGGGAGTGTTTATGGTGGTTTAGTGGAAATGTTTTACAAGAAACCAGAATTTCAAATTTCACAGACCCCTGGAAGGAAGGGACAGTGATGATACACTTAAACAGACCCCACAGGAAGATTAATTTAATGGAAAACTCAATAAAGTTTTATGAGGAAGGCCGTATTTATGAAGATTGTTGAAAATATGTAATTAAAGCAGGTGAGCACTGAACTCATAGGGGATCTCAGTACTAAGTTATGGGGAATTAACAGCCTATCTCTGTGTATTTATGCAATCATATCCATGTTTGCATAGTGAATTTATGATAAGCAACCACGCCTTGTTGAAGAGGCAGATTCTGTATGATTGACAAATCAAAGCAAGACATTGAGGTTAACAAAAAGCCTTATTCTGTTTACTTGATGTTTTATCTACAGTTTCCACCTTAAACGATTTGTGGTAATTGGGTTGAAGTAGTATGTAATAAAATCGCAACTACAAACAAGAATCTCATTTCTGTCACATTCTCTTCATAATATTGTATCTTCTGGCTGGGCACATCTTGGTTGAAACAGAAGAGATTTAAATATCTTCAGGATGCGTCTTACTGCATTCAGATTTATACACTCAAATTGTGAATTAATTTATACCACTGTTGGTAATGAGAGGTGCAGAAAAACACTATATATTCTGGATAACAATCCCTTTAAAATAGTTGTCTTAATGGCTCCACATATTCTCAATGAAACAGTCATTTACTGAAACACAAATTGGCACAACAATTCTTGTATTATTTAAGTGTTAACATTTTTGTCAGACCAGTAACCACATCTTTTCAGCTCTTCTCAATTTTCAGCTGATATCAGTGCTCTAAATATTGAATACAATAAATGTGTAAACTGTTCACTCTGGAAGGTAGTAGGACATATATTTTCCACTAAGAAAGACTCTACCGATGGACTTCTATTGATGAGATGAAATGAGGAAGCTACGCGTTTAATTGGCATTTTTAATTTCTAGAAACAAAATGTGTAGAAACATTGAGCATAAAGTATGAAAGGTAATTTCCTTGATTTCAGGCTGCTCCTTATAATGAAGGCTGTTAATACAATACAAAGGAAGTACTTTAAAAAAATCAGTGTACTAATTACTTTTGGAAGGTTTGTCTCGTAAAGAAAAGGCATTTTGTTTTCCCGGGAAATACCAAATAGGAAGTTACTACAAAAATTGTACTGTATTTCTGGTGCAAATCTTGAGGCAAAGAAATGTCTTTTGGTATTTGGCACTCCAAGGACAATATTTTAATACTGGCACAAGCTAAAAAACCACACCGAAGGACAATTACAAGACATGAAACCGTCACTTGGCCGAGAACAGTAAACAATTCTGCTGAGGCAATATTATTACAAAAAGCTGTCCTGAAACAACTGTTTAAAAACAAGGTTATGTTTGACTAAATTTTAAAAGGGACAAAATAAATTTCAATGTCCTCTAGAAAGGCAGCGATTGCTGGAATGGAAATCGGGAGTTCAGTCATCAATAAACATGTGATTCCTCATGACTTAGAACACGGATTCGGGAGGCAGGGCTAGTGGCACTTCGGATCACTTCCATCCACCTATGCAATGGAAAGAAAGGAGCGTGAATCGTTAGGCTAAGCAGATGGCTATTCTACAGCCCTGAGGACAAAGCTGTTGAATGGCCCTCAACTCGAGGACTGCTGTGTAAAGGGAGCATTCCAGGAATTCCAGAATAGAGTCTGAAGGACAGAACAGAGGAGCAAACCTCTCTGTCTCTACATATCCACATTGACGTGGTTGACTGTCTACCAAGGGAGAAAGCTTACCATTTATTATTTCAACTTGTATACCACCCCTCCCAGTAGGCTCAGGGTGGTTCACAACACAATCAAAACAAGCAAAGACAATAATTCAACAGCAATTTAAAACACAATAAAAACCATTTATAGTAAGAAGCATGTAGATTAGGTGGCCTCTAAAGATTGAATGCCTGGTGGAAGAGGTTAGTCTTGCAAGCCCTCCGGAAGGACGACAAGTCTGTTATTGCTCGGACCTCCTCCGGCAAGGCATTCCATAGGTTGGGCACTGCTACCGAAAAGGCACGCTGTCTAGTAGATGACAGAGACTGTAGTGATCTCGGGAATATGTGGGGCTTTTTGAGCAGGATTTTTGGCAACCAGCTAGTATGGCACACAGTGCTCCCGTTACCAGGAGAGACATACCTGACTCCTGTTTTGAGTTAAGATAAGAGTTCCAAGAGGGCTGTGATTAAAGAGGGCACTATAGGGGTCAAGTAAGCCGTGTGAAGATAGGAAGGGTCTTTCTATAATAATTTTATTAACTTGGCTTTTCGGTTAAACCAGCCAAACAATTCAACTGCTTAAAATGTGGTCAACTGAACTAAGCATGCTTTTTAATGTAAAATGTCTTGATGCTTGCATTAAAATTGTACTTTATTACGAGCAGTGGATCTTCTGACTAATGACTTTCTGTGACCTGGGAGTCCAAAAAAGGTACTACTTCTGGGTTTGAAGCGCTTCTCTAAACCACATTTCTGTCTCGTTTTCCTGAAACACATGACAGAAAACACACATACCTTTCAAATGTGTATTCACTCTCTGCCCTAAAATAGTACACGTGGGATTTGAAGTGAAGTTTGAAGACATAGTCTTTATGAATGTTCTCAGATTCAGAAGGAATGGTAAGAGAATAACCCAGCAGAGGCAGGCTTGCTAGAGGATGATTGTCCTACAAAGGAAAGAGAAAATGGCCATGAGAAAAACCGCAGTGACACTTCCTGCAATGGCATCTGCTCCACCAACCAACCTAGCTACACATGGACTTAACCCTAAAGATATTTTCCCCACCAACCAAAAATGTCCTCCATACAATGCTGAATTCATGTCTTTCAGGAGGCTATGCAGTCTGCTAGGTTTATACTTTTCTGTTGGGGTTTCAAAGTACAAACCATGCTAGGAAGTGTGGGTACCACTCTTTCTGACCCTCCTTGACTTGTGTTCCTATTTATTTCAGTATCACACTGACATAAGCCGAATCCTGCACAATCCCCACTAAGATGCCATGTTTGTGCAGTCCCTGAGAAGATCTTAACTACCGTGTTTCCCCGAAAGTATGACACCCCCCGATTGTAAGACGTATCGGGGGTGTCAGGGGGGTCGGCTAATGTAAGCCGTACCCCAAAACTAAGACGTACCACCGGCGCCACGTCACTCGGTCCCGCCTCCTCGGTCCCGCCTCCGCCTACCTCCGTCTCCCGCCTCCGCCTCTGTGGCCGCCTCTGCCGCACAGCCGGCCCCACGCATCACTGCGCTAGGCGCGCCTGCGGACATTCGCGCATGGGCAGTAGGTCCCGCCTGTGCGCTGACGCAGGCGCGCCTAGCGTGCCAACGCAGGCGCGCCTGGCGCAGGCGTGGGGCCGGCTGTGCGGCGGTGGTGGGCACGGAGGCGGAGGAGGCAGCGGAGGAGGAGGCGGGACCGAGGAGGAGGCGGGAGCGAGTGACGTGGCGGCCAAGGGAAAGGCTTACTTTCGGTACGGCAGGTACCGTCGGCTAATGTAAGCCGTACCCCGAAAGTAAGCCGTAGTGGGGATTTTGGGGGTCAAAAGAAAGTAAGACGCTGTCTTACTTTCGGGGAAACACGGTACTTGCATAACATTTACACCAGTGTGAAGCCATAACTTGCTTCCAGCTTGTGCTCCTGTTTTCATGCAGATGTTCCTATGAATGTGGAGCTAGTATTAGGTGAAATAAGAACTGGGGAAAAAGAGAAAGATGGTCCCAACACATAACTAATAGGTACTGTGAAGGGACATTGGAAGACACTCCATACAGTTTGGAAAAAGACCTCTTTCAAGATGCTCCTTTTCCCTAACACCCACTGTTTTTGGTAATGGCTATTGGCGTGATTGTTCTGTAACAAAAAAGCAAGTTCCTGTATTGTGTGACTGGCTGTGTACTGCCAGAGTCTGGGATTGGAGTATATGTACAAACTATGTTTGCATAATTTATTTGCTATGCAAGATTTTGAGCAGAATGTAGGACAGTTGGAAACTGTTGTGAGCTGAGTGAGATCAGTGGTCCATGTAGCTCAGAACTGTCATATTCAACTTATAGAAATGGCTGTCAAGGTTTTCAGGCAGAATTCTTTCCTAGTAAGACATGGAGATCCTGTTATTATTATCTGGCAGCTTCCTATCCCAATAATCACCAAAACATATGCTGCTCAGCTGACTGGAACTGGAACGAGTTTGGGCATGAGAGTAGAATCGGAGTGCTAATATGACAGTCTGTGTGCATGCATTAAAACTGTCATGCTGGAAATGCTGATGCTTTTCAGTAGTCTGCCACACCTGTAATAAAGCCCCTATGCAAAAAGCAATCATTTGGTGCAAACCTTTGCTCTCCCAGACAACTGGACAGAAATATGGACGCCTTCCTTGCATCCCACTCCACTGATTGGCTGTGGGAGTCTGATAAGTTCCTTCGTTTCCCATAGAGCCAGCGTTCTAAACTAGTGTTAACCTGGAGATGAGATATCAACAGGGCCTTTCTTCTTCCCAAAGTAAATATCTCTCTTAACACAGTACAAATGGGGAGGGGATGGCTCTGTTTTATAAAGCCTGCAACTAAGTGGGTAGGGAAGTCATACGATCCCTCTATCCTGCCTTGGTTAGACCACATCTGGAATACTGTGCCCAATTCTGGGCACCCGAATTGAAGGGAGATGTTGACAAACTGGAATATGTCCAGAGGAAAGTGACTAAAATGATCAAGAGTCTGGAGAACAAGCCCTATGAGGAGCGGCCTAAAGCTGGGCACGTTTAGCCTGCAGAAGAGAAGGCTGAGAGGAGGGCCATGTATAAATATGTGAGAAGTCATGAGGAGGGTTGTTTTCTGCTGCCCTGGAGGCTAGGACGTGAAATAATGGCTTCAAACTACAAGAAACGAGATTCCATCTGAACATTAGGAAGAACTTCCTGACTCTGAGAGCCGTTCAGCAGTGGAACTCTCTGTCCCTGAGTGTGGTGGAGGCTTCTTCTTTGGAGGTTTTTAAACAGGCTGGATGGCCATTTGTCAGGAGTGCTTTGAATGTGATTTTCCTGCTTCTTGGCAGGGGGCTGGGCTGGATAGCCCAGGAGGTCTCTTCCAACTCTAGGATTCTATTATTCAGATTCCAGACACTTTTTCATCAACTTCTGCAAACAAGAGCTTGCTAGGGACATTAAGCACACATTTTCCACTTAAACATTATAGTGATTTTGAAATACTGAGGCGTTTAGAGTTCCCCAAATACCAATCAAATGCCTTCGGAACAAGCAGAAAATTTACTGTTAATATTTTTCTCTCCAAGTGGTCAGAGTAATGACTGGTGGTCCCTAATTAATGAGGTCAGCTTCCTGCTAGCCTAATAGCCAGATGCAAAGCTAGCCACCACACAGAAGATGCTATGCTGGTACATTTGCTCCAGGAGGACTCCCTATGATTTAGCCCAAGCTGTCCCCAAGGTAGCATTTGAATGGATAACTGAAGTACAAGAAAAGGGGGAGACCATATTTCCATCTTTTTTTGCTTTACAATAAGTGATTCCCCAAATCGGATGCATCAGCTGTGGAGACTACAATTCACATGCTTCCTTTCTCCTCGTGAATGCTTCCTTGAACCCAATTCAGAAGAGCTGTTGAAAGAAACCCTTTTCACAAGTGACTTTTTTAACACCATAGCTTTTTTCTCCTGAATTTGGAAAACTATTTACCTGGTGGGATTTGTAGAAAAACATGCAGAAGTTGGTGAATACCACCCAGAGCTTCTGCCATCCATTGCTGTTTTTGAACTTTCTCAGAAGGTTTCCAGAGAGTTGGTTCTGAAAAAGAGAGAGAAGTTGTGTAACACACTAAAAAAACCCGTATGCAGATGATAAAATAGGCTCCTGGAAAGCAGGCAAGCCTCATATAAAAAGTTTTTCTTTGCTGGAACTGAATGGTCCCCTACAGCTGTCGATTCCCTATTCACTCTCAAACTGAGAGAGTGCTGCAGACATCATTTCCAAGAGCCCCAATCTGCAGCACCTTGGAAGCCCTTCTGTTGAGGTGGAGTTGGGCCAGAAAGATGACTTGGGGAGGGGGGGGTTATCTCATCTGCTGTATGACAGAACTCAGTCACAGAGTTACATCTGATTATGAACATTATTGGCCAATATGTGTGTTATACTCACACATTCGGCTATGATTTTAATGGTCTAAATTCAGATGTTAGTCATGTCTAGAGTAGAACTTCTGTCTCAGTTGCTCAGCAGGAAATCAACCCTAGTGTAAATCCCACAGGGCTTGGTCAAGATGAAATAACAACTGGATTTAGGTTTACACATAGGTAAAAGTAAATGTAAAGGTTTTCCTCTGATATTAAGTCTAGTCATGTCCAACTCTGGGGGTTGGTGCTCATCTCTATTTCTAAGCCGAAGAGTTGGCATTGTCCATAGACACCTCCAAGGTCATGTGGCCAGCATGACTGCATGGAGCACCGTTACCTTCCCACTGGAGCGGTACCTATTGATCTACTCACATTTGCATGTTTTTAAGCTGCTAGGTTGGTAGAAGCTGGGGCTAACAGCATGAGCTCATGCCACACGCCGGATTTGAACATGTGACCTTTTGGTTAGCAAGTTCAGCAGCTCCGTGGTTTAACCCACTGCACCACTGGTGGCTCCAAGGTTTACACAAGCTTCTGAATTTTCATGAAAATGATTTTTTTGTGAATGAAAGAAAGACATGGCAGTTTTGAATGCCCTGGTCTTCCAGTTGCCATATTAGAGTAACGGCTGTTGGACTTCCAATGGCCATGATTTATTTGATTTATTTTACCTATGACTCGGCTCACCCATTAACAACTAGTTCAGTGGTCTGTGACTAATCAACAGCATTCTGTTTTCTTGGGCAATTCATTCTTTGTTTGGTTTAATAATATTGTAAAGTGTCTCCAGTGGAAGCTGAAGGGACACACTGCATTTTCCTTGTCAATAATACTCAAGAGCTGATTCTTAACATCTTCAATATAAATTAGTCCAATTTTGAAAACACCATTGGTATCTGCTAAGATTTGGTTCCAGGAGGCCCCTTGGATACCAAAATCAATGGATGGTCCAAGTCCCATAATGTAAAATGGCATCCCTTTTGGGTGAGCAACTCAGTACCGGAAAGAGCCTAAGGATCTGTGAAATGGCTGCCGCAGGGTATGACTGTACATGAGTTTGGTGTGCAACAAAATCAACATTTGTTTTTTGGATTCCCCACCCCTACCCCGAATAGTTTTCAAGCCATAATTGGATGAATCTACGGATATAGAGGACCAACTATATTCCTTTTTATGTTCTAATTCCTATTACCTCATTACTTTGAAGAATATCATAAAAAGACAGTTTTTCTAGTCAGTAAAAAAGGTAAAGGTTTTCCCCGGACATTAAATCTGGTCGTATCTGACTCTTGGGGTTGGTGCTCATCTCCATTTCTAAGCCAAAGAGCCGGCGTTGCCCGTAGACACCTCCAAGGTCATGTGGCTAGCATGACTGAATGGAGCGCTGTTACCTTCTCAACAGAGCAGTACTTATTGATCTACTCACATTTGCATGGTTTCGAACTGCTAGGTTGGCAGAAGCTGGGGCTGACAGCAGAAGCTCATGCCGCTCCCTGGATTTTAACCTGCGACCTTACGGTCAACAAGTTTAGCAGCTCAGTGGTTTAACCCACTGTGCCACCAGGGGCTCCGGGCAGTACCAGCAGATATATCAAATGGAAACAGACTGCTGATCACTGATAGGTCCAGTAGATAAGGAAGGACAGTCACCGATAACATCATAACAGAGATGGGTGGGAGGGTGCCTTGAGGCCAATAGTCGAACTGAAGGCGAAGTTTAAAATGTGGAATCTGCCACGAGGTTGCTTTGGGGTTCATTTGGAGAATTTAAAACCATGCCAAGATAAGGTGATGTTGGTGAATAGGGAAAAGCTTGCTTTACAAACGAACAGGGCATCCTCACGCTTTCTCTCACTGCCTAATCATAAGCAAGCTCCACTGAGTGTAATGGGAATTACAACCAGCAAGTACTTCTGTAACACTGCAGCTTAAGACCATCATTTATTTAAAAGGTTAGTTGATAGCCCTACCGAATCAATAAAACCTGGTCTGTAGGAAAGATAGAAATCTTCAAAGTGTTCTTAAAAGCCCAATTACACAATGTAACTAAAGCAACCTAGAGGCATGTGACAGAAAATGGGTGTCTGCAGGTACCTTGAAAACCAATTTACAGCTCGCTTGATCTTCCGCGTTCTCCTTTCCTTTAGGGACAATTCTATTGAAGAGCTACTGCTTTATAAGAACTGTTTGCTCACTCTGTTCTTAACCACATCGATGCATATTTTTAACAGGGCTCTTCAAAATTGCCTTAAAGAGTAATGCTAATAATTGAAGTCCCAGATGAAAACTGAAGACCCTATTAAAATTAAACACTGTTGCTCATAATTTTGTATTTCAGTCTGCTTTGGATTCAGAATCACACTGAATGCATAAAATTTGTCAAATTCATTATTTCAACTACAGAGATATCTTCCCCATGAAGGAGAAAATAACAGGAGAAGGAAGAAGATGAAGGCAAAAAGAGGTTGTTCTAGAATTACAAAGGAAAACAAATACACAATCCCTAAATGCAAGCAAAGTTGCCAATTCTCTCATACCAGAAGTGACTTGCAGTTTCTCAAGTCACTCATGACACACACACACAAATTCTAGCCCAGGCCCTCCAGGTGTTTCGGACTTCAACTGCCATGATTGGAGGGCCAAAGTTTGCCCATGCCTGCTCCAGCCCCCTAAAAGTCCACAGTAGGGCAATGACATTCCTAACATTTGGGGAAGCAAATTGTCTCCGAAGAAAGGCTCTCCGGGGCTACAGCTGGGGTTGTTGTTCTGAGGCAGATAGATACCTCCACTGCAATGCTGAAGTCGACCATGGAAACGCTGGTATTTCGGTGCCAGCAGACATGGACCGTAGTGTTGCCACGATGAGGAGTCTGGCGTTCAAGGGAGGTGCGGGAGGCATTGAGGTCGTCTTCTGACTCCTGGTCCAGAGTGGGTTCCTCAGGGGACTCTAGGAAAGGCAGGGAAAAGCCATCACGCCCCTTGACTTGGATTCAACATCAACACAAAAAAAGATTCTTCTGTGGTAAAGCTCACATCACAAACCTGCAACTTGACAGTATTTGGAAGTTTGAAGTAGGGTGAGGAATGAGGAAAGATGGAATACAGTAGCATGGTCTGGAAAAATATGTTATATTCCACACAAGAGACAAAAGTATGTCACCAACCACAATGGGATTCAACTGGTTGCTTTCCTTCTAACTCTCTGTCCATTTGTAATTAAAACAACCTGGCCAGAATTCCTAGAGGAACATGAACAATTCTGGGCACCACTGGGTTGTTTTGGACGAGAGGCAAGAAATGCAGATTGCTGTATTGATCAAGAGTCTGGAGAACAAGCCCAATGAGGAGCAGCTTAAAAGCTGGGCATGTTTAGCCCGCAGAAGAGAAGGCTGAGAGGAGGCATGATGAGGGCCATGTATAAATATGTGAGAGGAAGTCATAGGGAGGATGAAGCAGGCTTGATTTCTGCTGCCTGGAGACTAGGACGCGGAACAATGGTTTCAAACTACAGGAAAGGAGATTCCACATGAACATTAGGAAGAACTTCCTGACTGTGAGAGCTGTTTAGCAGCGGAACTCTCTGCCCCAGAGTGTGGTGGAAGCTCCTTCTTTGGACGCTTTTAAACAGGCTGAATGGCCATCTTTTGAGGGTGCTTTGAATGTGATTTTCCTGCTTCTTGGCAGGGAGTTGGGCTGGATGGCCTACGAGGTCTCTTCCAACTCTAAGCCATTCATTATTTAATTGTTTAACATCTTAGATTTATAAAAGTATCAATTGAATCTTTCATTGTATTTTAATGCTTTAACTGTGGGGTTTTTTTTTGGATGGGGTACCATTTTTGACCTTTTAAACACTTTTAAATGGCATTAAATATGCAATATCAATGTATTAGCAATAACACTAACTTTTCAAAGCTCTGGTCCCTTTTAAAATAATTGTGCTTGCGAACCGGTAGACTTTATTCTACTTCATTATTGGTTTCTCATTCACTACTTACTATTGTCGGGTGGACTGCTGCCTAGGAATTCAGGAGTTGGACCATTGCAATTCTCTGCCAAGTCAATTACCATCTGTATGTCCTCGGTCCATTTGTCCATTTCAGTGCGGCTACTGCAAACAAGAAGGGAAATGTTCATTTTATTGGAGGCAGGAATAAGCTTTAAGGGTTGGACACAAGGAAGCTTAATGGAGTTGTCAGCCTCTTTTCTTGCACTGCACTCCAGACAAAAGCTGCATAGAAATCCATCACCATTTTACTTTGCGGTATCGATTTCTCATGTTTTAAATTGATTAAAATGCATGTAGGGGCAACTCCTTTTCAAACAGCTTGTCTCTTCTGTCGTATGTGTTTTAATCTCTGGAAATCCTGATGATAAGCCTCCAAGCTATAGAGTCCAGATCACTCACCTTGCGGCAACAACAATAGTCTGGTGTTGACCTCTCAATGTGAAGCAATGAGGGACCCCCCATTCTTCTTCACTCTCTTCTATCTGAGGAAATAAACAAATAAGACACTTTAAAGGGGCAGGTAATAAATATTGGCTCATCCATACACAAAAGCAGACTTGATGGAAATACAACAATTAGAATATTATGTTTTACAACCTTGACTAGAACATGGCACCTTACTTTGGCTCATTGGCAGTGGATACATTATATAACAATGGATATTTTAATTGTTTTTAAACTGATTAATTTTTTCACTTTGTGGGTTTAATAGATTTATATGTTTTATTTAATTGTTTAAACTTTGTGAGTAGTTATAATTTGTTGTAGAATTTTTATTCATGGGGCTATTTGTTCATTTTGTATTGTTATAAGGCATTGAATGTTTGCCATCCTTTTTTGGAAACCACCCTGAGTCCCCTTGGGGAGATACAGTGGGTTATAAATAGATTGTTGTTGTTGTTGCTGCTGTTGTTGTTGAGAAGGTTAAAAATAAAGTAGTAGTAGATTATTATTATTATTATTATTTTACAAGCTATGGACTTGAGCACAGTTGCACAATACGTTTGCAGGGCTAGGAGATGTTGTGTCTTGGAAACAACTGGATTCAAAGCCGGAAATCCTGGCAAGTAGTATAAAAGAAGTCCAGGTGCTATTAAGAGAGTAAATCTTCTTGATAAATGGTAACACTATGTAACATGATTTGTGTTCCTGGGTCATAAATGTCGTTTCCTAATTGGTTATATCAAAAAAACATGGAAAAAGTTTATTAAACTGCAAAAACTGCTGGACATCTTGCAGCACATTTTGCTATAGTTTTTCAATGAATATCTCATCGAGTCTCAGCCAATTCAACATAGTTTGTGGCAGCCACAAAAACGAAGTTTCGGGAGCATAACAACTACTTTCAAAGTAAGTACCGCACAATTAAATGGAAGATGCAACTTGCAAACCAGGAACAGATTTTTTCCAAATGTTGTTACATAATGTAATTTTGGATTTAGGATTTTTCTTATGTTAGGGAATGCAAAGCTGTCTGTGAATGGCATAATTCACAGCTGTTGCTGCAGAAAACATGACACTAAGCTTTTAATCAAGTCCAAGTCACAATTCACCCAAAAAATAATTAACGTTAACATAGGTTTATAAACATCAAAATTTTATTAGCACACCATTGACATCCCTACAGGTGATCTCTAACACAGAAATACAAGTCATTTTATTTCAGGTGTGGATAGAAAACTAAAGGCAACATTTCCATTAAGAACATGAAAGGAGTGCTAAAAAAACCAAACTATTTGTAGACATTGCCAGGGTCCTTCTACTAATTTGACATGGTTCCTCATCACTTGGCTCTCAGAAATATAACATGGTCCATGCTTCACTTCCTTTTGCAGTTTGAGATAATCCAGCAGCAATAGGAACCAACAAATCTGTCTGAAACCAGTGCATACTTACCATCATGCCATATAGTGGAAGCTGCCCGTGGACTTTAAATTGATTTGATGCTGTTAGGCCTCTGCTTGTATACAGCAAGACATCATTGAACTGCAGGCAAAAGTTTAGAATAATTACAGCAGATTTCAAGGCTGTGTCTTATGTTTAGACACTGGGATATAGCCAGAAATTGACAATAATTCATTTACCCCTAACATTTCCTTTTAAAGTAAGTATTTCTTTTGTTTCAAAATGGTTTTACTCACTAAACAACACTGTTAAAGAGATTGAATAATTAATGTGTCATTCTATTTTCATTAATTTGAGGATATGTGGTCTGTTAGAAGCAAAGAACAAAATAAAAAAACAAAACTAAGGGCAATAAACTCATTATTAATGAGCAAGGCAATTATTTCTATCGTGTTCTCTAAAGTTGTGACAAATTAATTTCAAAACTAACATTAATGGTAATGATTTAGATTAAATGCTAGCATTTTTCATCTCTACGCACTGAAATCCTACCACTTTGCACAAGATACAATGGCAGGAATCCCGTCAGTAGCATAGTGCAAGCGTAAGTCCATCTTACTCCTGCATATGTCTTTTATTGGTCACCTTGGAGTCTGGTATTTTCTTCTATACTCTGCAATGGCCAGTACCTTTCTCAAGGCTTTTTTTTCTGGAATAGCTCTTCTGATGGGGACTGGTGGAGAAACAGGGTTTTTTCTAGCTGTGCCACATAGACAGATGCAGATTGATGACATCATCTGGTGAAATCACCTGGTGAATGATCAGGCTGTGGCGCAGCTAGTTAGTAGCTAGCACCATTAAATCACTACTGACGGAGATTTAATGGTGCTAGCTACTAACTAGCTGCGCCACAGCCTGATCATTCACCAGGTGATTTCACCAGAGCTGGCTGTTCAAAGCCAGCTCTGGTCAGAGTAAGCTCCCGATGATTAACAGTCTAGCTTGCTGTCGACCTATGCAGCCCGAAAGACAGTTGCATCTGTCAAGTAGGAAATTTAGGCACCGCTTTATGCAGGGAGGCTAATTTAACTAATTTATGACGCCATAAAACCTTCCAGTAGCGTGCAGAAGAATGAGGAAATACTCCATCAAAGGACTCAGTGTCACAAGTGGATGATGAAGCGTCAACTTCCCCTGTAGCTGGAATCAAGCATACCCTCATGAAACCAAAAAAAAAAAAAAAAAGCTGGAATGTTAAATTGCCTCTGTGTCTGTCTATATATGTTGTATGTCTAAATGGCATTGAATATTTGCCATGTATATGTGCATTGTAATCCACCCTGAGTCCCCCGTGGGGAGAGAAGGGTGGAATATAAATACTGTAAGTAAATAAATACATCTCAGTGGATCACAGCAGAAGATGTTAGCAGTCTGCATCTGGTTATCATATCGGGAGCAGACAAATGGTTCTCTAAACCCACACTATCGGACATTCAAGGAGGTCTATCACAGCAAAACTGCATCCTGGTTGGTAGAAACCAGGCAACTGTACCAGAGTTCCATTTGAAAAAAATGTATGTTATCCTTGGCATGTCAGGATCTCATCCAATGTTCATTAGACTACCTGCATGTGTATATAGTTCCCGTAGCCATTCATTTATGCCCAATCCATATATTATGTGCTTGTATGCCACAGCATGCACAACATTTTCACAGAATAATCACAAGAAAGCACTAAGAATGTGAGAAAACAGCCAAACATTATTTGGATTTGTTCAGTACTAGAGCATTCCCCCTGCAGTGCCTCCAATACCTCCTGGAGATACTAGTAAACATGACCCTAGATAAATCATTCAGAATAACTTTCCTAACTACCATCCTTTTGATATTTAAGTGCTCATCCTCCTAAGAAAGTGATTTGAGTTTTTCAAAAAAGTATTTTATATTAGGTAGTTTTCATGTTTTGGTAGATCAGGATTTGAACTTACTCTGAATGCACGCTGTTCAACTCATACATCTTTAGCATTCCAGAGTCAACATAGAAAAATCAATAGATAAAATTTTGAGTTTATGTATTTTGACAGGTATCTGATCAATGTGGAATACATCTTAGAGAAGGAAAAGAAAGGGATAGTGGATAACGAGACAGAAATGGCCAAACCATGGTTTTGCTGCTGTAAAAGGCCTGCACCCTCACACAGCATGGGAATTTATTTCAAAAAGGCAATTAGCCATTGTTACTCCAGAAGTAGTTAAAACAATTCCAATTATCAAACAAATAGAGTAAAATTTCCCCTTGCTTTAGGCAAACCATAGTTTGCTTTGATATTGAAACCATGTTTTCAGTTGTCTCAAAGCCAGAATACTAGAAGCAGCAGCATATCTATCCAAGTTCCCTTCCCTCTTTGCAACTAACGGTGAGTGGCCGCATGAGCAAGTCTTGCTGGCTCTTCTCCATCCTGCACTAGGGTCTGCAGCAAAGCTAGGTGATTGTCCCCATGAGCTGAAACCTTGTGCTCTCATCTGGGTGGCAGTTCATGGGAACAGAGAAATACACATACAACAGGTTTCTTCTCTTCAGATTTTCCTCCAATGTATGGGCACCTTAGGTGACTGCACGATGAGCCTGGAGAGAACTTCAATTGATTTTCTAATTCAATCACCTGGAAAGCTGTAGCTTTCTCAAAACAGGTAATCAATATAAGCCAGTAAGGGGAGAAGAGCCATATTCAAATCCAAACCATGTCCTTTGTAGTCAAAATAAAGGTCTAGCTTTTCTGTCTGAATGAAATTTTGGAAAGGAAGAAAGAAACGAAGAAAAAAACCAGCTCAGACCAAGTCATACTTGGAGCTTGAGTTCAAAAAGCACCATAAAGTGAGTTATTTTAATATGTATTCCTAAAATGAGGTGTACTTCATGACCTATATCGCCTGAGTGTATTGAAAGTCCCATTGGTAAAGAGGTGACTTGTTGCCTCTGGAGACTAAGGGCTCATCTATACTAGGCACTTTAACCCAATGTAAATGGGGCCCGGAGTGGCCCAGGATCTGGCATGGAGCCATTGCTTACATGACCAGGGAGCACTGGAGCGGTATACATCTTGCCTCTTCTATGTCACCACATCATCTTACCACAGAGGTTCTTGTAAGCTCCTGACCATCTCAGATGCCCCTGCATCTAATTTTAAATAACTGTTTACTGGGGAGTTGTCCTTCTCTTCTTAGGGCGCTTGTGCCCGCTTTGTGCTGGTCAGTGACCGTAATAAAGTTTTGTTGTTGTTGCCCCTGCTGACATCAGAATGGGGTGCCCACATGACTAGCATGAAGGGAGGGGAGAAATCCCCCCTCTTTCTTCCTGGTTGCCCAGATGATTCTTTTTCAAATTAACAGAGGAGCTCACGTAACCAAGAAGAAGAAGAAGAGATTGCCTGGTTACACGGGCACCTCTGCCAATATCAGAGCATGGTGTAAGTGCAATCCGGAATCTCTGTTCTGTGAGCAGCGATTCCTATGATGGCTGTGATGTCTTGGCCTGGCTTTTTTCTCCCCTCTGTTTCATTTCCTTGTTTTGTTCTCCCTTTGGTGTGGACTTTTCCATTTGTGCTTAGTTTTAGGGGTGGGGCTCAGTTGATTTAGTCCTTTTGCCTCAGAACTTGTCTGAAAGGCTTTCCCCTCCTTTTTATTCTGTGTCAGAGTTTTAGAGGAGAAGGCCAGATATTGTCTGGGTTCCTTGGCCTGGCAATCCAAACAGGCATTCTATAGCACATATGTACCACATAGTCACTATAGCTTTTTCTATACCATCAGCATACCTTGTACAGACCATCATAGCCCAGAGTACTTTACCAATATAGTTTCTTTTTTACCATTTTAGTTCTGTATTATATCAATAGCCAAGTACCTTACTATAGCCAATAGAGCCAAGTATTTATTACCAGTGTAATTGAGTTCAGTCAACAAACTTCGTCTTTGTAATATTTTATTTTGATTCGCCTTTTAAGAACCCTGATTGAAGTTAGCTTTGCCTTTTGTTTCCATTAAACTTTTTTTTGTTAACTCTAATCCTGTCTCAAGAGTCTTTATTTTAAAGAACTGAAGTACATCAGAGGGTATACTGATAGCTACCGGGAATAGCCAGACATATAGTTTTCCTTTTACCCCTTGTTACAATGGCCACAAGATTGCATAGAGCTCCATGGCCACAGTCCATCGTTCCCTATGCTGATGATGGCACCAGTGTTCAATCTGGGCAGCAGAACAGGCCTAAGCAGACTGCCCCAAAGCTACAGGATAATCCAAAGTTTCCCACAAACTCTGAAGTATCCCCTGACTTTGTCCAAAGTGAGGCAAGGCCAGTTTAAAACCCCAAACACTTAGATGCTCACTGAAAGTAACTGAAGACAGACAGCTCTCCATCTGAGGAGAGTCTGGAGTTTTTGGTTACTGTTGACATGTTCTAAGAGTCTCCTTCAAGTAATAACCAGGCAGCAAATCTACTGTGAGCCAATTATTTCTTTCATCTTCCATAAGCATATGTTGGCAGGGAAGTTAGCAAACATTATGCTTCCTGTTTTTATAGCTATAATAAAATTTAAAATGAGTTAACATGTGTGCTGTTCATAGTACCGAAGCATCTAATCTTCAAACATTACACAATGCTTGTGCCCAGTTGAAAGATGGCTGCCTTTGTCAACTAAAGAATCTGGATACAAGGTAATTTAGAATCAGTAATATCATTTAGCTACTTCCAGTCTTAATGAGGTAGATGACAAAATTTCTGTATTGATTTGATTGCATTTCTCTTAATCACAGGTGCATTTTCTCCCCATTTCGGTTTGTATTGGGTTGTGTGGCAATGGATCCATAGTTTCCACATATATATGGATTTTGTATGGGACACTGTTTTGTAGACATTTTCAATTGTACACAATAGTTAGCCATTTTCTTTCTGAAATGGATGCTTGGTTTTGTGAGTGTTTTATTTCATCAGGGTGTACTACAGACCTCACCAAATTACAGATTTCCAAGGCACAGTTCAGTTTGTATAGTTGTGAGTCATGAGAAAAACTTATTTTGGTTGAAAAATGTCCTTTTCTGTTAAATTCCCCATTTGTGTTCTTAATCACACATGTACATGTGTGAAGTTTGTTTCCAAAAGGTACCAAATCCACACAAGAAAAGTTATAAGTGGCAGCACATTGTGGCTAGAAGTAGAATATTACGTACATACAGATCAAAACTTTCAAAATTTATCAAATCACTTCAGTACAGGACTTCAAAAAGTGCATTTTACAGCCAAAAAAAATGAATGTCCTCAGCATGTTTGTTTTTTTCTTCAATTCACTATAAAATTTGTTCAGATGGATGTGGTACCTTTTGGAAAACAAACTCCAGATACATGATCTTCACTTCTGCAAATGCAGAAAAGGTGCAGAGTGTGGTTTGTTGTTTATTTGTTCAGTCGCTTCTGACTCTTTGTGACTACATGGACCAGCCCACGCCAGAGCTTCCTGTGGTGTTGAGTACATAATTCAGCTACTTGAGAATCTAGGTTTTACACATCTCTGTAGTTAATCCAATACAAGGAACATTTTATCTTCAAGTTGGCTGGGCCTGCGTTTTTATCCTACAAGGAACATAATATATCACACAATTTCTTAGTTTATTTCACCACTCACATTTAACTCCCTCCATGAATGCCTTTTCCCTTGCCACTTGGCATTTGCTGTATAGTCCTATTTAATTACACACAATACAAGTTGCTGCTGTCACTTACCAGGAAGAACATCCGCTGCTGTAATCCTTTTCCAGACAACTTGCTAAGGCTTCCCAGTCTAATAAATTCCTGTGTACAAAGAGACACAAAACACAAAGCCTCAGTGGTCTGTTCCAACATCTGACTAAAAGTCTGGGATTAATTAATGTGGCATGACTGACTTAATTGTGTTACGCCTGCCTACTACAATAATTCAACTACCTTCAAGTGATATCTACTACTCCACTATTGCTAGTTGGTTCACTAAGTGCTTCTTCTATGGTTAGTTTTGCCATGAGAAAGCTGCAGCCATCTTTCCCATACCACTCTTGTAGTGTTAGGATGCCAAAATCAGATGGGATGACTTTGTAGCACAGTGTTTCGTACAATAGTGTTGTCTCAGGCTCTGGGAGAGGTGTGGGAAGCCTGATCCTTGGAGGAATACAGACTGTAGGAAGATCTCTTACATGCTCAACTGAGTCCTATAACAAGAGCCTTAATATTTTATCATAAAAACACATAATAATAATAATTTATTTGACCAGTCATTTGACCATTTCAATATACAACATGAATAAAAAAACCACTTGAAAACAAAGGATTTTAACTTTCTAGTAACAAATGAACATATGGATAAGTGTGTGAACACACATCCTTTGTAACAAACCAATTATGTGTGTGTGTGTATATAAATATAATTTATGTTTGTTTGTATGAATATGTTCCTCCAATAAGCTTAAGGTACGCCACCATGGCTTTCCCCCATACCACTTTATCTTCATAACAACTCTATGGGATGGACTGAGGAAGGAAGAGTGAGTAACTCATGTTAATCTAGTAATTTTCATATTTGAATCTGTATCCCTGAAATCTCAGCCCAAATTGGTATTCCGTATTCCACATCAGCTGTCTTGTCAAGGGACAAGGTTTGATGAAATGATCCCTAGCTCTTTTTTAAAAAAAGTTATTGCCATGGAATGAGTTCTAGATATGTTTTTAAAACTGAGATTACCATGTATGCCCTTTGTATCACACACTTCTGCCAAAGACTACATAATGGAAGAGAACATCCACATATATCCAATTTTGGAATGACTTATTCTATAGGTCCACAGATTTTGTGATATGGACCCTAAACTGGCTCAGTCGCACACAATGTATACTGAAGCCCAGCATAACAATGGACATTTCTCTGTTGCAAAATGAGATCTCATGCCATATCATAAACAACTTTTGGAACAGAGGTTTGCTATGTCGGAAGGAGCATGATGATAAGAAGTTTTTATGTCAAGATGGGCAACTGTGACCCTCATGATGCTATTTGAGTGCAGCTTCCACAACTCCTCACCATTAGCTATATGTGATAGAGCTGAATGATTGTAGTCCAACAATAGTTTGAACATCACAAGTTGTCCACCCCTGATATGAGCTTCCAAGCTTTGATTTCATCCAAGCAGTTCGATCAGTTTCAGGACTTCTTTGGCAAAAAAAAAACCAGGTTTAGGTTACTCCTAGAATCACAAGACGCCATTCACTATGTCTTCAGTAAATGTTTGGACACTGGTTTATACAAAGAGAAATTCATTTATTCTAACTGCGGTGTCTCTATGCACACTGCAGGCCAATCTAGGAAATGAATTAGACTCTCTCTATTGAGTTCACATGATGGCCCAACTTGGTGAAAGTTTTACACTGGAGAGGGAGATCAGCAATGGTAGGGAAGTAATCTTTCATGCATATTAAATAAGAAACCACTGATAAACCATTCCCTGGGACACCGTTTGAAAATCACTACCATGAAATATTTCTTCAACAACATGAAGAGGCAGTTTGGAAGAAGACTAGAGACTCACTAAGAAATGGGTGTGTGCAATGTGTTCTTGTTTCTTGTTTTAACTTTGCTGTCAAAGCAGCATGTGAATGCATATTGCCATTATGAATTCCCTGTGCACATTGTGCAATGAAATTCCACAGCCATTGTCCTGTATGAGTATTTGATATCAGAGCTGTGTAATGTAACTCTACTGGCACATGTTTACACTATACTGATGATGTAGGATCTTGGCCAGTGTGTTAAATCAGGGAGACTTCAAGTTGCATAACTGAACCTCATTTTCAAATCGGTTTTATGATGTATTTTTAAGTGTTTTTATGGTTTTACTTGGGATGTTTAATGTGCTGTAAACCGCCCTGAGCTTCGGATAGGGCGGTCTACCAAGCCGAAATAATAAATAAATAAAAGCTTAAGTTAAGATTTGTTTAGGGAAGCATAACAGGAGTTTATAGACCAATGAAATGATATGTGGAACTGCTGGTTGTGACCCAAGGCACTGAGAAAAGCAGAGAAAAATGCACATATTAAAGGGCAGGATGCAATTAAAATATAAGGGAGATGGTAATGGGCAATAAACAGAAACCAGGTACAGAGTTATGACTTACAACAGCACTGAAAAAAACTATTTTAAGTCAGAGGAAAACAGATTTTCCGAATTCCTTCCCTACCTCCATGAGAAAATAGTGATACATGAGCTGAGAAGAAGCTACACTGAAGGATCTTGCTAAACAAATCCCAGCTCAGTTTTGTGTTAAGAACAACTGTCTAAGCTTCAAAGCAAATGATGATAGCACAAGTGCTTCCACATGTTGCTCCCAGCAGCACAAAGACAGGAAGTGGAAAAGGAAACAGAGATTCCTTAGGATGTAGGCATTGGGTGATGGGAGATAACTCTGCCTCCCAGTGCCGATTCTGCTTCTCCATCTTGACTAGCAGCAATCAGGCTGATGGATCCATCCTTAAACTGTTCAGTGGATCTGTTGTCTTTTTGTATCAGATCCACTATTAGTTTTACAGCCATGCCACACAGTTGTCTGGTTGTAAGGGAGTTCTCCTGGTGCCAGAATTTAGTAAGGAATGAAAAGCAACACTTAGGTGGCTCCCATGTAATGTGAAGCAGCTGTGTGAACAGTTGGCATAAAACCGAGACTTCCCACTGTAGTAGTTTTCAAAGGCTCCTTCCACACAGCTGTATAAAATCCACATTGAACTGGATATATTGCAGTGTGAACTCAGATTATCCAGTTCGAAGCAGATATTGTGGATTATCTGTCTTGATATTCTGGGTTATATGGCTGTGTGGAAGGGACCAAAGGAGCAGCTGTGTTAGGACTCTTCCAGACATGGAGTTATATCCCAGGATCTGACCCCAGGTTTTCTGTTTATCCCAGATTATCTGGTAGTGCAGACTCATATAATCCAGTTTAAAGCAGAAATCTTGGGATATAGGGCCTGTCTGGAAGGGCCCATAGTGTCTTACAGCATAAAAACAAAGATGAGGAAGGGGGGGGGGGAATGTTACCTGTACCATATTCCTTCTCTTCTCTCTTTTCTTTCTCCTCTTTACAGAACTGGAAGAGGATAAACCCAGTCACCCTCATCCTTAGCAGCAGATCCACTAACTATCCTTGGCAGTTTTGGTACAGAATTGAGTTTGAGTGTTTCACCATTTTTGTTTAGCTGGATTCTTTAGATCTAATTTTTATGAAATGTTTGCTTTACATTGTTGTGTTTAAATTTTCCTGAAGGAAAAGCAAAGCTCAATGTGCAGCCTATGGCATGGAGTTTGGTGCACATACATAGATCCATTTCGTAGATTACCATTAAATTGTAATTAAAAATACAGTATTTCTGGGTTTTTTTTGCTTGTATTTTCAAACAGACCAGAGATTGGTCTATGCTGACAAAATAGGTGGATTCACCCCAAAGCTGGTGTCGGCAGTTCAGATTATGTATAGTTACTTTCAGGGAGGATCCACCCTTTTTTGGCCCTTCCCTGACTTTGCTCCTTGCTAAGCAAAGTTGAGAAAAGTCCAGTGTTTCCTAGGCCCCTTCTACACTGCCATATAATCCAGATTATCAAAGCCAATAATCCACATTATCTGCTTTGAACTGGATTATATGAGTCTACACTGCCAGATAATGCAACTCAAAGCAGATAATATGGATTTTATATGGCAGTATAGAAAGGGTCTTAGAAACCCTAAAGTGGCTACAGATTCTTTTTGCGGTGTGACCAGCTTGATTCAGCCCAAGCAGTTGAAGAAGCTGCAACATCTCCCTTCTACATGGGATTAACATGGAGGGGAAAAGCAACCCCCCCTTCTTGTTGATCACATGTCCAGCAGTCTCATTTTTGACCTCAGAAGAAGCAACGGCACACTAGGCAAGCTTTCCATGGTGCTCTGAGACTGGCAAGGAAATGGTAGCAGCAGAACCAAAAAACAGGGACAAGTCAGCAGGGCCACTGCAGTATTGCCTTGATTGACTTGTATGGACATGGATACAACACCACACAGGATTCAGCCACCATCATGGCTGATCTAGAGCCAGTCTGGAGCAGACTGGTCCTGGATTTAGCAGGCAGTGTAGACACACCCCAGGACACATTATTTGAGAAACAAGTCTGTTTCATGTTCAGGAATGGGTTCTACACATACAAAGGGACACTCTATGCCACTTGGTGCCCAATAAAGAAACCCCAGTGGTGCAATGGGTGAAACCCTTGTGCCGGCAGGACTAAAGACTGACAGGTCAGAGATTCGAATCCGGGGGGAGAGTGGATGAGTTTCCTCTGTCAGCTCCAGCTCCCATGTGGGGACATGAGAGAAGCCTCCCACAGGATAGAAAAACATCAAAAATCCAGGAGTCCCCTGGGCAATGTCCTTACAGATGGCTAATTCTCTCACACCAGAAGAGACTTGCAGTTTCTCAAGTCGCTCCTGACACGAAGGGGGAAAAAAGCCCCCAAGGTGCTTAACTCAGCCCTCCCAAGGTCCATGTATTGAATGTGGGAATCAATAGAAATGAAACTGAAGAGCAGGGAATACATGTATGTATGTAGACTTCAGGTAAGGCCTCAGCAATGTGGCTCCACTACCACATTATAGCCCTGAAGCTCTTTCATGCAAATAGCAACTGAAAGGTGGCTGCAGAGATCCAGTGTTCCTTAGCACTGCACACAAAAATCCTCTATTCAACAAGGTGAACAAGATATTTGATCTTATTATATAGACTTACTTAAGAGTATGTTCTTTGGAACTGGGTAAATATGCAAAGGACTGGGCTACATAGGTCAAGGGCCTATCTACACATACATCATCATGGAGCTACTTTAAATGCCATGGCAGCATCCCATGGCACACTGGGATTTGCAGGTCAAGGGGGGGGGGGCATTTAGAGTTTTCAGTCAGATAGCTCTAATGCTTCACTACACTACAAACTCCAGGACACCATATGATGCAGACAAAACAGTTAAAGTGAATAGTAGCCCTACAATTTTCTTTTCTTATTGTTTTCCCCCAACTTTCACTGGGGTCCTGTGCTCCTAGCATGAGCGAATATGGAGGGAGAACTGTGAGAGAACTAACTTTTCACACTAGAAAGTGCCAAGAAGATGATAAATAATAAAGACGGAGAACAGACAAGCAAAGGTGAATTGCACCTTGCAAGGTAGAAACAATGAAGTTGAAATAAAATGGAAACAGAAATGTGGCTGGTGAATGTTAAAGAGGTAGAAGCATTATTTTCACATTAGTATGGTTCTTTTAAATACTGTCAATGTATAAGGGAATACCCCCACCCCCTATTTTTGTTCCAGGGTTGCTAAGAGGCTGGAACGTCCTGAATCTATTTCCTCTAAAAGTCTATATTGTCCCATGCAATTATCCTTGAAGAGAGTGTTTTAGCAATACATTATGTGTTTCCTCACTTTGCCTCAGGGCAGATCGCAGCAGCAAGGGAAAACCTTCACCACTGCAAATGTAAATTAAGGGATGTAGGCTTAAGGCTTATTTCAAAGTGATGCTCATGGCCTCCCGAAGAAGAATCAACCTTACACATACATTTCAGTTAATAAAAGCCAAGTGTGGATAGAGAAAGACAATCAAATAGATAAGAGTACAACTCTTTACTCCATTGGGCTGTTTTCCTCTTCTCTGAAGAAATACTTTAGATGGAAAATTAAATGGTCTATCTATATGTTCAGAAAAGTTGCATACAATTACATTAAAGTGTGACATCTTTTCTGCATCATTAGTGGCCTGTCTTTAATCTATCTCTTAAAAGCAAAGGGCTACACAGCAATTCCAGGCATTCGTGGATGAAACAAATTCCCTCAGTCTGGGATCAACACAGCTTTCGATGTCTCGTTGGACATTCATAGAATCATAGAGTTGGAAGAGACCTCGTGGGCCATCCAGTCCAACCTCCTGCCAAGAAGCAGGAAAAATCTCATTCAAAGCACTCCCAACAGATGGCCGTCCAGACTCTGTTTCAAAGCTTCCAAAGGAGGAGCCTCCACCACATTCTGGGGCAGAGAGTTCCTCTGCTGAACAGCTCTCACAGTTAGGAAGTTGTTCCTAATGTTCAGGTGGAATCTCCTTTCCTGGAGTTTGAAGCCATTGTTCTGTGTCCTAGTCTCCAGGGCAGCAGAAAACTTGCTTGCTCCATTCTTCCTATGATTTCCCCTCACATATTTATACATGGCCATCATGTCTCCTCTCAGACTTCTCTTCTGCAGGCTAAACATGCCTAGCTCTTTAATGCCTGGAACCATTCCCATTGGCTCTGCTATATCTCTTAGTGATCTTTGATGCAACCAACAGAAGGTGTTTATCTGAGGTGCATATGCTGATAAAGGGCCAGGAGCACCAATTTATAACAAGGCAATCCCCAAACGGTGGTCCATGAGAATTATGAATAAACTTCTTCACACTTGAATCCCTTCATATTGGTACTTACATGAAACTACTGGGCAAGGCCAATCAAGAATTTTGGGTTAGGTATGACCAATGCCATTCAGTTTTTTCCCCTCTAATTCACAGAAGGCTATGAAAGTAATACATTAATCTCTGGTTGCAGAAAAGGGCTAAAAAGTGGAAGGTTGACAGACTCTCTCCTGCCAGTACTAATATTGATGTGGAGTTTAGAGGCACAGACGGTTCTGATTAGGGCAGTGGCTCTCAATCTGTGGGTCCCCAGGTGTTTTGGGCTACAACTTCCAGAAATACCAGCCAGTTTACCAGCTATTAGGATTTCTGGGAGTTGAAGGCCAAAAAATCTGGGGATCCACAGGTTAAGAACCACTGGGTTAGGGTCACACATTCCCCCTGGAAGATCAAGCTGACAATCTGGGCATGCTCCTAGACCTAAAATTGATTCATGATGCCCAGTGGCTAATATGCTTTTGTCTAGCTTTGGGTAAAACATCTCACATACTCTGCTCCTGCAAAGTTGGCATACTGGGGAAACGTTCCATTCTGACCTTAATAATAATTTTCTTTGCCCAGGATGTAAAGTATCAAGAATGTCAATTGCTTGAATCTGTGACGCTGCCTTTTAAATTTATTTTATGGGTTGGTAGACCAACTATCAGTAAATAATGCAAAGTAAAACTGCTAGGAATACCAAAGGAACATGGGTCAGTGAAGACGTAAAAGAACTTCCTTAATGAAATCTTACACACTAATCACTTTTATCAAGTGACCAGAAAAGGTATTTTTTTGGATTACAACTCCAGTGGCCATGATAGTTGGGGAATATGGTGAGTTTAGGCTTAACACACCAAAGGCACTAAATTCTATCTGATCTTGGAAGCTAAGCTGAATCAGCTCATGTTAGTACTTGGATAGGAGGCGGCTAACACGTGCCAAGTGCTGATGGCTGTACTGCCGAGGAAGGAACTGGCAAAACTACCCAAGTATTCCTTGCCTAATAAATTCCTGTGAAATTTATGGGTTGCTGTAAGGACTCACCCATCCTAAGCAGGCCGAATCCTGCTTGGAAGTCTGGATCCCAGTTTAGAGATTGCTGGCCTCCATTTTAGTAAGGGAGTTTCAGCTAGCAGCCATCAGGAGAAGGGCAGAGCCAGAGAAAGGGGGTGTGGCCTTAGAGTCACTCTGCTCAGATACAGTTTCTTCCCTGTGATTGGCTGGGTGCCAGAGCGGAAGAATTGAGCTGACTAGGAGAAGGATTCCTGTCAGAAACATTTTAGTCTTGTCTTGTGAGAGGCTTCAGATAAGACACATCTGAGCCTTCTCAGTCTGGTGCCAGGCTGCAGATAAGAAACATCTGAGCCTGAGGAGTCTTGAGCGAGGTTTCTGGGGGAGTATCATCAGAGCCTCTGCAATAGAGACTGACAGTCTAATCTATAGCTAACCACCACAAGGGAATAGGCTGGACTAAGGGGGTCAAGACCTAGCACTGACAGCTTTTAGGGCCAGGAGAGATTCCAGTGGTGACACTTTAGTTTAGAGCCAGAAGGACAGACTGGAAATAGTCAGTTAGATCACCTTGTCATCTCTTGTGATAGAGAGACAGGTGGGGCTCTGAGACTGTGGTGCTAATCTAGTACATTAGCATATTGTTAACAAGACTCAGGGAACTGTCTATGGTATAGAGCAGGGCTGTCCAACTTCTACTAGACCTTGGGCCGGAATTCCGGTCACTGATCACCTGGGGGGCCAAGCCCTGGCTCCGCCCCTCCCCTCCCCCAGCTCCACCCCCTCCCCGCCCCCGGCATTGCATAAATATACAAATACATATTATATTATTTAAATAAGGGGAGAGGGAGGGATGGATGGAACACATGAGGGGCATAAATATACAGAATATCAAGGCAGAAAAAATCCCACAATCTCTGCTTTGAACTGGAATATATGACTGTTCTACTGGCCACATTGATCAGCATTGAATGGCCTTGCAGTTGAAAGGTCTGTGTGCCATCATTCTGCCAGTTTACCCCTGGCTGATTCCATTCAGTGCAAGTCATTAAAGTAAACTTAGGTAATTGCAAAGAATGTAAATAATTCTGGGGGGAGGAAAAGGAGGGGGAAAGGGGGTGGGAGGCCTTTCCTTGTGCTCCCTCTCATTCAATTCCCCCTCCCTCCTTTTCTCCTCCTCCCCTCTCCTATGGCTGGCCGGTTCTCTCCTTCTCATTAAAGAGACAGTTCATGAAACGCAAATGAAGGGGTCAGAAAGGAAGGGGCTTGTGTGTGTGTACGGCCCCCGGGCCGCCTGTTGGACAGGCCTGGTATAGAGGTTCCAGTTAGTTACATCAGCTACCCTCTAGTTCAGGCCTGTCCAACAGGTGGCCCGGGGGCCGTACACGGCCCCCTAGCCCCTTGGCTACGGCCCCTTACCCTCCTGCAATAAATAATATATTTTTAAAATTCCTGCCCCTTGGCTTTCTATTGGCCCCTTCCTCTTCTCCTGAGGGAGGGGGCCAATGGGAGGGAGTGACGTCTCTTGGGCCCCGCCCCCTTGGCAGCAAACAGGAAGAGCGACCCGGCCGCATGGCTTTCCCCCTCGGCAGCGCTCCTTCCTCCTTCTCATCCTCCCTCCCTTCCCAGGGAGGGGAGTTATTGCAAGGAAGCATTCAGCGTTAAGGTGAGCCACATTTCTTCTCCCTCCCTCCTTCCATTCCACCCTTTCATCCTTCTTTCTTCCCTGCCCCTTCCCTCTCTATCTTTCGCCTCTCGCTCGCTTCCTCCTCCTCCTCAGGATTGCTGCTGCTCCGTCTGGGAGGCGCTCAGGCCCTCAGCGCCAGGGAAGCAAAAGGCATTTGGGAGGGAGGGAGGGAGTGTGTCTGAGAGCGTGAGTGAGTGAGTGACAGAGAGAGAGAGAGAGAGAGAGAGAGAGAGAGGGGGACCTGCCCTGGGCACACCTCTCCCCAGCGCAAAGGGAAGATCTCTCTGGCTCTCTCAGACACACACACACACAAGCCCCTTCCTTTCTGACCCCTTCATTTGCGTTTCATTTACTGTCTCTTTAATGAGAAGGAGAGAACCGGCCAGCCATAGGAGAGAGGAGGAGGAGAAAAGGAGGGAGGGGGGAATTGAATGAGAGGGAGCTCAAGGAAAGGCCTCCCACCCCTTTCCCACTCCTTTTCCTCCCCCCAGAATTATTTACATTCTTTGCAATTACCTAAGTTTACTTTAATGACTTGCACTGAATGGAATCAGCCAGGGGTAAACTGGCAGAATGATGGCACACAGACCTTTCAACTGCAAGGCCATTCAATGCTGATCAATGTGGCCAGTAGAACAGTCATATATTCCAGTTCAAAGCAGAGATTGTGGGATTTTCTGCCTTGATATTCTGTATATTTATGCCCCTCATGTGTTCCATCCACCCCTCCCTCTCCCCTTATTTAAATAATATAATAGGTAATTGTATATTTATGCAATGCCGGGGGCGCCCCGGAGCTGGGGGAGGGGAGGGGCGGAGCCAGGGCTTGGCCCCCCAGGTGATCAGTGACCGGAATTCCGGCCCAAGGTCTAGTAGAAGTTGGACAGCCCTGCTCTAGTTTAATTATTAGTTGGGGAGTTGGGGAGACAAGTCTTAGTACTGTATGTGGAACTGAATTTAAGATCTAAAGAAGAAGCAATAGCCTTTATATAGAAACCACTATGCACCAGCACATTGTTTAGATCCAGTTAACCATCACGCTAATAATTAACTATTCGTTTTTGTAACCGTACGCTCTTGTTGCCTCACTGAAGAACCAATATGATCTGTGCCTACTTGTTAGCCTGTTTGATAGTTAATAAATTCTTTTCTTATTAACTTTCACAAGCCTCCATCTTTCTGTCTTTTCAGTTTTCCTCACAGTGGGTGATTTGGTGTTAAGGAGCATAATTAAACATCTTAGTTAATAAAGTAAATCCTGATTACATATCAGGTTGGTGGCAGTAATTACCGGGAGTGTTAATAAATAATCTACAGTGTCAAGTCGTGACAGTTGCCATATGTCAAAAGGCAATTAGAAACCATACTCACAGAGCCCTTCCAAATTTTCCTTCCAAACTCTTCTTTATGCTACAAGAGTATAACTTATTTGAAAAAGAATACAAAGGTCCAGCATCCTTGGTAACCTTATAATTTGAGCACCAGGTTAAATACCATGTGGTTTTGGTTTTTTGGTTTTTACCATACTGGCACTTTTCAGTAGACCTATTTTCAAACTGATATGGGTTGTATCATTTCATCACTTCATTTTTTGTTAACCAAAGAGCATCATGATTTTTTTCAGACACTCCATTCACAAAAGACAGTGTGATATATTTTAAAAACTGATGTTTCCACTGTCTAAACTGAACATGCTTTTTTCCTTGAGTGTTAATGTTTTTTCACTTACCCTTGCTGGAATCACTAAATTGTCAATGCCTATCAAGTCTTTTTTCAGTTCATGCAGTTTCTGGAAGTTTTCCATTTTGAGCATACTGCTGTGAAGCTGAGCCACCATTTCTGATATCTCTGCCAGTGCAGCTGTCAAGTGAAAGAAGGAACAATAAAGCAAAAAAAAGGTGCAAACTGGTGGTATTGGAGATATATTCCATTGGTCCCACACCAGCAGTACCCTTCAAATTCTGTGTTTCAGTTCCAGTGACAGAAATGTACTGCCAAAGCAGGATGTACTGCCACAGGAGGAAAAGGTGCAAAATACCGCTATTGCAATAGACACAACTTTGACACGATCCAGATGGAACCATTGCATATGAACAAGGGAACGTTTATCCTGACTCCAACAACTTATTTCCTTAGTCCTTTCCTCTCACACCGGGGAGGAGGAAGCAGCAGCAGCAAAAACACAACTCTATGGGACCAAATAAACACTTTCTCCAGGTTGCAAAGCTACAAAATATTAACTTCCTCATCTTACAGTACACACATTTCCTAGCATTTGCAAAATAAAAATTATACAATATTTTGGACCTGTTGCTTTTTAAAATTCAAATGCTCACATTTTAGCTATTCTTTTTTTCAACCAGCCAACACATTAGTCTGGCTGACTGCCCAGAAATATCATAAAGAGCTTGAAAGATAATGTCCACAAACAATGATTTGTTGGTACTCTGTGTTCCTGTTTTAAATCTCTTCCTAGAGCGAAAATAAGAAATCCATTTGACTGATGAGTCTGGGTTCCTATTAACATCAATGAAGCCGAAGAAATTATCCTGCTGTACACAGGCACAAATTAACAGGCATTTCTTCATTTTGGATGGTTGCTCAAAATGCAAGCAAAATGGGAGACTATGGGAGACACACATACCTGAAAAAAACTCTCAAATGAAGTTTTGCAGAAGTGTAGCTATGGAGGAGCAAAAGGAAAGCACTGACTCTCCAAATAAAAATTCTGCCCTTCCAATGAAATTTTCATTCAGCATTTTAATTTCTAGCATTCCCAAGAGTAAGGTATTGAAAATCGTTCACACAAGTAATTCTTACATTTGCGTGTGTTCGTATACCCTTTGTTACTTTGCCTGCTTTCCTCCCTGGGATGCTTAAAGTGTATTTTCAAATGTTCAACTAGAGTTTTACATTACTGCAAAGCTAGAAATCTGAGGACGGAAGGAGAGTTTCATGGGGCTAGAGAATTCATTCCATATCTGTGCCTTGAAGTGTTACTATTAAGGATCCAATCATCTGGTTTCTTCACACATATTTCAGACTCCACTGATCCTAACTCCCGGAACAAGTGGCTTCCAAATCCCATTGGATTTACAGAGGAAAACATCATGCAGGAAGTTGATACCAAGCACTGACTTCAGATTACCTTCTCCTGGTGTAGATTTTCTAGGCCCAATCTACACTGTCATATAATACAGTTAGGAAACTGCGTTATATGGTCAGTTCAGACTCATAGAATGCAGTTCAATGTAGTTCAGCTGCATTATACAAGTCCACACTAATCATGTAATGCAAATTCAATCTGCATTATAGGGCATTGTAGATGGGGTCTGGGCTTCAATAAGCAATCAGGCTTCAATGACACAAATTTGCATGCAACACGTGATTTGGACTTAAGAGATGTGGATATCCCACACGAGGAAAATCTTCCCTGATACTCCCTTACCTCTGGAATCCCTGAAGTCCACATGATTTGGTGGATAATGTTTGCAGAGCCTTTCCATTATCTGCTTGTAGTGCATAAGCCGGTGCAGAGGCCTGAGAAGAAAAGTATTGAGGGGCAAATAACAGACTTTCTGCATCTCAAAGTCTCTGCATAAGGCTTCCAGCTTGCGAGAGTTTTTGATCCCATTTTCCAGCTCAACCAGAACTTCACTGTGCTTCCGCAAATGAATTGTCAGGTGCTAGAAATTGAGAGAGAGAGAGAGAGAAATAGAGATTGGGGGAGGCTGAAAGAGAGATGAGCACACATAATTAAATGTTTTCTTGTTGTCTACTTTTTAAATTAGGGGACTAGGGCAATTTACAGTAAAATAGTCCTTGGACCGGGCTGTGGCGCAGCTAGTTAGTAGCCAGCTGCATTAAATCACTACTGAGAGGTCATGAGTTCGAAGGCAGCCTGGGTTGGAGTGAGCTCCCAATCATTAATAGTCTAGCTTGCCGTTGACCTATGCAGCTCTGTCAAGTAGGAAATTTTAGTAATCGTATTCCCTTATGATGTCTTGGACTCTTCCGCTGCAAAAACTCCACTTGATCCAACTCCTTGGTTTGCTTTTGTCTAGTGAATATTGATGGAGAGTATTTATACCAAAAGCCTGTGTGCTTGCCTGTGTACACATGGGCCCACTATTTCCGCTCACCTACAGCAGAGTTTAAAGGCTAAACGTAATTCATACCTTCATACTCTGAATGTTCTTCAGCATAATGTCCCCAATTCTTTGGTAATCTCCTTTCAAGTGGGCATTAGAGCGGCCTTCCCTGCCAGCAATAGAATCATCCATGTCAGTCAGGCATTGTAACCATATCCTTACTCAGAGCGATAGAGAGGGAAAGTACACACATAAAAGAAAAACTCCAATTGCTCCATGCAACTATTTAGAATGAATCTTCTTTAATGCATTACTAATTCCCACATGGAGTAGAAGCTTTGTTTTATCTTCCTCCATCTTGTATGAGTATGTATAATAAGACCATATGTTTTATAACCGTCTTATATTTTGAAGACAGATGGGTTGAGGAGTTACAAGTCTACAGAAAAGCTGGGAGATAAGGACAAAAGTAATAGGCTGCCTGCGCAATATATATAACACTATTTATGATATTCTGTACCAGAGGACTAGAAAACACAAAGAATTCAGAAAACAAAAACAGAGGAAGGGAACTGGCATGAAACAAAGCTGTGAATCAAGACTTTAAAATATTTTAATGTCTTGATTCACAGCTCCAGTCTACATTATCCTGGGATAGTCTTAAATAATACCATTTGAAACTAGAGATGGACAAGCTTTTTGGGGCTCTCTTCAGACAAAAATAGTTGTTTGAAACCCATCTAGGGGAAACATAAGAATGAATTGTCCTTGCCACAGAAGTCCAAAAAGAACTCACTCCTCTTTGATTATCTGCATGAAGACATGGCAGTGAGGAGAGATGTTTCTCTACTTCCTTCGTATTTTGGCCTCCTGATATGCCTTGCATTACTCTGTACTGAAGACGATGGGAACTGGGATCCTTTCCAAGGACTTGACTATTAAGGGTGCCAAATGCCAAATGCCCTTTATCATATGGGGTGTTCTTTACCTGATGGCTAGAAAGTTTTCTTTTCATACGAGATGCCTCCAAATTCCTGTGTTTTGTGGTGGGAGCGCTTATTTGTTTATTTGTTACATATATATCAATTCCCTCTCTCAAAATATATGCATCACATTATGAATGTGATCAATATGCTGATTTTATACAGAAAAGCATATTAGTAAAGGTAAAAGTTTCCCCCTGACCTTGAGTCCAGTCATGTATGACTCTGGGGGTTGGTGTTGATCTCCATTTCTAAGTCGAAGAGCCAGCGTTGTCCATAGACACCTCCAAGGTCATGTGGCCGTCATGACTGCACGGAGGGTTGTTACCTTCCTGCCAGAGTGGTACCTATTGATCTACTCACATTTGCATGTTTTCAAACTGCTAGGTTCGAAAACATGCGAATAGGAGCTCACACCGCTCCCCAGATTCAAACCTACAACCTTTTGGTCAACAAGTTCAGCAGCTCAGCGCTTTAACCCACTGACCCACCGGGTTCAGTGAAACGCATATTGGGTTAAATGGAATCAACACTTCCATTTGGTATTAGGTAGAACACAAATCTGTTCATATCTGTTTCCTAGATATGTCATGAATTTTGGGTGCTATTTTACAAACCTGGTAGACAGATACTTCATTTGCCTAGTACTCAAAATATTTGAAGCAAATAAGTAACATATTTTAAGTTATTGACATCTTCTGAAGAAAGCCTACATTTTAATGTTGACCACAACAAATAAAACAAATGCAAGAAGGTAGCATTATCCTACATTACCTGACAGCCCATGTCAAGACAAAAAAACACAACAACAACAACAAAATTCCACACAAGATAAGCAGAGGAAAATGCCTAAGCTGAAACTTCAACTGCAGCTATTTACAATGTAGCATTTTGAGAAAGGGGACATGGAAGGAGCTGTTCAAGAAACAGCAATCCCTACTTTCCCTTGGGCGCACAAAAGTAGTTGTGCGCTTTTTTGGATCCTGGTTTATTTCTCACTTATTTCAGCAGGGTCACTCTCCAAACACTTTGTTTGGCTTTCCAGATGTTTTTGAACTGGAGCTCCCAGCACTGCTGCTAGGGCTGCTGGATATTTCAGTCCAAAAACTCTGTTTAAATCAGCACATTTCCCAAGTGGTCTGGAAAAGCAAAGTCTCGGGAATCTGTGTGGCTTAAGATAAAGAATAAGGCTATTCAGGCACTTCCTTGGGCCCTTATTTACATTTGCATATATCAGCTATATAGCTGTTTTATTATATATTTTTCAGCCCAAGGGGAAGAAACAATTCAAACATCCCAAAAAGAAACAGCGACTGAGTTATCTCTGTACAGCAGGCATTCCCAAAATATCCACAAGCGAGTGACTGTGTTAAATTGTGTTATATTCATTTTAAGTGGACCAGAGCAGTCAAACAGCTGTTTTTTTCAGTTTCCCTACAAATGCTCTCCTCAAATACCCTCATAAAGTAAGGGCTTCGTTACACTGACCACTTAGCCCGCGATCAGTCCGGAGCAGGTCTGTATCCAGTAGCTTAGCCTTAAGTGCCATCACTGACTAGACTGTATATAGTTTGATCAAAAGAAACCAGAGCAGAAGGAAAAATGTTTGACATGTTGGTTCTTCAAATATGTTAACAAGACCTTATTCACTGCTGTTGAACATAAATCCTACAAAAGCTCTATTGTATCTGCTTCTGCAGGTTGAATGAGTTCCTGTCCACAGAAACAGCATTTAAAGACATGCCTCCAATGAAAACAGGGTGAGACATTGTATTCCCATTTTTCACCATGTTCTCATGAAATGGAAAATAGACATTCTCTGAGAACAACTATCTGAACATGGAAAGATAACCTGCATCCAGTTCTTATGACACAAAACCAGTCTTTTTCTTCCTAGGCCTTAACCCATATTCCATATTAACTACTTAGTTATAGGTGCATAACTAAGTAATGTCTTCTTGTCTGTTGACTCCAAACTATTTATCAGGCAGCAGCAACACCAATAGATGGGGGTCTATTAATCTGACAATTTGAATTCAGGAGGATCACACTTCCACCCTCCGACTGAGTGCAACTGAGGCTGTGACAAGGATTTTGGTCAGAGTCCTGCTTCAGATTATTGCTTGGTTGGTTGCAGGAGTGCATGGACACATCATCTTCTTGTGCCATCATTTTGATGTGGTTGCTAACTGTTAAGGTAGATTTGAGAGGGCATTGCAATTATGTCAAGAATGGGGCAACTGTGACCATATAGGGGAATACAGAGTGGTTATATATATAGATCACAAATCTGTATCTGCCACACTGAATGCCACCAATTTCCCTTTGCCTCTGCCAAAGCATATTTTAGCGAAAGGAAATGGCTCTTCAATACAAAGGTGGTACAGGGCAGTGCAATTTAAGGTGCAATAAAGTATTGTTTATTTATACATTGATTTTTAATCAAAACATAAAAAATGCAATGTCAGGTGAAATATGATGGGAAAATGTCCTTGCAATCCTTGTAAAGATAAGTAAAGACTTGATGTGATGAAATCAGAAGAGAAGTCTGAGAGGAGACATGATGGCCATGTATAAATATGTGAGTGAAAATCATAGGAAGAAGGGAGCAAGCTTGTTTTCAGCTGCCCTGGAGACTAGGATGCAGAACAATGGCTTCAAACTCCAGGAAAGGAGATTCCTCCTGAACATTAGGAACAACTTTCTAACTGTGAGAGCTGTTCAGCAGTGGAACTCTCTGCTCTGGAGTGTGCTGGAGGCTCCTTCTTTGGAGGCTTTTAAACAGAGGTGGGATGGCCATCTGTCGGGTGTGCCTTGAAGGTGATTTTCCTGCTTCTTGGCAGGGGGTTCAGCTGAATAGCTGACAAGGTCTCTTCCAACTCTATGATTCTATGAAATCACACTTTGCAATCACACACAAATTTCCCATGCCTCAAAATCAGAAGTGGCAATTTCTATATTAGCATTGCAGCTGCTCTCTAATTGGGAATTGCTAGGAACTGTATTTCACAGCAATAATTCCACTGCATACTTGTTTGATTATACTGAGGACATGTCAAAACAAAATAGTTCACCATTTTTGTTTTTGTAACATTGATGTTTCTTAGGCAGTTCTCATTGAAATTAATATAAAGTTTGTCATCAGCAACAACACCTTCAATAAACTTTCAGGGTGCAGAACATACAGTGTTTGGGTGCTCTCTTCCCACTCCCCTCCCCCCCTCTATATAAACTTTCAACAGCTAGAAGACTACACAGCAGCATTTAGCCCAGCGCACTGACTCTTCCTGGTCAGCCAAAGTCCTCCCAAACCAAGATGAGAGTATCTTCGGCCCTCCAGATATCAACTTTCAGAAGTGCCAAGTAGACCAGCAGTAAAGAACTGTGGAAGCTCTAACACAAAACTTATGGAAGGTGAAAGATTCCCAGATCCTGCCATAGTAAACCATGACATCCTGTTTATCTTCTTCAGGCCTCCTTGCAATCGGAGTTGCCCTGGAGCACATCAGGTAGCTGCTGACTATTTTAATCTTAAAGCGACTCTGCAACTTGCTTTCTGGATTGCACACAAAAAGTTGTGTTAAATGAGCCGATTACTTTTAAAAGTGCCTACATTTCAATGGCCAAAATGGCCCTTCCCTTACAGAACAAGGACATTTAGACATCAATTCAGGAAAATAGAACATTTCCACTCAACAATACCGCGGATTACAGACTACAATATTAAATGACTTCACCATGAAATTTATTTTTAAACAATCAGCAGTAATTTATTTTGGTTCCAAATATTGCTTTTGTCATGGCAATAATAAAACTCAATCTCAGTACGGCCAAACATCTGATCACCACCTGTCTCTGTATTTGATAGGAAGTCATAAGACATCTGTGGTATCTTTACAAGAAAACTAGTTTGCAAATACAGGAAGAGGTCTGTCAGGGCAGATGTGTTCAAAGACTATAAAAGTTAGTAACTTTTAAAAAATCAGCTTTTTAAAAAATCAGCTACCTTCTTCTAATTGCCTTCCTCAATCTCCAATACTTCTTTTTAAAGGAGCTTTCAAAATAATCCTTTATTACAATTTGCTCTTGTGACAAAATAAAAATGTAAAATGTATTTTTAGCATGTATAGGAATACTGATAGTCTACAAATATTACTTTTTATGCTATTTCTTCTGAGCTTCTTCTAAGGAGCTTAAGAGTAGCTTGCATACAATACCTAGGCGGTCTTCGATCCAATTAGTACTCAGTATCAAATCCTTTAAGGGCTTCTAACTGTTTTTACATCAATTTTAAAGAATCTTTAAAAATTACCACTGAGTGATTGTGAAGCACTTTGAGCAATCAGAAAAGAGCAATACAGAAATTCCAAAATCAAAAATACTTCAAGTATCCAAATTTTCCACCTGGTTGAGATAGTGATACCTTTGGTTTTTGACAGTTCTGTATACATAAACTTTGTTCGATAAACAAAATTAATAAAAATATTGTTTATAAAAAAATATCTTAATTTTGGAACACTGTGTAATTTTGAGACACATTCTTTGGAAAGAGCAGGCTGAGCTGCAAAAGGCATGTCTAAGTGAAGCTGAAAATACTTCCCTCTGGTATAACAACATCTTCTATGACATATAGAAGTAAATAGCAAAAGATCAACAGGCAGCCATGTCCTTCATCCCCAGAAAGCATTTAAGTTGCTTAGGAAACTTAGAAGTAAAGCTGGCAGAAAAGTTCAGAGATCAACAAGATAGAAGGAAAATATATCTTCAGACAGAAAAGTAAACAGATCTGACTTGCTCCACAATACAAAGATAAAATATATTTTGACGTCCTATGAGTACTTCACACATTATTTTGTTAACTGTATTACAGCTGGAAAAGTCAGCGTGGCATAACTTTTTGAGTGAAAGACTCAAAATCTGGGATAGATTTGCTTTTGTGTTTATATAATTTTGAACAACAACAATTATATTTGAAGGCCTTATTCAGATGGCATTAACCCATTCTTTAGCCTATAATAAGTTCCTGCTTTGATATTATCTGCTTTGAAGTGTATTATCTGGCAGTGTAGACTCATATAATCTAGTTCAAACCAGATAATCTATGATCAAATGCTGGATTATATGGCAGTGTAAATCCAACCTGAGATTCTAGATTCACTGGATTAACACAGGAAATCAATTTTCTTGGATTTCAGTTACAGAAACCCTAGGACATGAACAGTATCTTAAATAGCAATCCAGGCAGAAGATTGAGTACATCTTTCATGGGCACATCTACATTGACAACTTAATGTGCAAGGAGCATGGATCAACTCTGTCTCCTTCTATATTGCTATATAAAATCCAGATTATCTGCTTTTAACTGGATTATATGGTCGTGTAGACTCATATAATTCAGTTCAAAGCAGATAATGTGGATTATCTACTTTGATAATCTGGATTATATGGCAGTGTAGAAGGGACCTCTGTAAGGGCTGAATGCTACATGAAGCTAATTTGGGATCACATGGGGGCAAAGCTACCTTAATGCAGCCTTTGGGACAACTATTATTGTCTCAAACTCCCAGTAAAGTTACTGTTTAGAGCAGCTCTTTACTTTCATTTTTCCCAGGAGAAACTAAAATAGTTGCCTCTGATGACTTTTTCACACCCAGACCCAAAGATTTATATCAGTGAGCACTTCTCAGGTCTCATTGCTTTATTACAATTGCTTCATATGACAATTTCCCCAAAGTTCTATAAATCATTCATGCTTGGATACCTTTGAAAAAAATAATGTATATCTCAAACAGCAAGTTGCTAGATAACCAGGGGCTACAAGTAAAATTTCAGGTATTTTGACAGAAGTAGGATAGGCATTTACATCCTTTGTGCTGTAAACAAAACAGTTGGTTATAAACAGAGCACAGAGGATCCTTCCATGGAAAATAGGTTTGAAGGAGAGTGCCCAAGCCAGCAGGAAGGGAGATGGTCCACTGATTATTATCTCAAGGTTAAAGAAGTTAAAAAGCAACAATTAACGATGCAGCTGATCAGGTTCTTTCACAATTGTTCTGAAGGATACTTTGCATTGTGTTCTGCATCACTCTAGGATATCTTCAATTGGAAGGAACAATCAATTCACCATGGGAGAAAGATCAAAGAACCAAATGTAAAATGTTTAGTATCTAAAAGTTGTTTTAATAAAAAGGCTGATGGCATTCTTACCACTGGGCAAGGCGTTGCTCTACTTCCTTTAGAAAGCTGGTGTGAAACTTGTGCAAAGGTTCAAAGTTGGAAAAGATGAGGTTCTTCAGTGCTTCTGGAATGCAGTCATCTTTGCTTACTGTGCTCTGGAACCACTACAAAGATGAAACAGGGTAGTAAGACAGACGACTGAAGACAAACCAAGCCTGTTGATTAGCACACATCTCCAGGCCCTATGAGTCCTACGTGATGCTTCTCCTCAACTAGAGATTAGCATAAATTTGGTGAGATCAATGGCAACAGATGGTCTACTTACTGAAAAAATCTGACACAGTGTCTTTGCCTTATAAATACAGTAGACTAGCTTACCTTTAAAATATCCTAAACTAGATTTGGAATCTATCAAGCATATCAATTTTTATGTCTTTTCTGCCAGTGACAGATACTTTGGCTTTAGCAAATATAAAACTATGACACTCTCTGGCTGGAGAGATTATTATTTAGGACCCATCTACACAGGAACTATAATTTGGCTGGAAGCTGGCTCAAAGTCGGGGTGTCCAGAAAACATCCCCTCCCAATGTGAGCTTCAAAGCGATTCCAGCCAGAAATACTCACCAGAAATCCTTATAGAGATGTGGTGGCTCTGTGTGGACTCTTTTACAGTTTGCGGCAAGTTTGTGTGGCACCTGTGTAGTCACTCTGTAGTGAACTGGATCTTTATAATCCACATTCTGATACAGGTTAATTTGCTTTGTGGAAGGACCCTAAGAGTGAACCTACACTATAGAATTAATGCAGTTTGACACCACTCTATCTGCCATGGCTCAATGTTATGAAATCATGGGAATTGGAGGTTTATGTAGTTTTCAACTTTCTCTGTCAAAGAATGTTGGGTTTTGTTACCCTTGAGAATTTTTGCCCTCACTATCTTTCAAGTCCCCCATGATTAAGGAATTGCAAAATTTAAATTATAGGACCCAGCCCACTAATCTCAGGAGTAATTTAAGTAGGTTGATTTGCTTTCAGGGCTTTTTACGTTAGCAGGAACCAATCTTCCACACTCCCACTTCATTTCTAAAAGTAATAATAGATCAATATTGCTGAAACCAGATGCACAGACATGCATTTGTATTTTGGAGGGCTTCATAAAGTTGCAAGGAAACATTAAATCCGTATGAAGTTTCCTGCAACGTTACCCAACCAAAAACAAATATCTTAAGAACAGAATTGTACACTATTTTCTTCTACTTCACAAATATTTTGTCGCATATATGTGTGTGTGTGTATACAGTGTATATATATCACACATAGTTAGTCATAAAATATTATCATGGAAATACAGAAATGTTTTAGCTTTACCAAATTGAGAGAAATATTCCTTAAGAGGTATTAACATATTATGGTTGTTTTAAAACATGTTTAGAATATAAATTTAATTGATTTCACAAAAGACTGTAAGCCAATGTGTAGAAAGAACAGCTTGGAAGTCCACTTTGCATCAAGATGATCAATGCTGCACACTGTACAGAAAAGTGCTGTCAATGTTTTGTCTTAAAAGTGCTTTGGATATCAACTCCTAGAATCCCTGATCATTGGCTGTTCTTGCTGGAATTTCTCGAAGTTGACACTCAAAACATTCGGAAGACCAAACATTTGAGTTCCGTTAGCATAGAGGCTTTTGTAATCTTCTTAGTCTTGGGATATTTCTTGAGATCCATGATGGAATCAATACGCTAAAGGAAGAGGAAGGGCAAGGACACTTTAAATGGTAGGACAAAGGGAAAGCAAGGCAAATGGTTTTAGTGGGATGGTTGAGAAACTAGGTTTTCAGAAATTAATGAAAGTGTTTTCTTTCTCCATAGCAAAAAAACCAGAGGTGGGAAAGGAATAAAATAATGGATGTATAATCTCATCTTTATTTTAGCAAGTGTAGTAATGTAATGAAAATGGAAATGCTAATTTTAAAAGAATTGAATTATTAAAAATACCCTCTTTCCAAAGTAATTGCAATTGAACTGAGATTTTAAAAGCTTATCAGTGATTACCAGAACCCTTTCCACTACCTTTCCTATCTCTGTTTTTTGGATATTGCTGTTAAATCAGTTGCCATTTTACATGGATGTTTTTCAGAGTCACATTGTTACTGCCCAAAATGGGGAAAGTGTTATTGAAAGAAAAGTGGGCGATAAGTGAAACAATGTTTGACTGGATAAGATAAATACTATGCAGTTAGAGAACTGTGAGGAGGTTTGCAAACATTGCCCATGATTAAAATCAAAGACTCCATGGGGGTCAATGACTGTTCTTTATGCATATCAACATCTACATGAAGCCGCAGGAGTATTGGAGTTGGATGTCATTAGTACACTGATGATACCCAGCTTTCTCTCTCTGCTTTACAAACTGATGCCAAGTAGACTGTGGTAGCACTGCATCGTTGACAGGATGTAGTAAGGGAATGGATGCAGGCGAAGAGACTTAGGCTTAATGCAGACAAGACAGAAGTGTTGCTGGTCAGTAGGAGACCCAACCTAGAATTGGGATCTCAGCTTGTTTTGGTTGGAGTTGCTTTCCTTCTGAAAGATCAGGTCCATAGCTTGGTAGTGCTCCTGGACTCTGCACTACTTCTGGAAAATCAGGTTGCACAAGTGACCATGTATGCCTTTGTCCATCTCTGACTAATGTGTGAGATGTGCCCTTTTGTGGAGAAAATAGATCTGACCATAGTGGTTCATGCCTCAGCTACCTTTTATCAGCCTATTGTAATGTGCACTACATAGGGCTGTCCTTGAAAAGTGTTCAGAAGCTGAAGACAGTCCAAAATGCTGCAGCCAGGACTGCATTTTTAGAAACTATATAACATCAGTTCTGCAAGAACTACAATGGCTTCCAGTTTGCTTCTCAGTTCAAATCAAGATGCTAAAGCTACTTACAGTTTCCTAAACAACTGGGGCTAAAATGATGAAGGAACACTCTTCCCAAATGATCCTGCCAGAAAACTGAGATGTTCAGAGGAGGTCTTTAACACCACATGAAGTTAGGCTGGTGGGTACATGTAAGGAAGTTATGTGGGCTCCATCTGTTTTAAGCTTCTGGGAAGCAGCCAAAATAATGTTGTTTCACATAGTATTTCAATGATTTAAATTATTATTTCAATTGATTTAACATTGAGTTTAGATTTTTAACAAGTATTTTAAGGTAGTTTTAAAATATTAGGTTTTTAAATTTTATTGCCTCAAGACCCCATGTGACCTTGAGATTTACAATACAGATTTACAATTAATACATATACATACACATAATAAATAAGTGAGGAGGAAACAAACATAATTTAAAGTAGTTTATCAGCACACGGTTTCTTTAAAAACAACACAAGGACACTCTTCTCTCTTTCTTCCAAGTAACCAATATTCTTATCTTACCACAAGCTGTTACTAGATATAGTAGCTATGATTCCCAGAAGACATGTGGACTCCAAGAATAAGGATTGCTTTGTGCGCAATGCAAAAGCAAACATACCGATGTGATGACCTCAAGGTCTTTCAAGTAAGTCCGTTCTGTAGTAGAAACTTCTTTAGCAATAAAGTATGCTTTGTCTGTTGGAAACCTCTGGAAATGGTAAGAAAGGGAGGGGGAATCAGTTTTGATCTTCACTCAAAGCCAAGCTCTTGAACAGGAAAACAATTAAGTCCACTGTAAATTGGACAATTTTGCTGAAGAAGCAGGAATAGAGTATTCCAAAATTCTAGACAGGGAAGAAGAATCTTGCCCTTTTTTGTTTTATTACAAAAGAGAATTTCAATCTACAATTATAAAACGCTAAAATGTAAGCAACCCATATGAAAAAACAGCAACCTGGAAAGGAAAAAAATCACAACTAGAACTAGGGGGTGTGACACCTTTTCAAATTAGAGATTGCTTACTACTAGTAGGTGTAACTGGTGCCTTTCAAAGTCATCAGAATGAATTATTCCAAAATTTAGCTTTTGATGTTCATGGTCAATGAATCGATGTATACTTGAATGTGCAAAGAAAGCTCCACCAGATATTTTCAAATGAGTCTATTTTTCCATGCCTACATGCTTTTTAAAGTTTGCAAGTAAACAAAACTTTATAGTATGATCCATTAGCAGTACCTTTATTCCCTTACCTCTGAAATATCTAAAGTTACGCTGCAATTCTAAAAGAGTAACAAAGAATGCTTAGAAGGCTCTGTTTGTTTACACTGTCTGGGACAGATAGGGTATGTCTCTATTAGACCTAACATGGGAGATTTTTTTGGTTTTGGTTTTGGTTTTTGCAGTCAAAAGCAATTAAGAGTGATGCAGCTTAGAGTCCCAATCTGAGAAATCCAGCTGAATCAAAGTCAACTCTAGCCTGCCCCTGGAAATGTTGTCCTTTGGTCCTATGGGCAATGGGAACGTTGCTGCAAGCAGATTTCACAACTAGGATTTAAAACTGGTTCCTGGGGGCCAAGTGTAGTTTCCCCCCAGTTCATTGTGTAGCTCTTATAGTCTGTTTTTCCAAGTTCCTTAGCCTTCAGTAACATTCCCAATGGAAAAAAGCTGCGCAAAATCTCAGTAAACTCCCTGTATGTTTCTTTAGATGTATTTTTACTATTTTTAATGCATTTAAGGGACATATCTGCTTCATTTGCCTGCTCTACACTGAATACTTCTCAGGTTTATTCCAATAATATTATTTGTTTTCGATGCAATTCCCCCAAACATAGCATTTTCAAAATCAAAAGTAGATTGCCATCCGCTTCTACTTCTGTTATTGTCACTCGGCACTTTCTGACATCAGTGTACCTCAATCTAATAAAACTGTGCATGTCTTCTGTATTGTTTCCTCATTATTTGTAAAATATGGACAAGAAACAAAAGAGGTACATGGAGAAAAAATTTAACCAAGATAGAGATCAATATCAAGCACTAGAGTTTAAGATTTTTAGAAATCCAATTAATTCTGTGATTTATAAAGAGCAAAGGAAATTTGCTCTTTATAAATCACAGAATTAATTGGATTTCTAAAAATCTTACTCTATCTTGGTTAAATTTTACACTTCACTAATGGAGACATTCAATGAAAGAAAAGAACAACAGCATTTAGCTTTATTACCCCAAGACGAACATTATCCCATCCATTGAAAACCATTATCTGCCCTATCCACAATACCATGTGTGAAACACACCTATCTATTGCCTCTATTTATTGAATTCTAGGCATGTTTCATTCACATATAAGTCTTAGTTCATTCAATTATCTTTACTCCCCAGCAAGCAAACTCTAGGGTTTTCTTTGCTTTGTGGTTTTCACAAGAGCTCTGTAAGGCACAAGCACGTCATTATCTGGCATCTGCAAAGAACAGAGGAACTAAAGCCAGTTGGCTGGTATGGAAAGGTCAGCTGGCAGGATTTGGATTCTACTATGTATTACATTAGGAAAAAAAATCAAAGGAGTAGATCAGAAATTGGGATGATTCAGCTTCCTGGCCAATTTTCCAAGCCCCTTTTTCAAGCTCCTTGATCTTTCTTCTGGGGATGGTGGTAGTTTCAACTGATAAACTGGCTCTTCTGAGGGGCACGCAGGAGCATTGCTTTGCATTAATGCTGCCTCAAAAACCCAACAAATGGAGCCAAAACAAAAGTAGAAATGAAAGGTGTAAATCATTTTTACTTTCAATTTTTTTGGCCAAACATAATCAGCTTTCCTCAGGGGTAGGGGACAGAGAAATAATAGAAAGAAAAGAGAATGGCAGAAAGAGAAAGAAAAGCAGGTGATCCAAACAATTTTTATTCTGGCCTATCCACTGTTGGCTTTAGACTCATCTAGGGACTGGGCTGGATTTCGTTTGGATGGAAGGATAAAACGAACCCTTCTGATTCACTTTTCCTAGATGAACATGCAATTGGATCAATTATTCTTTAGGCTAGTGCTACTTGACTGGTGATCCATGGATTGCTGCCAGTCCACAAGCCTGAGGATCCCTGGAGTTTCCTGAAAAGAAACAGTCATAGCCACACAAATGGTACTGGTGCTTGGTGCACCAAAATTAGGGGAATCAGATATCTTAAGAATTGCATTTTTACATGTTACTCTTTTTGGAATGTTGTGATGCCATTTGTAGATATAAAACTGGTATAGGAATGCATATATATGACATAGATTATGCAGAATTCTGTATTAGGAAGTTGTGTAAAATAAACTCCACATATACCGATATGTAATTTAAATAGAAATTGCTTCTGATTTAATTGAAAATACAGCTCTCTAGAGAAAAAAGGACTCTCACTTCTGATTAATTGAAAATACAGTTCTCTGGGGGGGGGGGGAAGACTCTCACTCCCAATATAAAGAAAATGCCATGACATCAATGGTAATATGCATCAGATCAAAGGCCCAGTTCCAGCAGCTCAATTCAAAGACTCCCAGAACTAAGAGAAGTTACTATTTCAGCAAAGTAGATGAAACTCTACAATGGACATGTTTAATGCACAAGCAGTCCCCAAGTTATGAACAAGATAGGTTCTGTAAGTTTGTTTTTATGTTGAATTTGTATGTAAGTTGGAACAGGTACTTGTTAAAGTGTAACTCCAACCACATATATAGAGGGGGGGGGAGGCAGAGAGAGAGGGAACGAACAAACTTTGGATAGCATAGGGAAGGGCTAACACCCCTGTAGTGTTTGTTTTTGCTATTTATACCCCTGTTCAGAAGATTTCATCTCCTTTTCTGTCCCTGTGATAATTGGATTTTGAAAAAATGGGCTTGTTGTGGAAACAAAGATTGGCGATAAAGCTTCAGTGGAGACGTCTTTTCCCCATGATAACTCTTTCTGGAGTGTATTTCCCTTCCTGGAGGTAGATTTCTTTCACTTCCTCTTGTTTCACCCCCATTCTTAACTATGAGTCATTTGTAAGCGGGATGTTTGTAACTCAGGGACTGCCTGTAAGAAATTGAGATTGGTCAGAGCTTGGCAAAAGAAGAAATAATTGCTGGGGTTGATATTCTGACACTCTATGCACAACAAACATTGTAACCAGTCAGTACCTTTTTCCTGACTTCCTCTTCGTCATCGGTCCGAACACACGTCTGGTCATTTAGCAGAGGGCTGACTAGTGGAGAAGCCTGCCTGTTATCAGGACTCAGATTAGGAGACAAAGTTGTATTTGCCAAGGCTGGTCCGCTTTGGGAATTGATTGACAGCTCTGAAAGGTGAGGGCTACCAGCAAGAGAGCCTGCTGAAGGAATAACACAATGAAATGAAGAAATATTACTCGTATTATAAATGAAAGTTATATCCTGAGAGCCACAGCCTTTTCAAATCAACATGGTTCTATCATGGTCTTTGGATCGATTACCATTTAAATAGGCTAAGCTGTTTTTCAAGCCAGTTCTCTGAAAAATGAATTTGCATAATCTTTTATGCACACGTAGGTCTGGCTTGAATATAAGAGCCATGCTGCCATGCATGGCAATGGGGAAAAATTGTCTGGATGTTTCACCATCTGCTGTCTCTCTAACATGTGATTGTCGGAGAAGCATGAAATACTATAGGAAATGGAAGGTGCATGAGTAGTAATATTACATGTACACTTTCTTACAGACATAGTTCAAAAAAGTAACATTTCTAAGCATTGGCAGGATATGCCTCGTGATCTCTCCCTAGAAAGAATAAAGGGAGGATCCCAAATATAGATAAAGCAGGAAATCTAATTTTATGCTACTACTATCTAAGCAGTGTTCAAAAGGCAGAAAAGAAGCATTTGTTTATCCTGCACAAAGTTGTGTGGGAGGGAGAAGAGTTCTCCAAAAAGGATTTCTGTTACCAAAGCTGTTAATTTTTTCAGTGATAGGGAGAATACTGAGAAGCATGTATATAGTCAAAAGGAGGCGACCTTCTATTTCCTTTTGGCCAACACGTCAGCATTATAGATTTGTGAAACCAGCAATGACAAAAAGTGTTATCCTATAGTTACTGGAGCTTTTTCACCCTCCTACAAACTCTAGAAACACAGTGTATGAAGATTACTTCATAAGATGCTAAAGAAGAGGCAGTAAAAAGAACAGAGTCTAGGCATGGGAATGGCGGAGGGGAGAGATTTGCTATGTCAAACTCACATCTAAAACAAAGGGAAGGAACTACTCCAGCCCTCTTGCTACATACAACAGAAGTAAGTGCGGTATACCTTGTCAAGTTACTCCACGCTCTTCTGACTGTTTGCAGTGGAAATGCTAGCATTACATTTACAGAAAAGGGGTTATTTTAAGAAATACGTAACAGGACAACTTAAAATCTTCACAATTGCTCATTGACATTAAATCAATAAATTGTGTGGAAGATAATATAACTTTGGTGGTTATGTCCAACACAGTGATGCAAAATGCTGCAAAACATATCCTCCTTTTATAAGAGTGCCGGGTGATTCAAAATGTAGAAGCAGACGTAAATATCGATATTATAGTATTGTTACAATGTAAGTAGAAATTAAACTTCCACACACTATATATCATTTAGTGAAATTGGCTCCCCCTCCTCACCCTTCGTATTTTCCAAACAGATCTTCATTTAGAGCAGTGGTTCTAGAGGTTTTGGCCTTCGATTCCCAGAGGACAGGAGCAGAATTCAAAACAATCTTAACAGATTAGAGAGATGGGCCAAAACTAACAAAAAGAAGTTCAACAGTGACAAATGCAAGATACCCCACTTAGGCAGAAAAAATGAAATGCAAAGATACAGAATGGGGGACACGTGGCTCGAGAACAGTACGTGTGAAAAAGATCTTGGGGTCCTCGTGGAGCCAACAATATGATGCGGCGACAAAAAAAGCCCATGGGATTTTGGTCTGTATCAATAGGTGTATGTATAGTGTCTAGATCCAGGGAAGTCATGATATCCCTCTATCATGCCATGGTTAGACCACACCTGGAATATTGTGTCCAATTCTGGGCACCACAATTGAAGAGAGATATTGACAAGCTGGAATGTGTCCAGTGGAGGGTGACTAAAATGATCAAGGGTCCGGAGAACAAGCCCTATGAGAAGCGGCTTAAAGAGCTGGGCATGTTTAGCTTGAAGAAGAGAAGGCTGAGAGGAGACATGATAGCCATGTATAAATATGTGAGAGGAAGTCATAGGGAGGAGGGAGCAAGCTTGTTTTCTGCTGCCCTGGAGACTAGGATGGGGAACAATGGCTTTAAACTGCAAGAAAGGAGATCTCATTTGAACATTGGAAACAACTTCCTGACTGTGAGAGCCAATTCAACAGTGGAACTCTCTGCCCCAGGGTGTGGTGGAGGCTCCTTCTGGATAGTCATCTGTCGGGGGTGCTTTGAATGAAATGTTCCTGCTTCTTGGTAGGGGGTTGACTGGATGGCCCATGAGGTCTCTTCCAATTCTATGATTCTATGAAATCCTAACAGCTGGTAAACTGGCTGGGATTTCTGGGAGTTGTAGGCCAAAACACCTGGGTACCCACAGGTGGAGAATCATTGATTTTGAGGAATGTATATGCTGTCAGCTATCACAGTTAACTATACCAGGCATTAAAATATATGCAGAATGTTTGCAGTGTCTGAAGCTCCTAATGGTCTCACTTTCAACAGATCTCATAAACATCAGTAAAATATGGCACAATAACAAGTATGTACACACACACACACACACACACACACACACACACGCAGAATAAATCAATATATGCACTTTTCAGGAAGACCTAAACAGTACAGAGTTTTGAATCACCACAGTGAGATTCTGATTTATCTCATTGTCTTTATCAATACCAAACCAAATATTATATGCTTACTAAACTGTATATTTTAGGATTAACCAGAGCAAATAGCATACTTGGCTGAAGTGAAGATGAATGGTGGTCACCACTGATGTATTAAATTACCCAATGTCCATGCTAAAGAGATACTCAGGAAAATCTGAGAGAAAAGTCACAGCTTGTTACACAAATGTCAATTTTATTGACACTAGTACACAACTGTATACAATAGTTCAATAGCAAAATGAATGCATTATAAGAAGAAAGAAAGAAAGAAAGAAAGAAAGAAAGAAAGAAAGAAAGAAAAGAGACTGGGAGGAATCCTTACACGTGAAACTGGATTTTCTAAATTTTACAAAAAGGATATATAGGAATAAAGGTGTCACCAGGTGAGAAGTAAAAACATAGAAATTCTGGCACTGCATCTGTCCCATGACAGAAGATGAAAATGCTGGCATCTGTGTGAGAAGTTATTTACCCAGTCGGGGACAAACATTTCAATTCAAAGTGCCTAACCTTTACAAAGCTAATAAAAGGAAGTGCGATGGCAGCCAAAACCATTCCTTCTTTACCTAGACTAGTCTTCTCCAACCTGGAGCACTCTGGATATTCTGGACTACAACCCCAAAGCCTGTACATCTTGCTATGTTGGTTGTGTGATTGTGAGAGTTGAGTCCCATCCAGAATACAAGAAGTTGCAGGAGACTGATCTAGATTGTGGTCAACTATTGTAGCAACACTGCTGTCATGATTCAGGAATGGTCCTATGTTGCAATCTGATTCAGATACTTGCCGTTGGTCAAGTAATCATTTAGAGGAGTATGTAATCCGCCACAATGTGCAATCCTAGTTGAAGCTGAATTAAAAATGTGTTATCTGATTGAGTATTAGTAGTTATGTGAAGCAAAACCCTACTAAGGTTTGGGGAAAGTTCTTTGCAAGCCAGGCCAGCGATCCATTGCTCTTGAGAACTTTCAATTAAGTGTCCTGGATGATCATCGAAAGTACCCAAAATGCAGTTCTGGATGTCAAACTCAAAATTCAGCACCTATCAAATTATCAGGGCGGAGAAAACTAAACACACGTAAATTTGAAAGCTAAGGTTGACAGAATTTGAAAGTCTTTTAAAATTTGTGGAAGGCCAAAGACAAAGGCCCCTTCTCCACGTGATCTGCTTTGAACTGGATTATATGAGTCTACATGGCAATATAATCCAGTTCAAAGTAGATAATATTGATTTCATATGGCAGTGTAAAAGGGACCTAAGAACTAGAATGGGTAACAAGATGCACAATATGTTTGTTTTTCATTCTTGTGCTGTGCATCACGATCCCGGTTAACATCAGCTTTGCCTTCTAGGCAGATCTAACTACGTGTTCCTTGCATGCCAAGCAGGTGCAATGCTGTGTGCTAATGAAAACAGTCACCATGTCCTCACACATACTAATCTGTATCATGTGCTACATCTCAGAAAACCCCTGTGACTTCAGGGGCAGATGTGAGAATTGAGGAGGAAAACTCAACTGCACTTCAAAGTCTGATATTTCCTGTAAGGAAATAGTAACTATGTGAAAAAATTAACATGCCATTATATTGTGCAAATTCAAGGATACATCCATTTTTTCCCCATTTTAAGTAGCAGAATGCTTTTCAAACAGCCTCAGGACTCTAGCCTTGAAAATATTTTCTTTGTTAACAATGGAGTACTTACAGATCTGCCAAGGAATTATGATTATCTCTTTCGTTTCTGGAAAATTCATTTGCTCACATGAAGCAGGTCTCAAGATGATGCCTTGATGGATTCAGTATCCTTTTATACATTAACGTTTAACCTCAAGCAGCTTAAGTTGCTAACCCACATGTAATTACACATGGGATTGGAGTGGCGTTGTTTTATGTCAGTTCAACATACTCCCAGAAATGTGTTTGATGACTAGCTAATAAAACAGAATTATATAACAAATCCATAACTATATGTCATATATTACTAATCTCTAAAAAAGACTCTGAGCACATTTATGAAAAAGGTTTCAAGTAAGGTTAAGATTACGCTTTACGCTTCTGTAACTAAGCATTTACATAATGTCAATTGAACTGGGATATTCTTAAACGTTCTTAGATTCTGCTATTCTGGACCTTATAAATATTTAAATTCCTGTTATTTCAAATTGTACTTCATATGCACCAGAGTCAGAAATGCAAATCCCTCCAAAGAAAATCAACACATTCCACATTTCTCACACTATTAAAATGAAAAGTACATTTAACTGCCAGCAAGTACACCAATTGGTGCTGGAACCCAAAAATAAAGTGGCATTCTTGTTATTTTCTTTAATAAAAATTGAATTTTCTTAAATCAGAATTTTGAAATGCCAGTACTAGAAAGGCTGAACAGAATCCAACTTTTGGCAGCTGTCCTTCATTTTAAAAACAGTGATTCACTACCATAGCTATTTTTAACTTTTAAGGGGAAAAAAACCAATTTAAAATGTTGAAACAGGGTAACACATCCAAAGAATTGTGGAATGCGGACAAATTCACTAAGAATTTCAGAAAAAATGGAGATGCAAAACTAGCATTGGAAAATGGCCCAAAAATTAATGAAATTTACCTGGATGATTTTTAGTTAAGACATGAATTCTCTGAATGTTTTCTTCAAAGAGCCTCTTTTTATAGGATTCCTTTTGGTTTTCCCCCACAGAAAATGTGGCATCTTTCCACTTTCATGAGGTCCACACATTATGGGAGAATGTGACTGACAGATAGCTCAGCTCACTTATACTTCCTAGCCTACTACTTCCAAGGAAGTGCAATGCCACAACCTCCCTTTGGCAAAGTTTGGACAATTAAATGAACACCTCTAACTGTAACCATAAACAGTGATCTCTTTTTAAATGACACAGTTCCAGCAAAGGGGAGCAATAGAGTTCACTCTGAGAAAAAGAAGGATAAAAAATGCTTTTCCTTGAGGCCCTTCCACACATGTACAGCCATGTAACCCAGGGCCCTTTAAGACAGACCCTATTTTCCAGGATCTGCTTTAAACTGGATTATATGAGCACACACTGCCAGATAATCTGGGATAAACAGAAAATCTGGGATCAGATCATGGGATATAGGGCATGTTTGGAAGGGCCCCCAGAATATCAAGGGAGATAATCCACAATATCTGCTCTGAACTGGGTTATCTGAGTCCACACTGACATATAACCCAGTTCAAAGCAGATGATGTGGTATTCTATACAGCTGCATGGAAGTGGCCTTGGATTCTTAAGAACTTGAAATGAGTACTATGATAGAGGTGACCGTGCGTGATTTGTGAACGAATATAAAGCATTATTCCAATGAATGTGTATGTCTGCTTCTCCTTGGATGAAACATTTCAGCCAGCAGTGGGACAGCACAAGCGAGAAAGGGAAAGTATTACAGCAAGATACCAGTTAGAGAGGATCAAAAGCCTTCAGTACAGATAATAATAAAAAGCAAAACAAAACTGATGTCATGCATACATTGATCAGTCAATAACTTTGGCTTGACATGCTTACAAACAATACTCCAAATTCAGCATTAGGTTTAGTGGCCAGCAACCTGTCTTCTTGGGTAACAAAGTCCATGCTGAAGTGATACAGAATAGCATTAAACCGTGGCAAATACAAAGCTGGGACAGTAACTGCAGCAATGAGACAAGAAAGGTATACTTTGTGTTGGAAAAAAAGAGGATATTACAAAGGTTGTAACAGCAAGATTGAGATGGAGGAAGATGAGGGTGTCGCTCCTTCCCATCTTTGTTCTTTCCATTACCAAAAACAAAACAAAAAGGAATGGAAAGAAAAAGAGTAGTGTGAATACATTTTCCTCAAACACATGTGAATAGGAAAGGTTGTGCATATTAATCAAAATTAAATAGGCTATACATCCTGGACCAACAGCCCAATTTATAGGCAAACTCATGCCTCAACTATAGTCCATTTTGGCCTAACATCTCCTAAACATTGGCAGTGATCATGCTTAAAATGATTTTGTAATGGAGTCGATTGTTCTAAGTGTTTCCTTCACTGGAAAATGAAGGGAAGTGGAGTTGTGTATCATCACCACAAAGTTCAGTATTTCTGTCAAAAGAAACTTATTTTACCAAACAACATGTCCACGTTTGCTCCTGTTTTTAAGATTTGCAAAGTTGAGTCTTTGCAGTAGTTAGCCATCAATTAAAATAATAATAAATGAATGTTTTAAGAGAATGTAGGACACAGCAATAGGAAGAGCTTTCCACTCCTAATTTATCGTTTCCTCCTCTAAATGAGACACTGGGGCAGTGTGGCAAACAATGCAAGGAGCAGAAGATACACCATGCTTTAAGTAGAAAGACAGAGCAGTGGAGAATAAAAGGTTGGGTTTTTTTTCTCCTTCAGAGGTACATGCTGCCAAAACAGTGCATATAGTGAAATCAAAAATAAAATCTTTATAACATTGTTAAACAAATGACAAGAATGAGAATGAAGATCCCAGCAATTTTTGAATTTTAAATTGGCCTATTCCAATTTTTGAAGATTTAGATTTCCAAAATGTAGTATGCACCAGAAAAGGAGGGGTGAGAAGATGAATGGTAAATATACAGATAGATAGATAGATGAAGCTCATATACAATCTGATTCATGTCAACATGTGGGGAAAATAAGACATATCTAAAAAAAACAAATGTTCTGCCATTGCAAGATGCTTCACATTTTATTCCAGTGGTTCTCAACCTGTAGGTCCTCAGGTGTTTTGGCCTACAATTCCCAGATATCCCAGCCAGTTTACGAGCTGTTAGGATTTCTGGGAGTTAAAGGCAAAAACATCTGGGGACCCACAGATTGAAAATCACTGCCTTATTCTTTCTAAATCAAGGATTAAAGGACCTAATATGTGAGAAATGTCAAAACCTTTTGCTGCAGGTATCACAGCAACAAGTTGCATTTCCTGTTAGCCAAGCATAGATAGAATAGAAGTTCTGTTGTTGTCCCTAAGTGCTCTCTTTTATAGCAATGGCAACTGGGTTGTAGCCTGCCTTTAAAGAAGCCATTTAGAGTGCTGAATCTACTCCCCCAAAATAAATTTAGATCCAGGAAAAGCTCCTTCAAAGTCTGCATCTAAATTCCAGAGAAGATCCACTGTCCCTCTGCTGTGGGAACTATCAGCCATCACTGCTCTTCTCTAAGTATTTCCAACAAGAGAAGTTGAACTCTTCATGTTAGAAAAAATTAGGCCTTAAAAGTGCATGAGCTGAAATAACACAAAACACGACTTTTTCTCTGAAGCATCTTTTTTTCATCAGTGGAATTAGAAAGGGATGACATTACCAATCCGGATTGGGAGGAAAAACAGAAAAAGAGAACACGTTGGGTTTTTTTTTTAAAAAAGCACTACAGTTATCCTTAACCTTTGCTAATATTTTGTTTCATACTTGCAAAAACAAACAGAATAAAATGGATTTTCGGGGATCACTTAATATGCCACTGTTGCATGTGGAAAACACACTCTCCTGCAGAGAACTAGATATTAGATGTGGTGGAGGCTTCTTCTTTGGAGGCTTTTAAACATCTGCCGGAAGAGCTTTGAATGCGATTTCCCTGCTTCTTGGCAGGGGGTTGGACTGGATGACCCATGAGGTCTCTTCCAACTCTATTATTCTATGATTCTATGATTTGTATTGCTCACTTCCAACAAAGTCTGGCATCTCCCCATGGTATTTCAAAGCAATAGTACATTTTTAAAAAGAAAATACTTTAAAGGCATAGAAGACCCTTGTCCTTCTAGAAGTTGATAATGGCATTAGGAGTGTTCTAGTCCAAATGTTCTGAAAGGCTAGTGGTGCCTGACTAAATTGAAGTGACAGATATGCACGCACCAAATCAGGATTTGTTTCCCTCATTGATGAGGAAATTAACATTTATGGTATACTTTGTCTAGGCATCACATTGCTTATCTGCGCCAAACACTTAAAGAGAAAACACTTGACCAAAAGTCAATTTCTACCTTCCACTGAAGTGATAAGAAAAGTATTGTGAGCTACATGAACTTTCTTTCTCTTCCTTGGTCTCATCTGAAGGGAGATGCTTTGTCTTCTCTGTGCAAATACACAATGTGCAGTTCACTTTGGGGTTTATTTGTGAACCAGTTCTAACCCTATAATATCACAATGACTCACACACTTTTCCTTTCCTCCTGCTCTCAAGGAAGTTAAAGTGACCCTCATGTTTTGGTTTGTTCTATCACCAAAAGTTCCCTTTCTCTGATCCTTAGCCACAGTATTAAATCAAATCCAAGACACAACACAGTTATGGATTAAATATAGAATTTTTTTACCTCTCACTAGACTGTCACTTTCATATTTGTAAGTAAGGTCTGATTAGAGATCTGAAGTGCTTCAGTTGATACAGTTCATAGTTTTATGCAGGCTGTGATGTTTAATGTGATGGCAACTGTATGTAAACATGGGCATGATGAAAAGGCAAATGCTTCTCGCCACAGCCAAGTATGACAATTTGCTACATGCATCAGATTCCCAACCACTAAACCCAAGATCAGCTGCATTCATACATTAAGACAGCATTTCTTCCTATGTTGTAAAAAACAAGGTATAAAAGGGTGCAATAAGAGTGCCCATCTAGATACTAATTGACATGTGAGAAATCTCAGAGAAATATATAGGATTCAAAAGAATTGAGCTATCTTAACTTTACTGGTGTTCAACAAAGAAGCCTTAATGAGCAGAGTTGGAGTAGGGTGGGGTGAACTTACTATATAAAACTATGTTGTATTTCATGACATTTGAACAGATAATGTACATAAACAATAACTGTGCACATACACTTGAATGGAGAATCTGCACATATTCTCTTTCAAGCACATACAGGGAACTGTGCACAATATCTGGTCAATATATATACACAATATTGATCATATTGTATACAATATGCATACATTACATTCTGCACAGTGACTAGAGATTGTGTATTGGTCCCAAGTGGGAATTATGCATAGTGAATAGATAATGTAAGAAATACTCTATTTAAGCTGCCAGTCCCTCATGCTGTTTGTTAACCAGGACCAAAAATCTGGCAACATTTATTACGCTGCTCATTTATCTGCAGTGTTTATTTAATGTGCACAATTACCCACAATCATGCACATTCTCCCTTCAGCCCACACTGGCAACCATATAAACATGTTATGGGCCAATGGCCACTTCTAACCAAGATAAAATTAAATGCTTTTAATGAAGAAGAAAATCACTAGATTATCTACTTGAAATTGCTTGAAAAACCACTGAAACAACTGGAATTTACATGAACCATATAACAGGCCTAGGATGTACCTTAACAACACATTACTTTTACTATGCCAACCAGATATAAGCACATATGCCCATAATTGACAGATTATGTACATTTTATCTACACTTTCTCAACTGTGTTTCTATTTAGCTGTAATTTAAATTAAATATCCAGATGGTAAAGGCAATGATTGAACATATTACTCTAAAAACAAAATGTAGATCACTCTGTCAGCATGGTATGAAATAAAAAAAATCCTTTTTAGTCTATTAGTCCATGCTGCTATCTAGTAATTCTGAAATATTTGAAAACTTAATTTCTTGTCTACTCTCTGCAATCAGATATCCTAACTGTGTTTATGTCCATATGCAAGTACACACTCATGTAGGTGGACTGGCAGAAGAGACAAAGTTAGATTTGAGCAAGTTAAATCTTGCAAAGTATATATGGTTCTCCTGAAGGGATGTGCAGCATGTAGCAAAGGTTTTTTTGAAGTGCCTAATTTTCCATTTTGAAAAGTCTGAAATTTTCAGCTTTCATGAAATATCTATCCCTTATGGTTACAGAGATATGTTTGGTTATGCAATAGTAAACATTTCTGATGTACTGTTGAATGGATAAAAACTCTTTAGAAACACTAAATAGTGCCTTACAATTACAGGTAAATTTGATTCAAAAATCTGTACACTCAGATGTATGTGTGTTGACTTATGTATTTCATAGGGTTTGCCTTGCAACATATTGTGATTCCAATCACCTTTGTTCTATAAAATATCTAAAATTAGGATCTAGAGTGGTGTCCTGGGTTGGGTGCTGGACTATGGCTCCAAAGACCAGGATTTGAATCCCTGCTGAACTATGGAAAACCATTGGATGACCTTGGCTAAATCACAATCTTAGCTTCAAATGGAGAGAAGGGCAAATCCTCTATGAACAAATACTATGTAGAAAACCCAGTGATAGGGTCACCTCTCAAGTTTGCCCTAAGTCAGAAGTGACTTTAAAGCACACAACAAAGGCAACCATTGAAGTATAAAACTGATGGATCTAAATGTCATGGAACAGTTAGTATGCTTCCAAGTGAATAAAGGAATGGTTACATCAACTGGTTCAGCTAAAGCCTGCTCATGGTTATTTCATTCTGAGGCACTCTTTTGAGTACTTATGTCTACCTGTTACAGTGGTAAAACAGTCAGACAGGAAAAGATATAACTTGCTGCCTGTGCATGATTGCTCATAACTAATCCTTTCTTCAGAAACCAACACTCTGCATTTACCTGACTATTAAATGAAACTTCTGATCTTATTATTCTCTACTGGTAGACTATCTGCCCCAGACTATCTGGCTGGATCTGTGTACACACATCCATTTTATGATTTCAGTAGTAATGGCAACAAACTAGTTTTGGGGGGAGGTGACTTAAACACACCATATAACAACAAAGAGGGATTGTGTACAATCAATCACTTAAACACACTGAAACTAGGACAAAGGTCTAACAAATAAAGAACTATCAGGCAATGTATGCAAAATATCCTATATTAATAGCAAAAAGAAACTGAGTGGTAACCCAGTGCAGCAATCACAATAGCAATAATGCATGAATAACATGAGATAATCTCAAATACAATCAAACTCTATGACTCTATGTCAAGCATGTTATTCATGCATTATTGCTATTGTGATTGCTGCACTGGGTTACCACTCAGTTTCTTTTTGCTATTAATATAGGATATTTTGCATACATTGCCTGATAGTTCTTTATTTGTTAGACCTTTGTCCTAGTTTCAGTGTGTTTAAGTGACTTAAACACACCAACCTGCTACCCTCTCTACCAGGTGAATGCTTCCATTGTCTTTTGCTTTCTGTTTTTTGTGGCATAAATGTAGCTATTTATGCTTCTACATCTTGGTTATGGTGTATCACCAAATCCTGCTTTCATATACACATCCTCCCTTGCTGGATTGGAGTACTTATTCAGAACAGCAGTCATTATTAATGCTAAAAATATCAGAACAGAAAGCATGCAAATAAGATGCATGATACTCAAAAAGCATCTTGTAGGAAACCTCTGTAAGTTATAGTTACATATATTTAATTCAGAAACATTTCTGCTGAGTAACTTTTCAAAGTTTCATCTCCTTCCCATTATTCTTTTAATCATGTTTTCCATGTTCTCTCTCTCTCTCTCTCTCTCTCTCTCTCTCTAGCATGTCCAAACAGGGAGAAAACTTTTCAGCCCATATAATGAAATTGCATTCTAATACTTGCACTGCATAAATAAGTGGTGATGTTAAAAAACAACATAGCATTCATTCTTGAAAAAGAGACCCAATAATACTTTTTCCAAAAATACCCCAGGTTTTGCTTAGCTTTGATATTTTATATCATTTTTTTGCATTTTGATTGCAGAGTAAACTTTAAATTCTAAACTGAGGCACTGAATAGCAAGCTCTCCCTTGAAAGGAGAGAAAAGCACACGCGTGTACCATAATCTCAAATCATGTTGCTTTGAGACTGACAGAGGCCGCAATCGTAAACACACAAACTTGGGAGTAAATCCCACTGAAAACAATGGGAGTTCCTTCTAAGTATCAATGAGAAGATTGCACCGCAAGTCATTTCTCTCTTAAATAATCTCACTTAAACTTTATTAAATATGTAACATACAAGGGTATGTTTTTTTCTTACTAACAAAAACGATTTAGATCAAGACTCAGAACTCCTGTCTTTCAAAATCTACTTGCCATTATTAGATTTCACAGCAAACTATTGTTACCACTACAACCAGCCTTAGCAACAGACCCTTCTCTATTTTTAATAGGGTAACTTATTTAACATTCTTCTAGTAGATTATTTAATCAGCCAGGCATATTCCTGGAAGTGTTGTTCAGGCTTCTCAGCAACTGAAGACATGAAGACCATCTTCCTCACTGAGACCCAAAGACATATCCTCCACCTCCTCATCTAGCTGAGCACTACCAAATGCATACTTGTTCCTAGACACAGGAGATGAATTCAGCACTACAGGATTTCCAAACACAAGAGGGTGATTGAAAGGATTGACTATCTCTGACTCTGAGTCACTAGATTCTGTCCCACTACTTGTAGACCCTTCCATCATTTGGATGGTGGACATATGGTCCATCATACCCCTAGCATACAAGGACTGAATAACTGGACTTTGCTTTGACTGACTAGCAGCTGGCACACCATTCGCCATACCTTTGCCTTCAGAAGTAACAATTTTAGCCATTCCTCCTTTATAATATCTATCTGATCTACGGTCTTGACTTGAAGACATCTGGCTCAAGATAAAAGGATCTGTTTCAGATCGATTGCACACATTTGGAAACATATGCTGCTGATGTGGTGGCCTTTGCAAGACTGGTGAACACTTGCTGTAACCATGGCAGCTGAATGAAGGAGTATAATGCTCCTCAGTCCGAGCCCTGCACTCATGCCCATTTTCAGTGGCATAGCTCTGAGAACCTGCTCTACCAATACTCATGTTGGGACTGGACCCTCTGCTACTGCAAGACAAGGGTGTGGCCAAAGGACTACGAGTAGCTGGACCCCGAAACATTTCATCAACCAGAGTGCTGTGCCGTGGGATCCTGGGACTTTCACTCACATAGAAGGACATACTAGTAGGGCTGTCATCATTATAGTCTTCTGTGACATGGTAGGATGCCTTTATAGAGGAGAGGGAAGAATCCCCATGTCTATGTCTATTATGATTTTCACCTCTATAATCAATATAGGCACCACTGGTCGAATCACCCTCATAATTGTCATTTGTTTGGGAATTTGACCGGGTTATTTGCCATCTGAGGAGGTCATACTCGCTATCTACATCACTGCAGTCAATGAAAGGAATTGAAGTACTACTGCCACAAGCAGCTCGGGATGCAGGACCTGTGCTTGGTTGCTGCGTCTGTGATCTACTCTGTTGTGATCTGTCCTTTACGACCTCCTCTTCCTCCTCCATAGCTGCCATTGCAGCCCCATCAAGCCGCTTGCCTTCCTTAGGGCTCTTTTTCACAGAAGGAGTTGTGGCTTGTCCACCATCTTCAACTGACACTTTCAGCTCTTTCCCCTGCTGGCAGCTTTTTGCCACTTGGGAATCAGCACCATCTCCATACGTAAAATCACAGCTCTGGGAAGAAAAACAAAAGGAAGAGATTAGATGTAACCTAGGAGGGAACTGGAGAAAAAAACCAGCACCAATCTTAGCATCAAGTACTTCACACATTTGTTTCGGCAAGCACTTGAACTTTGCTAATGTTATTTTAATTTGGTTCTTAATCTGGTTTTATTGTTAGTTGTACTGTTTTGTGCTGTGAACTGCTCCGAGCCTTCGAAGAGTGGCGGTTTATCAGTCTAAATAATAAATAAATAAATCTTTTGTCAATAAGGAGCTATCAACTTTGATAAGACAAAAATAAAACTTCCAAACCTAAAGAAAATGGAAACCTGTGGAAGAAGCTATGATTCCCTGAAAATTAACTTTCTCTTGCATATGCTTCTGAGAAAGAAAATTATCGAGGCATAAGTAATTGTTTTGCACATTTGGACCCTAGCATCATCAGTAAATCAGGAGCAGGTGAATGTGCCAGGTCTTGGGGCCAAATTTTGTCTGGGGACCCTCTGGGGGATGAATGAACTGCCAAAAAGCAAATGCTATTCAGTTCCCAAGTCTATTTCAGGCTCCAAGAAGTAAGTATTTAAAAATGGGTTTTAAAAATGTTAAACAGAACAGGGGCTGCATCCTCTCTCAAAGGGGAAATGATGTTCCTAGAGACTTTGAGGAGAAAAAAACATGGACAATACAAGAAGTATTTTGGATTTTAGAGTTTTGGGTTTTTTGGAATACCTGTATTTGTGTGTGTGTGTGTATAAAACATCTTGAGATGGGACTCAAATCTAAAAATTCAAATTTATTCTTGCTTCATGTACACTTTATACACATACTGTATCCTAAAGGTAATTTATACGATATTTCAATAATTGTATGCATGAAACCAAGTTTGTGTATATTTAACCATCTTGTCAACAATGGTATATTTAACCATCTTGTCAACAATGGATTTGAGGGCTACAGGTTCTCTAGACTCTTGTTCATAATCAAAGGAGGTTGTCAGATCATTTAGTCACATGTGAGAGATGCAAAATTGACAGAATAATGAGATATGCAGACTGTGAACAAATGAGTGAAAAAATCTACTGGGCCTGCAACAGCAAAGCAATTATCATGGTAAAACATGCCTAAAGGATTCCTAGAGTTGAACTGGTTGCTATGTGATTAATTAAGTTTAAAATAACCACATATCGGTTAACTCAACTTGAGGAAAACCCCAATTCCAAATTAAAATGTTTTTACCAAAATTCTTACGAGAGCCATTATTGCTTCAGTAAGATGTTCTGATTTTTACCAAGAGGAAGCTGGAATGTAATCAACAACTCAATTCATTCTCTACCGTTGAGCCACTTCTAGGAAATAGATCTCACTGTCCCCTCAAGGAGGTCTACACTACAAATTGTTAGCAGTCTGGCCTTCCTGAGTTTTATTGTCCCCTCAAGGGTACAATCTGTACTATTTCTATTCCTTGCAGCTGTTGAGAAGAAAACAAACAAATCTGGATTCGCTTTCTTCAAAGTTCTCAAAAAACAAAATGGATTTCTTATATGGATCATTATGCTTTGTTCGATCCAGGAAGCCTCTGACCTTCTACTGTCTTCTATGTACCACCTTTGCTGTTACCAATTTAATTTGTAAAAACTAGCTTGTTCCCAAGAATCATAGGGGAGGGAGAGAAATCTAATGTCCATCAACCTCTCAAAATTATGCAGATATATATTGCTGTTGTGTACTTTCAAGTCATTTTCTGGATTATGGCAACCCTAGATTTTTTAGAGGAGGTTTGGCAGCTAAGAGTGTGGCTTGTCCAAGACACCTTAATGGGCTTTGATGGCTGAGCAGGGGTTCAAACTCTGGCTTCCAGATTCCTAATCCAACACTTAAACCACAACACTACTCTGGCTCTCACAAATATTATATATATATATATATATATATATATATATATATACACACACACACACACACACACACACATATATATACACTGTACATTTGTGTACAATTTATTTAATTAATCAATATACATTTGCTAGACACACAGTTATAATATATTATTTGCAAGAATTCCCTAAATTAATTCTTGCATATAATGTTTGCACTTTATATTCAATCCAAAACAGAGCAAAAAAACAGGACTGCTTAAAGCTGTGTTCTATTCATTTGGCTGTGAGTTACTGTGCAAAACACTAAACAAAGCCTGACAAAGACAAAAGGGGCTACTAGACCTTTTGCTTCTAAAAGCATAAAAGAGAACTGACTTGTTTTGGCACCTCTGAATGCTGTTCTGAAGGCTTTGCTGTCAGGCTCCTAACAGAATGGATCTTGCTGTGTTTCCTGAGAGAAGGGAGAAAAAAGCACACCCGGATTACAAAAAAGTAAAACACACACACAAAACCCATGCCATTCTCCTCTTCCTCCTCAGCTCCATCAACAAACCAGTAGTGTACCTAAGCAAAAACAAACAAACAAACAAAAAAACAGCCTCAGGAAGACTTCATCCTCAAAACAGATTTCTTCTTACTCGATATAGTTAGTTATGTGATTCTTCAGAGTAAGCATGTGTTATATAAACTCTCATAGAAGGAAAAAATCACTGCAGAAGTGATCCCGTGACTCCAAAAATGATTCAAAACACAAACCTGTTGCTAGAGTCATTATAAAGTTTAGCAAAAACATTGAACTCGCCCTGTCTCAGATGAGCTTGGAAAGAGATTTGGCAAGAGCGCACTGGAATCCAGCCTTCCATTGCTAAAGACACTTTGCTTCCACTCATCTGTTGTGCCAACTAATGGGATAAATCTGCTGACCCTCTTGGTTCATTTTAAATGAAATAAAAATTGTCATTAAGTAAGGTGAGACATGCATGTGGATTTCTTTGTGAGGTGGGAAAAGGAAGAGAAAAAGGAACAAAAGAAGGAGTAAAACAAATCCTGTTTCACCAATTCTATGATGCCCTCCTCTGCCCCCAAATCGAGGGTCAAAAAAGGGGGTGCATCTTAGAATAGATGGCATCCTAGATTCACAGGACTTTAAAAAAAAGAGGACCAGGAACGGTGATGGCTGAGAGAAAGGAAGGGAACCCAGTGGGGAGCAAGAGGCAGCCATCAAGAGCGGAGCGATGAGACGAGAAGACAGAAAGAAGCCCAGCATGCCAGGAGTGTGAGGTGGTGGCTCTCCATTGCTTCTCTTCTCCACTGTCACTGCCTCACACTTGAAATTAGTGTGTGTATTAGAATAAATAAAGTATAATATTAAATAGGTAAAGACAAATTGAAAAGTACATGTAGGTTTTTGTTGAATGGGGAGGGGGAGAGAAGATAAGTGTTCATTGGGAAATGTGATTCAGATCCTCTTCCATAAATTATAGTTCTATTTTAGCATGTAAAGGAGACCTGCACAACATATGGTCTGCGAGATGCATGCAGCCCTCCAAAGGATTTTGAGCGGTCTGGAGATGCTGCAACTCTCACTGGTTCCCCTGAGCACACTCTGCTTCCTGCAAGACATGTCATATAATTTTTGCAGTAGAGGGGGGGGGAGGTTAGGTCATGCCCCCTTATTCTGTGAAGGCTGGGAGGGGGAAGAGAGACAGGGATGGAGCCAATCAGCCGCTCTGAGTCCCCCCTCGGGGGTTGAGAAGGGTGGGGTAAAAATACTGTAAATAAATAAATAAATAGAGTACAGAGGGAAAGGGAGGAGGAATGACACACAGAAGTTTGACCTATTTTTATTTTGGCCCCTGACTACTTCCAATTTATACAGGCCTGATTTACCTCTAATGCAAGAAGGAAGGATGGAAGACTGTGCTATTCAAATAGTGAATATATTATGTAGACTTTCTCCAGTTTTATACTTATAGCAAATGGCCATGTGCAAGTTGATCCTCCTGTCTGCAGGCGGTCATACATAAATATTTGTTATGTACATATGTGTATGTCTACATAATGGACATGACATATGAAGACTGTGTTGTGGGACATGCCCTGACTTCCTGGTTTGGCACAGACATAAATCTATTTCTTAGTGCCCAAATAATGCTCCAATTTACTGCATTTTCACAATCATAGACGCAATCTGAATACATTTCTAGGGATGTAGATATTCCTAGGGCAAGCCTAGGCATAACTCAGTTGCAAATGTTAAGGTACTTCTGGTGGACAGAAGCAAGGATCTAGCAATATGCTATTTGGTTAGCAGTGAGATAGTGATATAAGACAACAGACAGAATAAAGGGCAATATAATTAATTAATTAATTAATTAATTAATTAATTAATTAGTAAGTAACAATAACGTCTCCAGACTATTTAAACAATTTAGTGTCTAACTGGAATAAGAAGAAGTGGCTGGGCAGGGAGGTCTATAAAGTGCAGTGTTTTCCTCTGTATACCTTGTTGCTTTCCTTTTAAAGACTGTGGAAACAAAATTTCACCCCATTACCTTGTAACTGTCATTGGCTGAGAGCTGAATAAGCATACTCATGACATAAGAAAACGCCTAAAGGCAAACAAACAGAATGGTTAAAATTATAATGTCGCTCTAACCTTTCAAACTGCACTTTCTTGTGTCCTCCTTCTTTAACATAGTCAAGAACCTGCTTTTGAGTTCGGCCACTGAGAAGAAAGAAACAAGCAAATCAAAGAGTTGAGATTAACAAAACAGACAATACATAAACGTGCATTTTTATTTTATTTTACACATTTTTACTATGGAACTGTCTGGTATCAAGATGACTGACAGCTACTGGAGATAACACATAATGTGTTGGAGTTAATCTTACAATGACTATTGGATTCCCACAAAAATGTTCCCTCTGATGGAGCCAAGTCATTCTTTCCATTTCATGGTAACATCTCATGAAAGACAAGGTTGGTGGTCACTCACTGTGAAACGGGAATGTCTAGGAAGAGTATTTTGACTGCATCCCCTTCACAACTATGACACATGCTCTAATGCTCAGTTACTTATCTTTTTGTCATTCATTTCTTTTGTACCCAACAACACTGAATGTGTACCTTTATGCCATAACTGTAAAAAAAAAAAACCTACACACACAAAAAAGTAGCAGACTGGTGTGACTTATTTCCTTTGCTTTGGTTCAAAATTATGCATGAAAGTTTATAAGATTCAATCTATCAATCAACTTTATTTCTTATGAGTCGCCCTCCACCAAAAGTACTCTGGGCGACTTACACAATTAAAATAAACAGGTTACATAGTCACAGCTTGTTACTTAACAATCATAGGCTCTTCTGAAGAGCCATGTCTTAAGTGCCCCTAAAAAGTATGTAGCTCAGGAGTGGCTCTTTGGTCTAGCAGTAGGGAGTTCCACAAGATTGGGGTTGTGATTGAGAAGGATCTCTGACTTGTGGACTCCAAACGAACCTCTCTAGGGCCAGGGGCATAGAGAAGATTCTCATGAGCTGACCGTGGCAGTCTCTGGTGGTGGAGTGGCATTCAACAGTCTCTTAGATATGAAGGACCCTGACATCGAAAGGCCTTGAATGCTAGAACCAGAGTCTTATAGAAGACTCTGTGTTCAACCGGCAGCCAATGAAAGCGCTGTAGGGATGGCGTTATATGGCACCTCATTGATGTTCTTGTGAGGAGTCTAGCAGTTGCATTTTGCACAATTGCTGCTCGAGGTAAGCCCACATACAATGCATTGCAGTAATCCAGCCTCGACGTAACTGTGGCATGGATTGCTGTAGCTAGCGCCTCTGTTGGTAAATAAGATTGGCAAAGTGTTCTTTATGCTTTCCAAGTGCTTCAGCTATTAACTGTGCTGTAGTAGGCATTCACAACTGGTAGTCTGTCAAACTGAAAGCTGCCCTTTGGCTATGTGTGCTGGCTCTCTAGGGACTCAGTAAGCCATTTTGTTTTCATTCTGCCTGAAGCTGCTAAAACTGGATCACTGTCAAAATGTATGAATGGCAAGCAGCATTCAACATGGTCTGCACTATACACTCTAGTTTTATGAACATATATCATTAGTATTTCATCACTGCACATGTCATCTTTTACAGTGCTCATTTTTATATTTTATATGTTTTTATATTATATATTTTATATTATATGTTTTGTTATCATAAGCTGAGGCAGACCAAGCATTAAAACAGTTCAAATTGTAACAGATGAATATAATCCAAAACAGTGAGCATAAAAGTTAGTAATCAAGATGCCTGTCCAGGCACTCTTATGAAGAGAAAAATAGAAATCCAATATTAGAAGAAGATTTCTTTCTCATTATTCAAATCCCTTGTAAGGTCACAAATGTACTTCAAAGCAAATACAGGCTTTGCAAACATCAAATATTTTGTGGCTATACATTGTTGCATATGAATCTAAAAGATCAAATCATAATTGAAGACTCTTTGACGCAAAGGTAACATGACACAAGAAACAAGTTTCAGGCAAGAAATTGCATTACGTATGTGGTTGCTTTTAGGTCTTTAGCCAGTTGTTTAAGTATACGGAGGGGTGCGTCACCACCAACTCCTCTGGAACTATGTTCATGATGAGTAAAGAATAATTAATTACACATTACTGTATAAGTCCCTAGAGGTTTGGCAATCTCTCTGCAAGCCTCAAGAGATTTGAAGGGTATATAATAATTAAAAATGGCTGCTGTCTCCCTGCTCCACCTCCAGTGTCCAAAATGCTGGATGTGTTGCATTCCTCAAGTTTCCCCAAGTTGCTGCTGAAAAGAAGGCTTTTCTTTCTCTGGTTAGGGCAATGGAAGAGAAAGGGGAGTCAGACACTTCTTGCCTCTTGTCACTGCCCTCACCCTGGGTCCCTTATATAGGCAGGTTGCGTTCTTTGCTCTTTCCCCCCCTTTTCAGGCCACATTCTCATTTATTTTGTCTATTTATATTCTTTCCCCTATCTGTATCAGTATAGATATAGATATTTTAAGATCAGCACTGCAATTCCTCCACATTGTAGCCTGTTCAATAAAACAGATTGTCTTCTTCTCTTTAGCTCTTTCTAAATATGTTCTTTTTACACAGGGCTATATTTTTTGGCCCTAAAACCTGCACTCAATGTATAAATGAGGTCATTGAAATAATAATTGAGACAATATTATCCTAGAAAATATGTTGAGGCTTTTTTGTTTTGGCATTGTATGTTTGCCTTTTTGTCTGGAAGCTGCCATACACGGGGAGATAGGGTGGCCTATAAATAAAGTATTATATTATTATTGAAAGAGAGTTTCATCTAAGCTGACGATCGTGCCATCACCACTCAAGCAGGGAGTTTTGAAATGGTTGAACAGAAGCTCTCCAAAGCTTTAGGTGCTCTTCAGTCTATTAAAGGAAAATACAGCTGATTCCAAATCCCTCTAAAAGGCAGACAAGTGCTTTTCATCTTAAGAACAGAGAAGCAATTCGAGCTCTGAGGATTACCTGGGAAGGAATCTCACTGGAGCATTGCTGCATACCAAAATACTTGGGAGTTATTCTGGACCGTGCTCTGACTTATAAGAAGCACTACTTGAATATCAAGCAAAAAGTGGGGGTTAGGAACAATATTATACAAAAGTTGACTGGAACAACCTGGGGATCACAACCAGACACACTGAAGACATCTGCCCTTGCGTTCTGCTACTTTGCTGCTGAGTACGCATACCCAGTGTGGATGAGGGATAGATCTCACCACGTTAAAACAGTGGATGTGGTTCTTAATGAAACATGCTACATTATCACAGGATGTCTACATCCTACACCACTGGAGGAATTATACAGTTTAGCTGGTATTGCACCACCTGACATCCATCGGAAAGTAGCAGCCTGTAATGAAAGGGCCAAGGCATTGAAATCTCTGGCCCATCTCTAAGCCAGCAAGCCAATGCCTTAAATCAAGAAATAGTTTCCTAAGATCTACAGAGATACTCGCAGGATCACCTCAGCAAGCAAGAGTCCAAAAGTGGCAGGTTAAATCCCAGAACTTCAATTAGTGGCTGATACCATATGAGAAACTCTCCACTGGGAACACAGAAGACTGGGTGACCTGAAAGGCGCTGAACAGACTGCGCTCTGGCACCACGAGATGCAGAGCCAATCTTAAAAAACAGAGTGGAGTCCACGACACACAAATAGGAGAAGAGCAAACCACAGACCACCTGCTACAATGCAGTCTGAGCCCCGCCACATGCACCTTCTTACAGCGATACCAGATGCACTCGAAGTGGCCAGTTTCTGGTCAAAGGAAATTTAGTATAATGTCAAGTTTTCAACTTAGTTTGTGGTTTTTCTATACATTATAACTGTATAACTATTATCAATTCACTTCTGACATGATAAATAAATAAATAAATAATATTGTCATTTTGTTTTTTGCCCACTGGGCTGCTTAGATTACCACCCAAAGTAACATGCCCTATTCTTGATAAGGGATTACAAACCTTAATAACATTCCTAGCCCTACTGCAAGTCCTCAAAATGGGCAGCAACTTTAATTGTACCCCGAGGAGGGGGGGGGGGGAGGTAATTTTACTGTGGCGAATAGTTTTTATGTATTTATTGTATTGACAACTGTCAATTTTATTGTGAATTTAAGATGTTTTTAGATTTTAAATGTTAGCATTGAATTCTTGCTGTTTGCCAGTCTGAGTCCCTCTATTGAGGTGAGAAAATCAGGGTACAAAAGTTATAAATAAATAAATAAATAAAATAACAGCACAGTTCTCTCAAGAACAGATTTGGGATTGATTCTTTTATTTTTTATCCTGATGCATGTGGGATAACTGGATTTGCAAGTAAGTGGGAGATTCTCTATGTAAATATACTGGTGATAGTGTTGTATATAATATACTGGTGATAGCCATGCCTATATGACATTTTAAAGCAAAAGACAACTCTGAGTCCAGAAACACTTTTCTTAGACTTCAGAGTATCCAACAGTGAATGAAATGGCCCTTCACTTGTTAAAGACGGCCAAGGCAAACTTTTATTATGAGACTGAATAATTTCCAAGATATTAAGCGAAAAGTGTACAGATCAGCACAAATGGCTTCCACAAATTACATGCTCGGGAAACTGCATCCTCAGCTATCCCAAATATAAGCATGAAAAGATCAGTATGCTGAGGAAGCATCACATACAAGGCAAGTTGCAGATAGAGGCACGAAAAAGGAAACTGATATAGGGGGTTGCGCCATATAGCTGAGACAGCAGAATAGGCACCGGGAAGTGTCAATTTAGTGTTTAATTTGAACTGCTATCCTGCCTTTTATTTAGAACATGGATAATTTTTAATAAATCCATAAAACTTAAACATTCCTAAAATACAGGGCATATAAACAGATTTAAATCTCAACCAAATTTCACTTCCCACCTCTCAAGTTGGAAACCGTCAATGACAGAGTATAAATTCAATAAATAAATACACTAATAGTTGAATGCATGGTAATTTTGCAGAAAATAGCTTTTGTTAGAATTTCACTGTTACATAAACTTAAAAGAAAAACTCTTTAAAAAAACACATCTTTATATCCATTTTAAAATCATTTACATTAACCAAGGACTAAGGAGGCATGATTGTCTCTTATTCTTCCATAATGTGTCTTCCTTAATGTTATTACTGAAAAAAGACATTAATTTTCAACAGGTTATTTTACAATCTCAAATCCAATAGATTAGTTTCAGATTTTTCTGACAATAAGCAATGTTTTGCTCCCCATTCTAAGGCCAGTAAAGCCTACCCTTTTGCCCAACAAAATATAATATACCATATCCATACCTTGTCACGATATATATTGTATTCACAAAACATTTTACTGTATAAGAATGCATTCGGTTTGAGATGGTGATTAAGTGACAATTCAATAGTCTATTAATTATATTTTATAGCTAAACAGGACTTTATATAGTTAGTAGTTAATTTTTTAAAATCACGTTTTAAAAAATATATCACTGTATCACCTTCCTTGGCTTTCATTTTATTTGGCATTCCTGAATGCTGCCATAAACGTGACCAAATTCACATTCCAGTGATGAAAACTGGAAAACATCATAGTCGTATTTCTGATGCACTGAAGCTGACCGTCTCCTAGATGAGCATTTGCTTTGGAACTGGACCTCAGACTTCATAGAATGAGTAGGGTCTTGTAATTGAGCACGTACATTTTCTAACTGGAGGCAATTCCCTACATGTATTTTTAGAACGAAACCTGAAGGCCTTCAGAAACATCTGAGGCATTCTGATGGGATGAAATTAACAAAGCAAACAGAGCAGAAGTGGGCAGCCATGCAGAGGGCCACATATACCCCATTCTCTCCACCAAGGGGCACCATTGTTCAGCTCAGAGAAAACCAGTAGGAAGGAACCAAAAGAACAAGGTGCAGGAGGGCTTCAGCGTATCTTTTTAAGGCCAGAATCAGACCTGGTGCTTATGGGTGACAAATTGGTTTGGAGACGGTGTTGAGGAATCTGGGGCCAAAATGGTAGCTTTTGTGGCCACATGATCCCCTGATTCTGAAATAGAGGAAAGTAGGGAAAATAATTTCACTTTCCAAAACCTCTTGAAAGTTGTCATTATTTTGCATCTTGCATATCAACGAACCCTAAATTATGAGAAAAGAAAGGCCTTAGTTATGTGTCTGCACGTTCTTTTAATTTAGTGAGGCAGAAACCACGATGGTACTTCTAAGGCCACACAGCTGAATAAAACCCCACATTATCTGCTTTGAACTGGAATATATGGCAGTGTGGACTCAGATAATTCAGTTCAAAGCAGATATTGTGAGATTTTCTGCCTTGATATTCTGGGTTATATGGCTGTGTGGACTCAAAATACCAAGGCAGAAAATCCCACAATATCTGTTTTGAACTGGGTTATCCGAATTTGAGCCCTGTGACTCAAAAGGAATGTTAAATGCACTTTTTGTTGTTTCTGCAACTAACTAGTAGTTGTTGAAGCAGCAGCATTATGGTAGTACTTCAGGTTGAACACGAGTAAATATCTAAGTATCACAGTCAGTATCACCTGTTATAGTGATACAAACTATAACGTACCTGAACCTAAAGGATGATCCTCTGGTAAACAGAACAGGTTTAGGCTTTGGTTTGGGTTCCTCAAATAGTCTGAAGAAGGCATGATGTTCAACACAGATCTTCCAAAAGGCCTTGCAAAAATCTCGACTAGCCATCAAGAATTCTAGCGTGTCCTGAAAGTTACTCTGAAAAAGAGAAGAGTTGGGGCTAAATGTCTGAATTACAAAGGAAAATGAAGATTACAGTTAGATACAGTGGAAAGATGGACACTCTTGTGCGCACAACATCCATACAAAAAGCAGTGCCTTAATTTTCAAAGAAACAATGAAGCTCAAATACAGGTCTTTTAAAGAATGAAACAGCCTGTGATTCTATGTTGTTCTTCAATCTTTTTTTCTAAATTGTGTGGCATCCAGGAAGAAAAAGAAGGAGTCTACTGAAAGGCTGAATGACTCACTTTATTCTTTAGTCTGTAAATCAAGAACACATGTTGGGCAGCAACTTCCATAATACATCACTGTAAGGGGAATATCTCATTTGAAGCCTTTCAACTATGTCATCATGGCTATGTCTGTTTCCTAAAGTAGTCCTTAATCATTTCTGTTACTGACCCATTTCGTCTTCCCTAAACACTTTAATCGTGTTTGATGTCAAGTCCTAGACATTTGTTTTCTAGATTGTTACATGAGAGATGACAGGCAATATTTTTGGAAAGGTAAGCGCTTGGTAAGTTATGAAGGATGACTGGAAATATCTGCTTGAGTATCAAACCTTTATATTAAAAAATAAGGTAAGAAATGTGTGGCTTTCCAGATATTTCTGAATTGTGGTTTCCACCATAACCATGGATGAACATGGGCAGTGATAAGGATAGGTTGCCAGGTATTTCTTCTTCTATGATAATTGGTTTGTTGTTGTTTTTATTTTAAAAAACTGGCTTGTTGTGGAAACAAGGATTGGTGATAAAGCTTCAGTTGAGACACCTTTCCCCGTGATAACTCTTTCAGGAGTGAATTTCCTTTCCGAGGGGTAGACTTCTCTCACTTCCTGTTGCCCCCCCCCCCCCTGTTCTCAACTATGAGTTGCTTGTACGTTAGATGTAAATTAAGTTAAATTTTTAAAATTCAAAAGCATATCTAGGACTATCAATTGTGTTCTCTTCGTGCATAGTAAGAGCGACATTGAAATGAAAAGCCTCTGCTAAACTTTTTCTACAGTGAATGTATGATATTCGCTTATTTCACCTTCCTGTCTTTGCTCCCTCCTTTTCCTCACTGCCATTTTCACCATTCCTTAAACACTTTCAAAACTACTCTTTAATCATTCGTCTGGTGGATTGGCAAAGTGTAATGCTTTGTAAAAGGCACTCGTGCTGACAGATTTAAAAGACAAACTTGATGGAGATTGATATTATAGCAGGACCCAAAATCATCTTCAAAGAGAGGCAGCAAGCAGCATGTATGTAAATCTTTGTTTATTTTGTTCCAATATAGAAAAATGAAGAATTTCAAATAATTCCTCTTGGCTGCTGAAGATATTATGAACTTTTGTAAATTTTTCCAATGTATTTTCACACTTCAGGAAATATTCCAAATAATTTGATTGAGCAAAACTTCTGTGCAAAAATCTACTCTGTTGTATAGGGTTTTCTGAGTATACCCACAAGTTTTATGCACAAATTGATTTTTTTAAAAGTTCTGATTTAAGACATATTGTGATAGTTGACCATTTTTTCGATTAGTTGTTTTTAATATGTTAAGAAATTTTTTCTTGTGAAGAATGTGGGGAAAATGCATGTTTCTATTTCAGTAATCAGAACAGCCAATGGACCCAGCAACTGTAATCCAATTAGCACAGAAGGGGGCTTCCCAGATGTGCCCAGGATATGAGAGATGAATGGTTGTGAGGAGAATGCGTTTTTTCCCTTGAGAAGCCAAGGATCCACCAAAAGTCAATGGAAAGGGATAGGACATATTCTTACATTTGTGTGAAGAAATGATTGGTTAAATAATTTAATATTAAAAGTTTAAGAATTTTTTTAAAAATATATACTGAATATCCAAACAGTGGTGTGTTTTCCCATGAATTAGAATCACTTTAAATGATGTTTTGCCATTAAAGGAACTTACATTTACATCTGGTCGCAGCTTAATAAGAAAACGCTTCCTCTTAAAGCTCAGTTTTCGAACTTTTGCCCAGTTGAAGGCATTGATCTTGGTATGACCCTAAAAGTGATGAAGGAAAAATGTATAAATGTTTTGTTTCAAAAGGTACTCATTTATAAAATTCACTTGTACAACAAAAAAAATCATTTCACACAAAATATGTGAATATTACACTTATATGCTTGCTTAGTTGAGCAAAACAAAGAAGATATAGTAACCAATTCCAACAGCAAAATAAAAGAAGTTCTGGTTATATGTAAACATTTTAACTTTTTGCTCAACTTGTCAATATTCACGTCAACATAGCCCAGGACAAATGGCAGCAGGTCTTTTGAAGACTGAGATAAACCCAGAGGCTGATTGTAATTCCCCATCCAGGGTAAATAGGATTGTTCTTCTTCATTGGGTGCTTAGTTTTACAATGTGTATGTGGGAATCCTGGTACAATTGTTCCAATTGACTTACCGCTGCTCCCACAAAGTCCTAGTTGTACCCATGCAGATGGATTGGATATCCAAGTTGCCCTGTGTTTCTCAACTATATGCCCAAATCAGCCATGAAGTTATCTACAACATGGCATGTCTTTTTACACGTAGGAGTCTAGTGGCCAGATCTCCTGACACAGAAACTTTGAGCCAACTTCTAAGGTGTGTGTGATTTAGATCCACTTACAAACAGAGTCACTCACACACCTGGAACACCAGGATGCCTGTATGGGCAACTGTCAAGTTGATCTTTGTTCCTTCCCTGTCCTTGGCTGGGTGCAAGCGGATCCCATACATTTCCAAACGACGGGCAATCTCAAGTAGCTGGAAATCTGATTCTGCTGGTGTTTGTCCACTGAAAGAATGATAATGGGTTTTACACTGGGAGAAGCAAGTTTAAAGAATCACGAGGAGTTAGTTTTCAAGGTGGATGTTGTTTGCTGTTCAAATACAAATATCTTACTAGGTAAAGGTTTTTCCCTGATATTAACTTTAGTCGTGTCCGACTCTGGAGGGTGATGCTAATCTCCATTTCTAAGCCTAAGAGCCGGCATTTTCCGTAAACACCTCTAAGGTCATGTGGCCGGCATGACTGCATGGAAAACCCAAATGCAATCATTTATATCCTAAGCATACAAACGATGGTTACAAAAGGAACTGGAGGCACAGTTAGCTCACAACTGAAAACGAAATGTTCTCCCTTATCACCAATGACAGAATTAAGATTTTTTTATTATAAATTAACATTAACACTGCAGGGTGAATCACAACAGAAATGGGGTCACAATGGTTGGTCGGATTCTGATATATAAGCAGTTGAAAATGGGGAGGGGAGCAATTTGCCTTTATAAAACAGGTTAATATTCTGGAAAGGAAACAAAAGCAAGTAAACCAATGGGTTTTGGAAACTCTGCCATGTTCTTATTCCCTGCTTGTAATGCTATAGCCTTCTACTAAGGCTGTATCTGTAAGACGATACTGGTATCTCTATGGTTTTCGTTTTCATTGCAGAGTTAGCTCCCTCTTTTTCTACCTCATTTATCAAGCCCTGCCTTTTCCATCCCTTCTAATCTTTTAATGCAAAAAGGACATGTCTCTCTGGACAAAAAATCTGTTTAATATTCTATAGAGTACTGAGAGTATCACTGGCACTGAAACAGTAATACTTACATATGATTACGATGAAATTCCATGATTTTGTCTTCTAATGCTTCTTGTTGAGGTATATACTTGTTCTTCACTAAATGTTCCCGATCAACGGTTTCATCAAAATCCCCAATCTCCGCTAGGGACGGGGAGAAAAGGTGTGCAGGATTAGACACAGGGGACACATTGAAGTTCCACTGGAACGTATTGAGCATCTTATTTCTATACATATTTATTACCAACACTCTTTTCTGAGTTCTATTGGGTACACTTCTAGGCTGTCTGGATTCTTATTCTCAGAGGGTTATTCCCTAAAACATTAAAACTTCTGGAAGTTGCTAATGAGAAGCACACTTTATTCATGACTTGGACATTTCACATGAAGTGTGGAGGATGCATCTGGGGCTAGAAGGTCTGATGCTCTTATGCTTTGCTTTTAACCAACATCTGAAGGAGATAAGTGTTTCCCATATGTTATCTTAATTGGCATCATGAGCTAGCGCTGATGAGAACAGTATTCTAAAAACATCTGAAGGCCAAACATTCCCCATCCATCACATAAAATTTGCCAGCAACATGTTCAACTAACATGTCCAACCAACCCTTGCTAACATAGGGTGCATCTATACTGCAGAATTAATGCAGTTTGAAACTACTCTGATTGCCATGGTTCAATGTCTGGGATTTGTAATTTGGTGAGACACTAGCATTATTTGGCAGGGAAGTTTAAAGGTTTCAATTCCCAAGATTCCAAGGCATTGAGCCATGGCAGTTAGAGTGGTTTCAAACTGCACTAATTCTACAGTGTAGATGCAGCCTGGTCTCCCAGAGTATTAATGCAATACAGAAGCCACTGACTTTCCTTTATCAATGTATAATATTGTTAGTATAAACCTATGATAAATTAAGTGACTGACAACATGGTGTGTTGTAATAGAACTCAGTGTAGTATAGTGTAGTGTAGTGTAGAAGAGTGGGATCTGGAAAAACCTCAACCTAGACTATGAAACTCATAACCTCATTCAGTCATGAAATTACATGATGACACCATCTCCCTTTCTTTCTCATCCTGATGTACCTATACAGTATATACTCGTGTATAAGCTGACCTCATGTATAAATCAAGGGCAGGTCTGGGAGCCAAAGCTATAGATTTTCATAACTCGTGGAGAAATTGTCATTTCACAGATAAGAAAATGTGTTAGATTAGACATCAGCATAAGTGCACTGAAAATCTATCGAGCAAATTATGAATATGCCAGGTAGAAATTAGTCTATTTCACTAATTACCAACTTGTCAAACTGAAATGGACAAGAAAGTAAAATAAAGTATAACTGGAACAGCAATAATGTCTGAATATGTTTATGTTTGTACATGCATGCACTCGTGTATGCCAATCAAATGACACTATTCTCTTGACTGTGACATTTTGAAATACTCTTTCTGAAGAACAGCCAGACTATACGTTTTAGGCACCTCTAATAGATGCCTTTAATTTAGAAACCTTGTTTCAGGTCCTGTTTAAGCAGCTTTAATGGTAGTTAATGCTGCTGCCGGCAAAATCATTTAACTACAAGTTATGTTGAGGAAGATGGATTTGTCCCCAAGAGGCAGGAGAGAACAAATGATGGTCTCTGACCCCTACAGCAATAAATAAAATTGCTGTATTGATTCAGTTAGCACATTCTATTTTTGTTGTTGTTGCTGCTGTGTGCTTTCATATTGTTTCCAATTTACAGCAACCCTGCAGTTGGGTTTTCTGGGGCTGAGAGTGTGCAACTAGCTGAAGATCACTCAGTGCCTTTCCATGAATAAGCGAGAAATTGAACTCTGGGCTCCAAGATTGTAGTTCAATGCTCAGACCACTACACCATACTGTTCAAATAAAAAAAGCCTTCTGGAAAGTATTAGTCATGATAAGCATTGTGTTGGGTTCAACTGACGTTCCAGGTTTTAAAACATACCATACCATTTAGCGTGCCAGAAGTGACTTGAGAAACTGTAAGTCGCTTCTGGTGTGAGAAAATTAGCCATCTGCAGAGATGTTGCCCAGGGGACGCCCAGATGTGCTACCATCCTATGGGAGGCTTCTCTCATGTCCCATACCATGTCATTACCATAATATAACTGTGCAATAAAAATAATAATTTGTGAGAGTCAAACCAGGCATTTTTCTTGAAAAAGTGTCATTGGCACTTCTAAATTTAATTATTTTAGCGCATATGACACCACTCAGAGAACCTTTTCATCAGCTGCCCCAACACTGTGGAATAACCTGCAGGAACAGATTTGACAACTACCATACATAACCTGTCAGAATTTTAGACACAGTTGAAGGTCCATCTCTTCCAGTAGGCCTACCTGGTCAATTTCAAGTTGTGAATTTTAATCTGGATTTTGTCAGTGGATTTTAACTTGTATTTTAACTCTGTGTATCTTTTTGTATGTCTTTTAATCATGTTTTATCTCTTGTTTTAATCATGTTGCATCCCACTTAAGTACCTAATCTGGGAGATGGGGGGGGGGTCTAACTCAGGATTCCTGCCCTCTCCCATGTGTAGAATGTACACTGCAAAGTAGCAGTTCCCCAAAAATTATGTAATGTAAACTGCAGCACAGCTGTTCCATTGTAGATCAGGATTGGGGAGGTGGGTGTTGAAAGCATCTCGCGCTAATACTGGAGTATCCGTCTTTTCTCCAGAGTAAAAATAGAAAGTATTATCTATTTTGACTATGAATTACCTTAAACAAAAATACATTTCACCAAATGTCTAGTCATATGTAGTATTCTTGACTCAGGCAACCTAGGTACATTTCACAGCCTCATGATTCTGACAGACAAAATAAAGGACAATGATGTTGCAACATGGTACCCATGTTTAATGTATTTTCCCAAGAACTGAATGTTGAAACTGGACCCCCATCTAATCAACTAGATTTTAGTGTTGCAGATATTCATAGAAAAAGAGAAATTAACAACAGATATTAAACATGGGCGGGTGGAGAGACATATATATCATTTACAGCTAATTGATAGTATAGCTACAGGTCGAACATCCCTTATCTGGACTTCTAGTGGCCATGATAGTGACACCCTTACTTTCGAATGATTCCACCAACTTTGTTTAATGCATATAACTATTTGAATTATTGTATATTAAAATACCTTCAGGCTATGTGTATCAGGTGCATATGAAACATACATGAATTTCGTGTTTAGACTTAGATCATTTTTCACATACATTATGCATGTATGTGAAAAATTAAATATTCTAAAAATACCCCCAAAATCCAAAATCTGGTCCTAAGTATTTTGAAAAAAAGATAACTCCACCGGTATTATTTATAGAAGACATATAGATGAAGTATTGTTAATTTTGGGCAACTGGGTGGTAAGGATTGATCTGTTTGTTATAAATGTTAAATCAGAGCCTGTTTAGACCCCGTATGTGCCACTGGTTGATAACAATTTTTCTGTCAGTGGATCTCACTTTGAGGTCATAGCTCCTCCTTATGAGTAATACCTGCCTTACCCATACTGAGGTTTTTCTCGGTGATTCAGAACAGCTGGCTATTATGGCCCTCGAATGAGCACATGCCTGACAAACTCTAAATGCAGGTTGCTAGGAAGAGACATCTTTTTGGATAATCACACCACTACACATGGTTCAGGTTCTAAACAACAGAGTTATTTGAATATCCTCTATTTCTTGTTGGGAATATGATGCCACACACTGCCATTTCATCACACATTTGTCAGACTTTGAGAAAGTTATTTTTAGACCACAGCTCTGCTTTTTATGGGATTATGAAAATAATGATGATATTATAATGATGGTGGTTTTAACTATTCAAAGATGTGATGTTTAGGATCAGATCCAAATATAATCTGATCATAAATGATTACACCACTCTAGCTTTAAATCCTGTATTCTACTTTCTTTTTTATTTAACTAAGAAGCACCCAATTTTACTGAAAATCAAGAAGCTATTATATATACACATATGAGTCATTGGGCAAGGGACACTGGGAAAACGTCTGGTTTGTTTGTTTTTTCACTGTGCCAACAAGATCTGAGTTTTTCTTTGCTTATTCCTTGACATAGTGATTAATCATTTTTAGAGTTTATTTAAAATCTCGCAAATGTGATTTTTATCAACCATTGTCCAGCCCAAATTTTAAACTGCTTGGGCATCTTTTTATTTCAGTTTCAAAGCTATAAGAAATGTTTGAATTGCAGCACAGCTAGAGTTACTGACATACTTTATAAGATTTGAATGGTACAACCAGCATGATGGCACTGTTGGGGAGTCTCACAATTGAGAACAAAATGATCCAAAACCTTTTTGGTTGGGTCACAAAGGTTGTTTTAACATTTTAAAAATGTAAGCAATTTGGCTGATTAGGAAAGCACACAAAACTTTTATGCCTTCTATATTTCTTTTCATAACAAATGAAAATAATAGGTTCTATCTAATTAATAAACAATTTAACTCATAGCACTTTATCTACATGTTTCCTCAGTCTGATTTCCCAATCATACCAATTAAAACTTGTGCGCCAGCTGCGACTATACCTCGAAAAGCTTGACTTGGCCACGGTGGTCTACGCCTTAGTTACATCTAGAATGGACTACTGCAACATACTCTACATGGGGCTGCCTTTGAAGATGCCTCAAAATTGCAATTAGTGCAAAGGTTAGGAGCTGGTTATAGGGAGCACACCATGCCCCTACTAAAGCAGCTTCACTGGCTGCCATTGAGTTTCTGGACCCAATTCAAAGTGCAGGTTACTACCTATAAAGCCCTATATGCTTCAGGTCCAAACTATCTTCAAGATTGCATTTCCTATGAACCAGCACAGGTTCTAAGATCTACCAGGGAGGCCCTCCTCTTGGTCCCACCTCCGTCTCAAGTGTGGTTGGTGGGGACAAGAGAGAGGGCCTTCTCAGTGGTGGCCCCCTGGCTTTGGAATGCTCTCCTCAGGGCCCCCACCCTCCAAACCTTCCACACACAATTAAAGACTTGGCTTTTCCGACAAGCCTTCGACCATGTTTAGACTCTCTAATAATATATATGAGAACCTTTAGAATCTTTATTAGCACTTTATACTTCTGAGATTGAATACTGCTGTTTTATCTATAGCAATTGCTGTATTTTATTGTTTTTACTTGGGGGTACTGTGAATTTATGAAGTTGTGTTGATTGTTTATTATCTACTTGTATGTTTTGTTTTGCACTTATTGTACCTTACATGTGACACCTTGAGTGTTTTGATAGCTGCCCTGAGTCCCTCTGGGAGATAGTGGTAGGATATAAACAAATTATTATTATTATTATTATTATCATCAAAAGGCCATTGGCATAAACACACACATTTCCTACTAGATTTGGAGAGGGTTAGATTGCAAAAATCCCCACCATTTTAATTCAAATCCAGGGGTGTAGCTGTGGGTGGGGGAGGGTGTTGAGGATGAGGGCACTGCACCCAAATAAGAATTCTACTCTCTCAGGTGTCCCCAAATGTTTAACTTTAAGATAAAAGTTCTTCGCTAATTTTTTTTAAAATTTCTGTGTTGTATTTTGAAAGCAGGACAGAACATAGATTACAATATATTCAGATGTCTAGGATGACTTGGCAGCTGTGCCATCTCCTTAAACTCTTTGGCTTAAGAGAGCACTGACATGCATGGCACTACGCCTCTTCTTTTGCTCTGATCTGCTTAACCCAATTCTTGAATATCCAGAGTTCCACTCGCAGAGCTGCCTTTCTTTTTGGTACCTGGGTGGCGATGTAGCCATTTTATAAAATGCCTGGAGTGTGCAAAAAGTTTTCTAGCAAGGCCCTTGTCTCCTTCATCGACAGGAAAGGCTAATGACCAGGAATTGAAATAAGGAAATGGTTCTCTAAAAATCACATGCTGTTTTCTTGTTTCTACATTACAATTCTAAATTCAGGGTGGGAACTATGTCGTTTTCCTATAGTCCTCAGGTCCCCCAGAACACCCGACACCAATCCCTGCGTTGTTGTTTTTTTGTTTCTGACAAAACAATTTCAGCTGCATATCACCTCTAAGGCAGGGGCATCAAACATGTGGCTCTCCAAGTATTTGGGAATCCAACTCCAACTCCCAGAAGTCCTAGCCAGCTTGTCCAATGGCCAGGAATCCTGGGAGCTGAAGATCAAAACACCTGGAGGGCTACAATTCCTTTTGCATTGAATCACTCCACCCCTCTCCCTAAAGCCCCTCCTTAAGTAACTGGAAATGATTGAAACATCACTTCAGTGTTGGGGAAAAGTAGTTGACATAACTGCAAAATAGTCTTTGATCCTTCTGTGCACTTCCATCTCTGTTCTAAATATTATTCAAAGTGGGTGTGTGTGTTTAAAATATCTGATCTTCTCCCATTAAACAAGAATATTTGAACATAGTACAGTGTATCTGACAATTAATGCATGCCTCATATACATATTACATGGGCAGGAATGAAATGGGAGGAAAGAATCCTTCTGGTATCACATTTATTGTTGCATTTTGTAAACTGTTTAATAAATAATTGAAAATCAGTATCTTTCTAGAACTGAAGTACAAACATTTTCTTCAAAAGGGGATGGGATAAATAAGCTTTACTTACACTGTACAATATGTGAGATTAGAAGAGCAGCACTGGTGTCATTACAGGTTAGTCTTCCTTGTGCCAAATCCTGCTTTACCTGCAGTGCAAATAAGTACCTGAAGAGGCACAAAAGGGAAATTTTCATGGGTCATGAAAAGATTGATGTGTGTACACATGCCTAGTTAATACATTCTCTGGACAGGGAACTTCCTTGTGCATTGAGATGAGATCCATCTTCTGTTATTGGAATAAGTTTCTTGAGATTTGTATTCCCTGGAAGTACGCACACATAAGTTTGCCTTGTGCTGGCATTATAGTTTTTCAGCACCCAGTTTACAGGGCTAGGATTCCATTATGTGGTCAGATTTTCTCTGAAATGTTCACTATTTCTCTGCTCAAAGGAAAACATACACACAGAGAGCAAGAAAGCAAGCAAGAAACTGATGGATGTATTCTTAAAAGCATCACATTTGGTAGTTTAATATTTTGCAATGAAAATATGATAGTTTCCATGTGCTATTGTCCTTTGTTTCTTTGAGATGTTGCCTATATCTGTCATATAAATACCTGAAATCTGCCTACATACTACCCACTCGTATCTTCAATTCATTTCAGATTCATTTTAACCAAAAGGGCTCTGAATATAAGCTAAGAGGGTTACCATTTGCATTTATTCTCTTAACTATCACCACCCTGTCTCAGCTTCTCTTCATATGTAAATGTACTTAGCAGCAGGTTATTTGAAGTAGTGGGAAATCACGTGGGAGGAGAAATCAGGAGTAAAAATTCAGTGTGGATAAAGTGATGCATAGCAGTGACAAGAATGCAAAATATTAACACATAGTGCTGGCTTGATGCTACACATGATCAAAACACAAATTATTAAGGCGCATTGGTACTTGTTATGAAAATATGAGGAACATTTGATAGCAATAAAACTCTATAATGTGCAATTTACATAATCGCACACTTTGATTCTTAAAATTTTAGTGGTCTCAAAAGAGCCCTTTTGAAAAACAAAAAAAGTGAAATATGTACAGAGCAAGCAAATTATTATGGAAGGAGCCTACTTGCATGCATACTACTGAACAATGTTCCGTAGCAAAGATCTCACAGACACTGAGGAGGTAAAATAAAGGTGAATTATAGTAAAGAAAGCATTATATTTTATAGGGGGATTAAGTTGTGTGGCATTGACAGCATGGTCTTGCTTCATGACCTGTGAAATACTGACATGGATTAGTTTTAAACCAACAGAGAGTTTGGAATCTAATTCACCCTTCCACCTTCATGTCATGGTCTGTTTTATTATGTAACCAATGTAGCAATTCCATATGGATATGTCTTGCACATGTCCACTTAATGACGTCCACTTGAAAATGGAGGGTGGCACTAACCTTGTTAATTCCTCTTGTAGCTGGGCATGGTCAGGTGGAAAGAATTTCACCACAAATTTTAGAATGACATGCTTGGGTCCTAAGGAAGAGAAAAGAAGAAAACTTAAACATTCTGGATTGAACATCTATCTGCATACAATCACATATAAATACTGTAGAAGGACTGGATGTCCATACACTTCACTGCTTTGAAGGCAGCAGAAAAAGCTTTTTGCACAGCATTATTCTATACAATGCAAGGAGACCTCTCACTATTTTGTGGCTCCAATGGAATGACTCCGGCAAATGAATGAGAACATGTTCAGAACACAGGAAACTGGCTTAAAATAACTCAGACAATTGATTCATCTAGTTCAATATTGTCTGTACTAACTGACATCAAGGTTTCAGTCCTTATTGAAGATACCATTGGGAGCTTTTGTAAGCAAAGCCCATGATTGATAAGAAATTAAAGACTGTGTGTGTTAGAGAGTGTTATAAATTAATATGTATGTCAGAATATTAAAGATGCTCATAGCCCATTTTGTTTTACACAACTAAAGCAAGCACTTCTTTGTTGAACTGTAGTTGGACTGCATCTGTATCATGTTATGCAACTACTATTTCCCATGGTGTCTTCCAACAGCCATGCTATCAACTATACCTTGGAAATGTATTTTTCTCATTTTGCTTGTCTCCCAAAGGTCATGCTACCTGGGTGATTCTGTAGTCCATTAAGATATGTTTTCGATTCACTCCATATGATTGTTTTCACTATCATGGATACAAACTGTTTCTATAGACCATGGAGGTAAATCTACATGCTGCATTTACAAATCTACTCAGCCACTTACCAATGTATGCAAATACTGGAAAATCACTGCATTGCACTGGGACTACAGATGCAAGAGTCATCTGGTAGAACGGCTGGATGATTCTGAAAATGTTACAGTCAGCCCTCCATATTTACTGGAGTTAGGGATGTGGGACTCCCAAAAAGTGGAAAACCAACAAATAAAACGGCATTGTTCTATCAAAAGGTTTTAATCGCTGGAATCCCTGGGTTGCTGTGAGTTTTTCAGACTGTATGGCCACATTACAGTAGCGAAATATCAGAAGATAATGCTACTGGAACAGGGCATTACAGCTCAAAAACCTCACAGCAACCCATTAAAAAGGCACTATTTTTATCTTAAAGAACACTTTCTAAGGATCTCTAGGTCCTCCAGAGCAACTTTATGGTCAACTTCTGCTGGAGGTTGACCAAAAAATGATACTGGAGGACCTACAAATGCCTAGAAAAGTGTTGTGTATACAACTCTATGGCAGAAGTTGACCACACAGTCACACTGGAAGACCTAGAGATTCCTAAAGAGAACATATTGTATTAATCAAACCCATAAATAACCAGATACACAAAAGTACTTTCATTAAGGAATCTATAAAACCATCTCTTTTGTATGTTCATAATAAAATAGATGATGGGCGTTCACATCACTCTCACTTTTCTAATACTCCTCCAAATTGACTATTCCAACAGCAGCATTTTGGATATTTGAAAACTAACCATCTCCTGAAAAGTGCAAAATGTTGTTCTTATTCCTTCTAAGAGCCATTCGGATCTTAAATATTTTTATTATCATAGAATCACAGAGTTGGAAGAGACCTCGTGGGCCATCCAGTCCAACCCCCTGCCAAAAAGCAGGAAAATCGCATTCAAAGCACTCTCAACAGATGGCTATACAAAGCTATCATGTCTCTTCTCAGTCTTCTCTTCTGCAGGACAAAACACTGGGCCAATAAAATTAAATCACTTTTGCATCCATTACCCGCTCTGTTTCATGTGGTTACTGCAACAAGGAGAGTGACAGAGAGGTCACTATGACATGGAAGACAACATTCAAACACTTATGAAACCATCTGGAAAGGGAGGCATTCTCTTTAGAGAACCTAGCATGTAAATACACATCTCTCTTATATTAAGGGAAATAACCCGCAGCAATAAGGGTGCTAGGTTTTCCTAACATCTCAATTCACTACAGAGTAACAGCAATGATGTGCATGTTACTGGATTTAAATTCTCACAATGTTGGTGACTCCACAAACTTCTTCCCAGTAAAATCATTCAGAAAATTATATTCTTGTAGCTATTTCTCTCTCAAATGGACATCAATGAGTTTGATTTTGACAATCAATATTTTTCACTAAATTCTATTTCTAAATTAAATTGACATCCATTTTAACTCAGCAGTATGATAATATTCTGTTTTCCAAAATGTCCTAAGCTGGATTCTTAAATAGAAGAAAGATGAAAACATTTGCTCCACTGACAAGCAAATCTAATTACAGGCTAAATGTTTGGATGGGAGGAAGGATATTATTCTATCAACTTGACATATGCTCTTGTTTCACCCTCTCTTGCAGGAAGCAGATGAACCAATTCATACTCATATATGCCTTATTGAGTTCAGTGAGGGCTTACAACACACACAACTACCTATTACCCAAAGGTACCTCAAAGGTTCTGAATTCTAGGTGCCTTATCTCTGCCTCAACAGCAATGCTAGCAACCAATGCCAAAGATAAGGCTGCAGAAACTTATGTCCACAATTATGAGAATTATTACTCGAGTATAATGCACCATCAAATGCAATGAACACCTCAATTTTTAAGGTGACTAGTACATAAAACAGATTTGCCCACAAATTCAATGCACCCAACAGTGCAAGCATAGCACATCAGGGAGGCAGGCAGCATGAATTTGGGAAACCACACCCCTCCATCAGGCCAAGGCTGGCAAACTCACAAGCCTTGTTCGATTCCCAACTGGCCTTATCCAAAAAACCATCAAAACCAAGGGGAGCTCTTAGGAAGGATTAAGAACAATAACAGTAGGAATTCTTCTTCCCAAAGCAGGTAGGCTGTTAGATAAATGGGTAAGGGTTTCGTTCTCATGCTCAGGATCTTCACGAATGCAATATGCACCAAGAATAGTTCTTCACTGGGTGGGAGAAAGTCTTTGCTTTCCTTAGGATTGTCTTTATTGGGACACACTTCACCCCAACCCACAGTGGTGGAGCAGATTTCAGATGGGCTGAGACTGCTTTGGCCTGGCTGGATCATCACTTTACCATTTGAATTGCCATTGCTACTTCCAGACAGCTGCAAAGCCATAACAGCTTTTGCTATTGCAGGCACCCCTGCTAAAATCAACAAGGGCATGAGTGTACACAACCATAATAAGTTCTGGAAGTGACAGAACATCATGAAGTCAGACAGGAATGACTGCACGGTGACATTGCTAGAAAGCAGTGGTTCCCAACCTGTGGTCCATGGACCACGAGTGGTCTGCAAGAACTAAATTATGGTTTGCAGCCTCATCATTACTACACCAATGCAATGAGAGTGACTGGTCTCACAAGAACCTCATAGAGTGCTGAGGCTTATTAAATATGGTTTTCTGTGGGTGAGCAAATGGCGACTACTGGGTGGCATATGTTCTGTATCAGAAACTAGAGCTGATGTGATCTATCCTATGAAATTCTCTGAATCTGCACACAAAAATAACCAAAATGAATCTAAAGTTGACCAAAAACTGATTTGTAACCCTTTTGGAGGGCCCCCTGGTGGTGCTCCATGCATTCAGGCTGGCCACATGATGTTGGAGGTGTCTACGGACAACGCCAGCTCTTCAGCTTTGAAATTGAGATGAGCACCACCCCCCAGACCCAGACACAACTAGACTTAATATCAAGGGGAAACCTTTACTTTTACCTAAACCTTTGGGTATTAATGTTGGAGGTTGGTCCCTGGTTAAAGTGGTGCCTGGTCAAGTGATCCCTGGTAGAAAAAAAGGTTGGGAACCACTGCTATAAAGCCTATGTAGCCTGAACCCTTAGTAGCACTTTTAAGTCTGGATTAATCTGAAATTCAAGAAAAAGCTCATTTTGCAGTCTGAGAAATGTTACACTATATATTATGAAATGGTAGAAACCTGGACTAAGTATTGTGGAAGAAAAATAGAAGACAACTTCTAGAAAGAAAAAACAAAAATACCCTTATTCACTATTGGTAATTTACTGATGGAGTAGTAGTGGAATTAGAATAGCCTTTTCTCTGATGGGATAATCCAGTAATGCAGGGAATCACATGCATGTGTGAACACTAATTATATAACACCTGAATCAAATTCAATTCAACGGCCTCATCTGTGAAGTTAAGCTTATAAGACTGTGGTAATAAAACTGCTTGTGCTTTGCTCACAAAAAGCAAGGAAAGGGACAAAAGCAGAGTTCCATTTTCCATCCTTCATCGTGACTGCATGGCTTTCACTCAGGAGCAAGCAAGTGACTTTATTACTTGCAATGATTTCTATTTTAAAAGATACATTCAAAAGATTTGAACCAGGACAAATGAAATTCCCTTATCTTTCTTGGCTTTTCTTCGTGAACAGATTCAGGAAGGACTCATCCCACGCTTTCTACAAGCGCGTTGATGACTAAACAAATGAAATAATAAGAAGACATACAGACTGTTTTGCGGAAGCAAACAAAAAGTTGGTAGTAGTGATTATCAGACATTATTGCAAACAAACAGCTTATTGGTGGCAATCTGTGGGGAAATACTCAGTAAGAAGACTATGCTACTTAATATTTTGAAGACAAAACAATGTACAGTGTGTAGAAGGAAGGAGGACTCCACAGCTGCAAATCAATAAACTCTGGTCTGAACTGGAAAACAACTACCATGAATCTGCTTTAACCTTGTGATGAACAGTGAAAGTACACTTCCCTTCTTTATTTATCTGATCCACCTTCCCTGCTTCTAATTTGCAACTTCTAAATAAGGCTTATACACTGAAAATTCAACATATACCCACTGCCTATGATCAACACCTCAAATAACATTGGGAACTGCAAATAGGAACTACATGGTTCAGATGTTCCAAAAGCAGGTCCTTCAAAAAAAAATTACCACATGGACACCCAGGGAGGTAAGCCACGCATACCAAGGTGGTTAAGAGAAAAAGCGCACTCTTCCTTCAAGACAGATATTGTGTGACCTGGGGCTTTTCTTTTTAATTATAAGAAACATTGTCTATACTTACTTCTGATTTGTTTCACAATGGGTTTCAAAAGATCCAGCCACACCTGAAAATAAAGCAAATCTTCACTGTCATCATCGTCATCTACACAAATGTAACAATATGGTTCTGGAATGTGGACCATAACTGAAATATTCAATATCTATTTTCCACCATATTAACTGGTGGACCTTTTTCCGGTGATATACCAAGTTTTGTACTCTAATATTCCTGATTTTTGGTCAAGAGAAAGTGGGGTACCTAACTGTCATCAACCCTCAACCACAAGCTCTTGATGCGTAATGGGAGAAATTCAAAATATGACATAGTCAAACTTATTTTAATTATTCTGTAACCTGCCTTGAGCCACGAGGAGAGGCGGGTAAGAAATATAATAATAATAATTTCTATTAGAATGTGATGAATAGCCACATTTGGTGACAAAGCCAATTTGAAATCTCAAGAATCCTGACTGACTTGCTTCCATAAATATACTTAGGATTATATGGTCAGTAGCCTGCTATGTATATACCAACATGGATGATAAATATATCACTAATAATGATAAATATACATTCTAATTACGTTCTGCAAAGCTTACATGCAATCCGTCCATGTTTTATTCTGAATTTTCAGAGTCCATTGTACCTTACTCCAAGACAGTATTGCTAATTTAAGTGAGCATAACAAAAGAAAAAAAGAAAGAAAGAAAGAAAGAAAGAAGAGGCTGTACAGCTTGTTTCATACAAAAAATATCCTTTTTTAAACTGGAGATTGAAACATTTCTTTTAAAGAAGGAACACACTTATAAAATAACCTTGATGAGATTTTAATTAGCAGAGATTGGAATATGCTTTTGCAATAAAAGTTGCAATTGAAGTTAGATGTGTTGGCGGGTATGCTAGAGAGAAAGAGTGAAATTATTTTCTTTTAGGTTTTCCCCACCAATATGTTTAAATATTACATTGCTGAAGAACTCAAACAGCAATGCAACAATGCCACTTTCATTTCAAGGTTCTGCATTTAGGCATGTGAAAAATTACAAATCATTCCTCCATGACAGAATTTGAAAAGCAAGTTTGAAAAACTTGTATTTGAAAAGCAAATAAAAACCTTTAAGCTCTGACAATTTATTTATCATTGAAGTGTGGGAAAATAAAGAGTTTTTCAGATGTTTTAAAAATGGGTCTTAATGTTTCTTGGCATTCTGCTAACTATATGTCTTGCTTTTGAACTTCACATTTGGCATGATGAAGATATGAGCACTGCCAAATTTCTGAATATATAGCTAAACTACAAATGCTTGGGCACCCAACAGAAGAGTAGGTGGCCCTATGCTGTTATTTTTGGCCCAGCGATTATAATTTTAAGAGGCCAATATGCAGCTCAGACCAGATCCTCCAAAACCATGATTTTAAGCTAGTCAAAAATTGTTGCTAATCTACAAAAAGAAGTGCATTTTTTCCAGCAATACCTTGCTTGCAAAGAGAAACAAAGTGTGGCCATACTCAAGGTCGTATCTAGGCATGTTTTTTTTTAAACGAAAAACATTCAGGCTATATGGGGACCAGAACACAATGGCTCAGACAGATAAAATGAAGTACAGTAGAGTCTCACTTATCCAACCTTCACTTATGCAACGTTCTGTATTATCCAATGCAGTCCAGAGTGGGAGAAAGAAAGAATCCTTGTCTATTTTGGTGCTAAATTCATAAATACAGTAATTACTACATAACCTTACTGTGTATTGAACTGCTTTTTCTGTCAATTTGTTGTAAAAACATGATGTTTTGGTACTTAATATGTAAAATCATAATGCAATCATAATGTAATTTGACATTTAATAGGCTTTTACTTAATCCTTCCTTATTATCCAACATTTTCGCTTATCCAACGTTCTGCTAGCCTGTTTATGTTGGTTAAGTGAGACTACTGTATTATTTCTTTCTTTAGTTCTTTCTTTTTTGCTACGTCCACGTTTTATGCTTTTGTTCTACTAATATGGGTCTGCATATGTGTAACTTGTTCATTTCTTGCTGTGAAAAATAATGAATGTAAAATTGAAACCTACTGTATCAATTTGTGTTTACTGTATAGAGATTATAGAATTGTATGGACTTCTGAAACATACAAATAGACCGCATGTACACAGATGCTTAGGTTTAATTTTAAGTTATAACTTCCCGTTTTACTTAGAGAAATCCAAGAAGAATTTGAACTGTACCTTCCAAGCAACTTCTCCCAACATTTCTAAACACAAGAGCAAACAAAATCTGCCATGAAAAATATAATAAAATTAATGTTGTCAACTGCTTCTCCACTTACCATAATCTTTTTATGGTCTGGAAATTCAAGGCCGAAATAGTCACCTTCAACCAGGTTCAGATGATTGCAGACAGCATCTAGCAAAACTTTCCCTGGAGCTCTTTGCTATAATACAAACAACGAAGAGGTTGTTAGCCCTGTGTTCACACACAAAATCCATTAGCATAAAAACTCTCCACAAACCCAAGCCATCTTGTGATCTCCTTCAAATACAGATAAGGGCATAGTACAATGGATACATGATTATTTTCTCAAAGAGCACCAAAGTAATGGTCCAATTAGGATGTCAAGGTATTGATGTTCTACTTCACTTGTGCATTTGTTATAATTTATATTTGGAATTGGCTGTTGAAAGAGAGATGGGAAGGAAGAGCTCTTAGAAACAAGACCAATTTTAGAGGATGAACACTTCATTTTTCAATACCTCCTTCCCTGCTTAAAGGAAACCTGAGCGAGATTGCTTTCCCAGGCCCAATCAGAAAACCTATAGATATTTAGATTAGTGTGTTTGAAAAAACCTCGTCAGAATGAAGGAATATATTTGTCTCCCGTCATAGCTGCTCTGCCTTTTATAAGAAACTTGCAAATTAAATAACAGCTTGGTTGTATCAATAAACTACTATATTGATTTAACAAGACTCAATACAGTAGAAAAGAAAGGAAACCGATTATTGTTATGATTTCTAGGCACACCATTAAAAAAAATCCTTGTAACAATTCCCATGGAAAATATTGCCATTTTTCTTATGACACCCCAAACTGCAATAGTTTCAGGGACCATAAAACACAAAGATGAGGTTCTCTACCTGTAACTCATGAAGAAAGAATATCAATTACATAAAATTCAAGTAGCGTATCTAATGTATAAGCTGTCTGGAAGTAGATTAACTGATACTTTTAAAACACTAGATTTCTCATGCTTGCTCTGTAAGCAAGATTGGAGGTTTACATTTCTAGGGAACCACTAAAGAAACCCGAAAGGAGTACTGACTGCTGAATTCAATTATCCCAACAAACACAGGACCAATGAGTAGCCCAAATAAGAGGGAAATTGACCAGACACGGGAGCTTAAGTGCTGATTTTTCTTCTCATGACAAGCAGAACCAGAGCACATTATTCAAAACAGTATGTAGGTGATACACAAGTTGTTGTTGTTGTTTATTTCTTCAGTCGCTTCCGAATCTTCGAGAGCTCATGGACCAGCCCATGCCAGAGGTCCCTGTCGGCGGTTACCACCCGCAGCTCCTTCAGAGTCAAGTCAGTCTCTTCAAGGATACCATCCATCTATCTTGCCCTTACTATATCGTTCTTATCTGTGCCTGTTCCATCTATTTCATCTGCTTGGTTATCAGAAATATTTTCCAACCGGATCCTAAGTACAATTTGAAGCAACAATAACTACCAAGACACAAAGCAATCAATAGTTGCATTTCTTTATACCCAGAAAGGAAAGCCATCAGGCTAAAGAAGAAACAAACACCAACAGACGTAGATGACGACACTCCCCTCCCACTTTCCCTTTCCTTCCCCTCCCTTTTAACCCCTTTATATTCCTTCCTTTCCATTTTCTTCTTCTTTTCTCCTCTTTCTTCATTTTTTTTCCTTCTCTTCCCCTCCTTCCCTCCCTACCTTCCCACCCCAGCTATACCCTCAACTTTCCCTGTAGTATTTTATGTATTTTTATTTTGGAAAGATTTTGAAAAATCTTAATAAAAATTTTATTTAAAAAGTTGTATTTCTAAAGACATCTCTATTATTTGGTGAACACATTACTCATAATAAATTGAAAGAATTGTATTGCAATTGTCGCAAAATGAGTCATATCCTTAGGAATAGCTACAATATAAGAAGCTATACTAAATGCATACTGACTTCAAGTGGTGGGATTTCCACCTTTCCTGTTTTTTTTGTACCTTTCCTGTTTTTTGGGATGGTTAAGAAGTACATCCCAGTCAGTTCATTTGGCCTCACTTCTTTGCATACGTATTTAGGAATGTTCTGACACATTTCTTGTTAATTCTGAATTCGCCCCACAAGGAGACCTGATAGGCCACAATCCCATAATATGTGTTCTGCCTATTATATAGCCTCAAAATGCTCTCTAGGGGAGATGGAAACATCCTCAAAATGGTTTGGGACTTCTTGGTCCTTAAAGTGAATTTTGGGTAATTTTGATGGATTTAAAGAAAATATGTTGCAAACTATTTATTTTGATTGGGGGTGGGGCATGGGTTTGCATTCCAAGGGGGTTCAAAACATGCTGGGGTTTCCCTCTATGTCCCTTTGAGGTCTTTTTGGGACAGATCAGAGCAAAATAATTCATTTTTTATCCTTAGGGGCCACTTTGACCACCCCTGTTATAAGCTTATAACCCTGTTCAGTTCTTTTTCTGCCTGCTTCCCAACACTACCTTCCCTTGATATCAAAAGAATGAAAAATTGGGAGGGAATTCTCCTGAGCTTGATCTTGTGAAAAGCTTTCTGGCAAAGGCAACTATTTTTCTTGCATAAGTTCAGAGAAATCTGTCTAATTACAAAGTGGGGAAAATTTGCTCATCATGAGTGGTTATCAATTTGTCAAAAAAATATAAATTAACTAAGTGGTGAATTTCCTTCTTTAAACCCTACCTCAAACATTAGCTGCTTTACTAGTCTAAACACAAGGCTGGCTCTTGTGGAAAGAGTACAAAAAGCAACTATTATGATACTCAGCAGGACGAGATAAATTGGTATTCGGGTAACTCAACAGACATCAAACTTGCTAAGCTTCAGAAAGGCACTTATAGAATTTCACACAGTCTATTTTAAAAATTGGATTCTTTCCCCCCTTGAGCTAATTTCATAATAGGCATATACAAATTAAACAAAGGACTGACGTTATTGTTTCTCTCCCAATATTTCTTGCATGTACTGAATAAAGTGTGTCCCTTTGGCCTCCAAGCTATTCAAAAACACACTACGTCCCTTGTTTCTTCACAGGGGCTGAAGCGAGGTTCAGAATGCTCATTAAAAATACTTCAGATTGAATTTCATAGTCCACAACTTCTGGAGAGCAATATAATGGTGCCATTCAGATTAGCTTAGCTACGCAGCAAACACTGTGTAATGAGGTACCCCTCCTTCATCCAGCCCCCAAAATGTGCCTCCAGTGCTGGATGGGGAAAACATTTTACTTTGACTACTATGGGTGTATTTCACAGGCAGTTTGTGACTTGACATGGTGTTAATAAATACTATCTGCAGCCTAATTCCTCTGATCTGATTTTCTTTCTTTACCTGATTCCATTCTGAAAATGAGACTTAACTGAAAATTATGACAGACTAATTAAATTATCAGTGGAAAACAACAGAGGATTCATATCACAGCCCAGGTTTTACACTAATCATCACGAAGCTTGCATGATTTCTGCTGAAAGCTGCCACAAGATTTCTCTTTCTCCTATTGTAGAAACAAATAAAGTATCACTCTGCACCATGAGGTTTCCCAACACATAGCAGATAATAAGCTGGCAACCATATTTCTCTCAGGGGCTACACTCCAATTTGGGTAATATGTCAGAAGCCACACGAATGTAGTGAATGGGAAGGAAAGTGGTGGGTGAAGTCAAACCAACATTGGGCAGAGTCACCCCTTTAATCTCTATTTTGCCACTATCTTTTTTAATTTTTTGACAACCTTCTCTCCCTCTCCCCCCCCCCCTCTAACAGAACACTATTGAAATTAATCCAACAATGACATGTAACCATAGAGCCACAGGTTTCTACTGCTGAACCAGATGCATAACTTCTTGAAACTATGACAGAGGCGAAAGGGAAGAGATAATTTAATCTACAGAAAGTCTAGATAAAACTGGATACAATGCTAAACTGTAGGCCTTCTACTTTAATGGAAGCTGGGAATCAGGATTTCCATAAAAGTGGAAAAAACACAAAATTTAAAAAACACACTACTTTTTAAACCTAGAGAATATTTCTCTAGGATTCTCTAAATCAGTGGTTCTCAACCTATGGGTCCCTAGGTATTTTGGCTACAACTCCCAGAAATCCCAGCCAGTTTACCAGCTGCTAGGATTTCTGGCAGTTGACGGTCAAAACATCTGGGGACCCACAGGTTGAGAACCACTGCTCTAGGACCACTCCATGCCAGAGATTGCGCTGCAGGACCTAGGGATTCCTAGAGAGAATATACAGTATTAAGGAATCAAACCTGCAAAAGGTAAACCTGACAGTGTTCTTTTTTAATTTCAGTATCAAATCTTTTTGCAACGGAAAATGTTTTTTTATGACATAGAAAATTATGCTATTTAGTACATTGTGACATTTCAAAACAATAGCTTTAAGTTTGTATGATCAAAATGGTAAATATACTCAGCAAAATGTAGCAAATATTCCCTACTTTCTTATCGGGGCATTGATTAGAGAGCAGGTTTTCCCTAACTTTGATATTGTTCCTCTGATTCCTTAGTAGTCTCTGCTTCATTTTCTTCTGATCCTTTTACCCTTCAATTGTAACTGTCTCCACCAAACTAGAAAAAGGTCCTCAGAAGAGGGAAAGCATCAACAAAATCAAGAATGCTTCTCGGAAATTAATGCTATAACTGTTTACAGTACACACAGGAAATTATTCTCTAATTGTAGACTGTCCTGTGTACAAATCATAACATTTATTTGTATATTTTGAGTGAATAAAATATTTTAAGAAAAGAAAACTTTTTATTACGAAGCATGCCACACATTCCCAAAGAGAAAACTATCTCACTGTAGAATTCCACCCCACAACATCTTTCAGTTGGGGTGGGGTGGGGGAAGGGAGAAGAAAAACACTCTCTCAATTGAAAAGCTTCAGCATTATTACAGCATATCTTCTATGCTGTAATAATGCTGGCAATGAAGAAACTGTATGTCTCTACCACCATTATGATTGCACTTTACAATAAGAAAACACAGACCATTTGACAGATGGTCTGATGAACCTGCAAGATACTTTGCAGACAAAATTGTCCTAGATTTGCTTTGATTGGAGGCTATATGTGTTACAGGTCCAGTAACCTTGGCACCTGCATGTTGGAAATGCACTAATCTGTACAGCCTGAAAATATGTACAAGATTTTGGAGAAGTGAAAGCTGCCACATGTGTGCTAGCTCTTTACCCTTTCTGATTCTTCAAAACAGCATGGAGGAACATTTGAGTGGGTAAGGGGGTAGTGAATGGCTGTCTCACTGCAGCAGCAGAAGTTTCCATCCTGCCTATAAGAGGCTGACATGAGGATGTTACTAAAGAAAACCCATTCGCAAATCCCACTATACTCAAGAATTATTGGCCAGTCTCAATTATTTCTTTCTTAAAACAAGATCCCAGATTCCTGGACAAAACATTATTCAACTTACTTCAATCAGCTACGGCTCTTGTTATGGGCTGGATACAGCTTTGGTCACCTTGGTGAACGACCTCAACAGTGAGTTGGACAATGTGAGTGTTGGACATTTCAGCGGTTTTTGATTCTATGAACCATACTATCCTTCTCGGTTGCCTCTCAGAAGGTAGTACTGGGGACGCCTGTCCAACCTCCTGGTCATTGGACTAAAGGATCTGTCAGGGCTCAGATTTGTTCCCCCACGCTAGTTAACATACACAAGAAACTGTTGCTGGAAGTCAGCTGAAGTTTTAAGGATTGGCAGCACAAACATGCAAATGGCATGGCTCTGACTGCAAATTGATTCAGAGCTAGGTCAAGAGCTGAAACAAAACTAAAAGTGAATGTTCTGGGGCTTCAGCATTCACAAAAGTAGGGTTTGGGAGCTGCATGCAATGCACAGCCTGTACATCCCCCATCCCTACTTTAAAATAATTTCCTGTTGTTTCTGCAAGACAAGCTATTTCTTCCTTCATCTGTCTTTTCTTAAAATTCTTTAAAAGTAGAAGTAAAATTATTTTACTAATTCACAAGAAATTCAGTGGTAAAATCACCTCCGCAACACATGCATTCCTTGTACGTTGAATGGAGCTTAAGAAATAACCTTCTAGGGAAGTTGATTAGCAGGCAAGAACTCCAATTCAGAACAAAGATAATAATTTTTTTTAAAGAGAAGGAAGGGGGGGGGGGGAGGGAGGGAGCTAGGGAAAGAAAGAAAGAAAAATGATGGTTTGAGTCAAATATGATTTTATTCTTTATGGAGACTTGGAACGGGTATATTTTAAAATACTGGCTGTTACTAAGGATGCAATAAACCAGAGTAATTTCATAGTGAAAGTGAGCATATGCTCATTTATTTATTTATTTACGTTATTTCTACCCCACCCATATCAGCACGAATGCAACTCAGGGCGGTGAACAAGTCGGCACAATTCGATGCTCTATATAAAATACATACATTAAAAAGTAAAAACATCTCAAAACATTTAAAAGCATAAAAACAACAAGCAATAAGAATTTATATATAAATCAATGTCATGTAGGCTACATGTTGAGGAAAGGTTTTGGGATTAAAATGATAGATTTTGGTATGGCGCTTTAAGTCTCTTTTAAGAGTAAAAAAGTAAGATGTAAATAAATACAATAAATCAAATAAATATGACCCATGGATAAATCGAGGGTAAAAGTTTGGGGCTCTGCATTGGATCTATTCTTGTAAGGACATTAGCACACTTTTAAAACACTTCTTTCAGGAGGGCCTGCACCATCTTAAAATCCCTTCTTTAAAGAAGACCAGCACATTTTAAAGCTACTTCTTTCAACACCAATAGGGAGAATGTGTTTCCTACTTGAATTTTAAAAAGTTATGCCATCAGCAAAGCACACAAACTTAAACAAAAACCACAACGATTCAATTGATTCGGGGGAGCGTCCTAGATGTGGTGTAATATGGTATTATCTATTTTAAAAAAGGAACCTTATCCTCTCTGACTGGCAAATGGAAAGTCCTTAGTCCAATACAGAAGAATATTAAAAAACCCACCAACCTCCTCAAATCTATCCAGCACTGTGCCACTTCTAGCCTTCTTTTAGATGCCTAGGCAGTAAACGGTGACACTGGTGGCTCTTTGACACCACCCTGCTTTGGGGTGATAAGAGTGCTCTCCAAGAAGAATGGCCTGGTGTTTTGCCTGCCACTACTGTTCTTGTTTCTGCGGGCCCCTGAAGTGGACTCGGAGAGCTGCAGGTTGCCTAGTTTTCCCACTCCCCAGTGAGTGACTGGATCACATCATTACTATTTGGATGGATGAATTCAAACTGTGCCTCTTATGTTTTGCTCACAGCCCACCAGGCTCAGGAAATAAGCTCAGGGCACATGGAGGAATAGCAGCAGCAGGTCAAAGACCAATGGAAGGTGAAGCACACACCCCTCTGGTTTCTCTGTCATGGCTGAGAAACTAAAATAGAGTCATCAAAATGAGATCAGAGAAAGCCGTTGCTTCTTTCAGGGTCTCCTAGGCCAGGCTTAGCTCTCAGAGTTTAGTCCATGTTGAAAAACCCTGAAAAAAGCACCCACCCCTCTAATCTTTCTACCATGGTCATTGCCACCATTTTTCAAGAAGGCATTACAAAGGACCAGAAGTGGCATTACAGCCAATAGAGGTACTTTAGGAACTGATGTATAACTCAACCTATGTTTTTTGGTCAATTTTTGATAAACCTTTTTTTTACTGAAACATGACTCTATACAATAAGTAATTGATTGATTTTTTCACAACTTTATTACATTTAATTTAGATATCAAGAGAGCCAAGTCTATAAACCCATGTGGCTCAGCTGAAAATAACTGGAGTAAGGGCACACTTTGCAATGCAGTAGTAGAAGCTAAAAGGAAGCCAGAATTTGGAATAGTTACTTTTGTCTTTAGCTATAGCTCCAAGAATCCCAGGCTTATTTTGTGCTTCCCTGCAATGAAGTAAACTTAGGTGTTTATTACCTATTTTGGCTCTTAGCTGTAATGGGAAACAAGAGGCATGATGTTGCTTGCCAGCTTTGCGGACTACAGCTGTTAAATGTTTCCACAGAACGTTCTATTCTGGAATCCAAGGAAACTCTTTCCCCTATAAGGTCTAGCTAGCCAGAGTGACTTGCCTGCATGCTAAAATACTGAGTCAACAAAGATGTTTCAGGCTGAATGTATGAGATGTTGAAATCATTTGTGACTTAAGCATCAAGAAATTGTGTCCACTGACTCTAACACAGATTTTTGGGAATGAACACCACACAGCAGCTAGGTTCACAGTAACGTTATTCTTGAACAGCTCCCTATGCTTCACTAATAATGTGTTCATGCATGCTATCACATTTCTGGTGCTGCTATAGAAGAAGCTAAAGAAGCCCCAACTCAGTTGATGGTATGTTGAACAAAACTTGAATTTGATCCCTTCCCTATATCAGGGAGGAAAATATTCCTGCTGACCCATAATAATAATAATAATAGTAATAATAATAATAATTTTATTTCTTATCTGCCTCTCCTCATGGCTCGAGGCAGGAAGCTATTTCATCGGTAGGACTTTTGTATTTCATACCAAGATATTCTGGAGGATTCCCAACCACTGCATAATGGATTTTACAGGCACATGTCTGTGAAAATTTAAATCCTGGATATGAAATAGTAAATCCCAACTTATCCACCAGCATTACTATTTCCCTCGGCACAGCTATCTAACCACTTGGCTTAACAAAAAAAAATCTGTGTAACCAGAAACAAAAAATAATAATATAAATTTTGGGTAACAGAGTCATTTTCAAAGACCTGGCAACAACCTTCTGTCACATGTGAAGTAGATCATTATACCTTACTAAACAAAGAGTCAGAGATCTTTGCTCTTTGCATTAATATTTATAGGAAGACACAGCAGGACAAAGGGCAATGTCTTTGACAAAGGTATTATAAAGTTTTGTAAAAAGTAAAGTCACCTCCATTTGGTTTGGCTCAGCAAAGTGATATGTCTAATATGTGTCAGCAATTTCATTTCCTTGGGTTTGCTGTGGACCTTTTAATTCTTTGGAAGTGAAGCATTCTGGGCGGAAAGCAGAATCAGAACATCTATATAATTCAAACAGAATCTAACACACATTTCAGTAGTAACCATGAAGAATTATCAATATGAAGTACAGTGTTCCCTCACCGCTTTGCGATTCGCTTTACGTGGACTCGCCATATTGTGTATTTTTCCATTCCCCCGAGCCACGGGAGAGGAGGAGAAAGAGGAGGGAAGGGGGAGCCAGGCGTCCTCCTTGCCATCTCCACTGCTCCCTGCTCCTTCCTCAGAGGCCTCGTTCCTGAGCCCTTTGGGCACCATTGATGGTGCTTCTAGGCTGGGCTGAGGCCCCAGCCCAGCCTGGCAGCGCCATCAATGGTGCCCATGGGGCCACCGAGGCCAGATCAGCAGAGGGGGTGAGGAGGAGGCTCTGCCCACTCAGTGGCAGCCCCCTCCTCCTCACCGCCTGGGCCACTCCTGGCTTCGGAGGCCCTTGGGCACTCTTGATGGTGCTGCCAGCCTGGCAGCGCCATCAACAGTGCCCATGGGGTCTCCGAGGCCAGAACAGCAGAGGGGGCGAGGAGGAGGCTGCCACCGAGTTGGTGGAGCTTCTCTATTTCACGGATTTTCACTTATCATGGGGAATCCTGCAATGGAACCCCCGCAATAAGTGGGGGAACACTGTATTGCTATAAATGCCTAGAGAAGGTAATGGGCTGGATGAGGTAAAACAAATTGAAACTGAATCCAGAGAAAACAGAGCTGCTTGCCATCAAGGGTCCTAATCTGGGGCTGGAGGTATGCCAACCAGTTCTGGATGAAGTTACATTCTCCCTAAAAGACTGTCTTTGCAGCTTGAGAGAACTCCTGGATCCACCTCACCAAATGTCAGACCAAATAGATGTGAAGGTCAGGACTGCTTGCCACCAGCTTCAGCTTATCTGCCAGCTGTTCCCCTTCCTAGATTTGGAGGACCTTAAGATGGTAGTGCACTCACTGGTAACCTCAAGGTTGGACTTCTACAATGCAGTTTACATTGTACCAAGTTCGGAAACTCCACTTGGTTCAAAATATGGCAGCCAGATTGTTTATGGGAACATCCAGGAATGAACACATCACACCTATCCTAAAGTCACTCCACTGGCTGCCAATTACTTTCTGAGCAAAGTACAAAGTGTTAGTTTTGACCTTTAAAGCCCTACATAATTTGGGTCCAGGTTACCTACAGGATCACTTTCTTCCATACAATCTGCCCCGAACACTGAGTTCTTCTGGGGGGCGGTTAGTACAGCCTGGTAGACCTGACTGGTGATGGTTACTCAGAGGACATTTTCATCACCCGCCCCACAACTGTGGAACGATCTGGTGGAAAAGATCCGACAGCTAGATCAGCTGTCGCAAGTGAAAACTTACCTCTTCCAGCAGGCCTACCCAGACAGTTTTAATGATTAATTTAAAATAACATTTTGTTTGACCTTTGTTTGGTGTATTTTAATAGGTATATTGTGGAAGTATGTTTTAATATGCTGTGTGTTTTACAATGCTGTAAACTGCCTCAAGTCATGAGGAGAGGCGAGTAAGAATTTATTATTATTATTGATTCTTCTGATTATAAGCTTTGGTCTAATTTTGGATAATGTTCAAAACCTCTGATTGGTCCAAGTGTCCAGTTAAGTTTATTTAGAAACCAGAACTATTCTGGACTTTCCTATGAGGTAACATAGCTAGATCCTCAACTGTGGATTTGGAAAATGTTATTTTGCTAGACTATAACTCCCAGAATGAACTAATCATCATGCAATCAGCTAAGTAGAGTTGTAACTTCCAAAAGTAAGTTTTTAAAAAAACTATGTACAAAAGCAAACATAAAAGCAGTACATAAAAATTATAATGAGTTCCAACTAATGAAGGTTAATCAGATGTAACCTGTACAGCACAGGGATTGGTTTGGCATAAATGTATACTACACCACAGTTAATTGTGTGTAAAGAGCTAGAATGGTGCAGTGGTCTGAGCATTAGACCCTGACTCTTGAGACCACATTATGAATCCCTGTTCAGCCATGTGAATCAACTAGGTGACCTTGGTTAAGTCATACTATTTCCTCTGTGAATCACACTCTCAGAGAAAGGCAAAAGCAAATCTTGAGAACCCCTTGATATGGTTGCCTTAAGGCCACCGTAGGTCAAAAATTACTGGAAAGCACACAGCAACAATAACAAATAGGAAGGAACAGGACAAATGTGGCCTTGTGTCCAACCATATGTAAAAATGGCTGAATGCCATCCGGAAAAGTTATGGCCTCACTGTAAGAAGGCAAGCTGATCTCTAGCAATCAAGGGAAGTGGAGCACTCTGTGCATGTTTATATCCTTTAGTCTTTGCTTTATCGAGTAGCCCATCATCTCATACCAGAAGTAATTATTGCTGGCTGCCACTCACGGGTTCGTTGTTAACTGCTTGCCAAGTTATCAAGAAATTACAAGAAAACTATCTCTTTCCAAGATAAGAAATACAAGATAACATATATTGAAAACAAATACATCTGGGAGTGCTACAGCTACTGAGTAGACATCTGAAAGCTGCCACACTTTCGGAAAAGTCTCTACCCTACAGAACCAGTGAGAATAAGTCAACGTGCCGAGGAACATCTGTCACGTTCCTTGTGCTCTTGGACTTCGCCAATTGTTTCTGTTTCCTCCACATTTATGACATTCTTTCCAGGCCACGAATGTCTGCTGCATTTGACATAGTGCTTGATTCTATCAGAAATCTCTGTTGCCTTCTGTGTATCACACACTGCTTTGCCCCCTCTACTAGACAAAGTACACTGCTGCTGCAATGAACACAGCCTCCTGTGTTCAACCTGGCAACCTCACTAGCTGTACCGACAGCAGTTTGAATTCCTTCTTTCAGTTTTGCCAACATAAAGGCTACGAGGTTAAAGGAATGGTTGTGTTTTGGTTTTGCCTACTTTCTTGTGGGGAGACATGCTACTTCTACCATGCCGTTCATGTGAATTCCTGAGATTTAGCATTTGAAAATTCCCACATATATTTAATGTATTTTAAACTACTATTATTTATTTAATGCAGCCCAATCCCAAAGAGTCAATGAAGCTTATAACCGTTTTAAAAAACCATGGGATATAATTATATGAAAAAAATATGAATTCCTAGTTCACAATTTATAATCCCTACTAAAGCCACCCTGAGCATTTCTTTAATAATTCTAAACACTCCCAGGATTTGTGAGAAAACGGTTTGACAGTTAAAGGAGAACCACAAAAAGAATCAATTATACAGTCCTGCTGCCTGGCATTTTTGCACACATACTAAGAAATAAGAGCAACAAGACCAGGCCAGGGTCTAAGCCAGTGGTTCTCAACTTGTGGGTCCCCCGATGTTTTGGGCTACAGCTCTCAGAAATCCCAGCCAGTTTACCAGCTGTTAGGATTTCTGGGAGTTGAAGGCCAAAACATCTGGAGATCTACAAGTTGAGAACCACTGGTCTAAGCCAAGTTTGTTATGCATGTTCAGGGTCTCTATATGAGTTGTCTTCTGTTTAAACTCTTACTTGGGTTTAAATGATCAGCCCACAATATGAAGACCAGGGATAGGCTGCACATGCTTGTTTTCTTGGCCTCACCTCATAGGGATGACCAGTGGATCTATTTGCTGGGTACACAGTGAATCACTCTAAGTGTTACAGCTGTTTTTCCACAACTATTCGAAGCTACAAAAGAGCTATCCTGGTGCTGAGCCTCTGTCAGCATATAATCCTGGATTGGGAGAGCTCCCATATAATTCACAGGCACTGCAGGAGAAGGGCCATGTAACTGCTGTCAATTCACTTGTATACCTGCCCTCATGCTCTGATGACTATGTGAAAAGACATATAGATCTGAAAACAGCAGCTAACCTTATCATTTGCCCCAGCAAATTCTGGCTATGGTGACCCCTTGTCCCCGCCGACCTTATCATTTGCCCCAGCAATCCCATTGGGCACTAGGTGCAAGTGTCTCTCACAAAGAGATGCTTATTTGATTAATTAATTAATTGGCTTTATATTTTTCACCAACTTACAGCCTCCATGATTCCATGGAGTCAGGGCACTTACAGTGGGGTAAAACTGTGTGAATTCTACGGTATAGATGTACCCCAGGACCAGGAGTATCACTGTTTTACCTGGATTAAGTTTCAATTTTATTTGCCCTCATCTAGTCCACTATAGTTTTGGACAGTGGAATGACTGAGTTGGAAACTAACAGTTTCACAAGCAACATGAATACCGGGTATTATTGGGGGGAAAGAGTCAAGATAATCTAGTGAATGAATAAGGGTAAAGATAGCCTCTAAACCTATCCATAATACAGATCAGGTAAGCAACTTTCTTAAGGGCTCATCAATAACATTTTCTCCAAGAACCAGACACATTTTCCAGTGTTACTTTAAGAGAGGTTTACATATTCAAGCAAAATATGAGAGCTTTGATTTGCAAAATAAGCATGACACATAAAGTGACAGCTGGAGCATGAGAAAGCAACAAAAAGCTATGCTCTGAACCCTATTCACGTGTTTTTCACGTGCTTACCTATTACAGTACTGTACCTAAATGCCGGTCCTATCTTATTTCAATTTGGATCAATCTTGACCTGGCCTTTTAAATTTATTTATTTATTTTTTGTTCAAATTTGTGAGTCGCCACTCCTGGGTGGCTCGGGGCGACTTACACGATACATTCAGATTAAAAACAGAATATAAAAACACCATAAAACAGATAAAACACAGTAATAATTGTTGTTCCTGGCCCATTCCTTTTCCATGCCCTAACAAATGGACATGAAGAGCAGGCAGGATTTTCCCTTTTAATATTTATGTGTTGTTGTATAATTCTATGCTTATGTTACTGTTATTGTTATTTCTGTTCATGTTGTGACTCTGTATGTTTTGATGTTGTTGCTTGGAAACTGCCCTGAGTCCCCTCGGGGAGATAGAGTGGTATATAAATAGTTATCATTATTATTATTATTATTTATTAGACATACAGAGGATGTTGGACTTTCTGCACTGTTCCCTTTCCCCTCTCAACTTTCTTGCAATATAGGAAACATTTGAAGGGAAGCTCTAAATGCGATAACAGCTACTAGATCTGCCTGTGATCCCAACTCCACCATAAACAACTCCTGAAGAACACCTGAGTATGGTTTTTAGAAGTATGAAGTTGGCAAGGATCCCAAAGGCTTTTGTGTTCACTCTCTGCTCAATGCAGATAGAACAAGCCCAGCATGAAGCTGTCAAACAGTACAATCATGTTACCTCTCCCCTTCACCAAGATGAACATGCCCAGCTCCTTCAACCTTTCCTTATGTATACTGTTCCCCAGAGCTCTTATCATCCTTGTTGATCACCTCTGAACCTGTTTTAGTTTGTCTACATCCTTCTTAAAACAAATCTCTATATGCCGGTCCTGTGCAATAACCATCGGTGGTAAGATCTTAAAGAAGTCACTTCTGAAGAGGAAATTTGGGGACATATTGTGCTTTGATGAGTGATAGCCAAAGAAGCCCAGATGCTAAGGCTACATTTCAGAGGAAGGAGCTGGCAAAACCACATATGAGTATCCCTTGTCTAAGAAAACTCTATGGCTTTCATGGGGTCACCATAAGACAACAGACAATCCAAAATACATTTTTCTGGACTTTGCTAGTGGTCAAACTTCAAAATCAGACTTACTATGGCTATCAGGCATGCTATCCTCACCACATATGCTACTTAAGATTAGATTACTCCATTTAACAGAGTCATAACTGTTTTCCAGCTTTGAGGCATATTTAATGCTGGATATGAGGGCACAAGGGGAAAATGCAGATAATTGCTTGTGGATAGTTAAATGATTCTCCTTCCCCATCAAAGTCTACTATTTCTCTGCTCATTTTTATGATGCTATTTATTAAAAAGGTAAGTAGCTGACAAAGAAGAAACAGTGGGAATAGAAAATCTTGGAAAGTTCATGTTTGGACTCCCCAACATCCCCCTTATCTCTAGGCCCAGTCAACATTTTGAGGGCCAACTTTGTAAAAGTAACTTTCCCAAACACTGGAATAACTGAAAAAATTGTTTCTTTGTGTACTTGGCACCACCATGGTTAGTCTGCCTACAGACCTTAAGTATCAGATCTAGGCCACTTACATTTTCTAAAGCGTACATAAATGCCTCATTAAAGTCCAACAATGCACTAGGCATACCTTTGGCCTTCAGTCATACCATGTCTATGCAAAATGACATTTTAGAAAAGCCCTCTAGGAATCCAAGCAAATTACAGTCCATTGGTTTTACTACCATTTGCTTCTTAATTCAATCTTGAACTGGCCTAGTTCCAGTCTGGCTGGATTGACACTTGCAAATGAAGACACAACTGGCTGAGTGATTGGGCAGCCACCAAAGCTTGTAAAATGCTCTCTACAGAAAGCACAATCCCTTTTAAATGAAACCGTTAATGTCTGTAAGGTAATGCGGCCTGCGCTTCAGGCAATATATATAAAGCACTAAGCGGCACCATTACATTACTATAAAAGAGAGAAGGGCAAGAATTCACCATCCTGCCTAGGATTTGTGAGATAGGCACGCGGACACTCTTACTATAATTACTTATGTGGAACACATTTTTGTTTATTCATGTTTATTCATTCAGCAGTACATTCCACTGAGTTCAATGGGCTTTTGCCCAAGCAGGCATAGCCAGAGCATTCTGTCTACAAACCCTAGGCATTTGATCAAGGCTTATATAGGTTGATTATTCCTTATCCAAAATGCTTGGGACAAGAAGTGTGGATTTCAGATTTTGGAATACCTGTATTTGCATGTATGTACATAATGAATTATCTTGGAGATGAAATTCAAGCCTAAATAAGAAATGCATTTACTTTTCAATCACATCATTTTAAAAAATAATTTTGTGCATGAAACAAAGTTTGCAAACATTCCCCTATTGAAAGGCAAAGGTTTCATAATCTCAAACACCTATGTGGACAATTTTGGGAATATTTCAGAACTCGGAATTCTGGATCAGGGATGTTAAACCTGCATTAAAAATATACATACAAAATCAACCAGTTTCATTGCTATCCTGCTTTTCATGTACTGAAATGTAACAATACAAATAACATATGTGATCATTTATTGTTTTAAAATTCACATGTGCACTAGAGTTCTGTACATTGTGGCTGCATATATATCTCATATATATATATATATATATATATATATATATATATCTATATATATTTGAGACAGAGGTCAACAGAACAGATCCCAAAACTGCAAAAACGTTATTGATCTTATTTACACATGAAATAACTTGAATTAGAGCAATAACATTTTTATCCCACCGAGGACTGGGATATCAGTCGGTTCTGGCAGACAGCCCTCCATTCCTACTGCTTGCTTTTGCTATTTAAAGGAAGCTCCCAGTTGCCAAATGATCATTTCAAGAGATTTTCTAAAACTTCAAGGAGCCTGTTCTTCTGACCTCCTCAGATTTCTTTAAGGCATCTATCTCTTTTGGAGATAATATACTTGACACCACATTATTTTAAAAGCGATTCCCCTTTCTCCTTTTGCTACCTGTAGATATTGCTTTATGGCAAACGGTTATTCCTGAAGGCACAAAAACATGTACTTAATATGTGAATTACAATAATTAGTTTAAAAGCACAGAAAAGCAATAAACACATTTACAATAATTTATTGCGCCAAATCATGATATAACAGAATGCAGACACAAGTTTGAAGGTCAAACACAGGAGGAAATGCCATCTCCTTATTTCAGGAGGGCTGGAAAACCCGATTGAGTGGATTTTCTGCATCACAGAGGATTGTAAGGCTGGAGGAACAGTTCTGACACTACCATGAATATAATATATCGCCCATAGGTAGAATTGGCTGACAAACACCTAATCCAAAGCTTGTTGTTATGAGGACTCAATTTCAGATATTCAGTAACACTTGAAATGTATAATGCTGGATTTACATCATCTTTTTCCTGTCTAAAGTAAACCGTTTTCTTAATAAGCATATGTAGAAAAGATTGGCTATATCTTAATAAATAAACATCCTAAGCCAGTGTGGTGTAGCTTAAACGTTAAATTTGAGAGACCAGGGTTTGAAACCTTGTTTGGTTATGGAAAGCCACTGATTGTCTCCTGGTTTTGGATTTTTTCCTTGAATACCTCCCATTTTCTATCAGCCCCAAAGTAAGGCAAATCTTCACCCAAAAACCTCACAGAACTTTTGCCAAGAAAATCCTGTGAAACTCTGTAAGTTGGCACCCTTGTTCCTATATGGAAATCATAAGTCAAAAACAACCTGGCACACAATGCACACACGAACTGGCTAGATGGATATCACCACATATTTTACTACGGCCATTTGTTCTTGTGTTCAAATATCCTTTCTCCTAAATGAAATCATTTTGAATTGAATATTTTAATTAAGCTAATATAATAATATATACAGTATATTTGACTAGTTTTGCAAGCGGCTTACATTAGTAAAATATAATCATATAATTATAAACAGAATAATACAAGCCACACCCTCCCCTAAACAGAAAGAAAACATACACACAGAAGATGGGACTTCTAGTGATTTTTAACTATTTATTGCCACCTTTCACAGAACATGTAGGGCTCCAGAATTCTATAGATGTCTTCATTTATTTTCTTTTCTTACAAGCAAACTTGATGTGAAACTACAATTCCCCTATGAAATTAGGTTCATAGGCAAAGAACAGGGTAACAAACACTCCTACTGACCATATTAACTCATGAAGCTTGCTGCAAGCTAGAAAGTAAGATTCACAAGTAGTTCATAAAAATTCCAGCACGCCACAGCAATATTTTACAAAGCAAACAATGCCTATTTGGAGAACACTGCTGCCTGTTTTAAAAACAAGGACGAAAAAGGGGGCATGCTTTGAAAACACACACCTACATACACAATATTTATTCAGAGCTCATATGCCAACCGTGTAAGGGAGAACAATAGAACTATTATGCCCACAGTCAGCTTGCTTGGTGGCCTGAACCGTTCTATTTTTTTTAACTAGTCAATCCAGTTTTCAAGATTGGGATAACACAGGGCTGTAGATGTGCTTTCTTGTGAAAGGGATTCAAGGAAAAATGGGTGATAAAAGAGAGAGGAGTTGAAATGGAATGCCAAAAATATGCCTGACATCTACAGTAACAGAGAATATTTTTCAGCAGATAATGGAAAATGAGTCTGAAGATTTCAAATAATTTTGTCAAGTACACAAAATAACCCAGGATCAAAAAACCAAACCCCCCCACCCCCCCCCCCCCCACCCCCAAATATCACAGAATGGTGGTATGAAGGCAGAAACTATGAAGATCAAGGAAGGAAACCGGATAGGGTCTAGGAAAAGCATGGGTAAAAATAAAGAAAACAAGACAAGAGGATGGCAGAGGGGGAAACGAAAGTGGTGTACGCATATCTTGTTGTACATATTCTGCAGTCAGAATATCCCTAGTGGAATCTAGAACCCACAATCCGAGGGCAATTCACATGACACAATTACAGATGCCCTTTCACATTGCAGGAGTAACCTTTGCAGATTTGATGATTCATGCATTTGCTTCTGCCTTATGCCATTTTTAATAGGTGCCCACCTTGAGTTGGGTTCAGTTGAGTCAAGGCTTAGTCAGTGGTCAAATATTTGGATGCTGGGAGAAAGTCCGGTCATGTGCCCATTCCTTCACATTTAAATTGCTGCAACCAATTTAAATGTATTTGTCTATGACCACACCATTCACTCTTTCCTGTCCCGTTGGCACCAGGGCCTAGAAATCTTCCTACACACTAGCCTGGCAAGGTAGGCCCATTCCGTTACAGATGCCATGATTTCCCTTTCTGCCTTTTCACTATTTATATTTTTAAGACACTGCTTGTCACTCTTTGTCCTTCAGATGTTTTGATGGAAGTTCCTAATATCTTGGTCCAGTGTCAAATTCTGGAGGGTAAATGTTTGAGAAACACTGCTTGAAGACATGAAAAGAACTTTATACATTTCAAAAATTATGTCTTAGTTTGCACAGAACCGTGTCTTGACTAATACAGAACCACCCACAGGTCTGATTAGCAACATAAGCAGAGAAAAGGTACTAAGAAGAACAGGGTATAAAACAAATTGCAGAAAAACGAATAAACACAAAATCATCATCATTTTTCTGTATATCCTGCTTTCCACCAGATTAGGACTCAAAAGGCCTTGCAAACTGAAGTGATTACAAGATATCCCTTTTCACCTCAGCTTCATTACTGTTCCAGCATTAAAGAACTACGTGCAAGAGGCAGCATGATATCATCAATGGCAAGAAGTGTCACGAGAGGACAGATTGTCTGCCATTTATAGAAACAGAATCTTTAAGTAAATTGGATGAGTATCAGCTTAATCCACTACATTATATGTCTACTCAAAAGCAAATCCCATTGAGTTCTCTAAGGCTTACTCCCAAGCAAGCAAATATTTATTTTATTTTAAAAATAGGCTGATTGAAGGACCCTCCTCTCCCCTGACCCGAAGGCCACAGCCAACATAATTATTTCAAGCTTCAATATTAAAGCAAATTTTGTATTGTCAAAACATACATCTTAAACAATTAAACCTAGGGTTGCCAGGGTGAAAAATGGAGACAACGTATATAGCCTGTGTAAAAGAGTAAATTTCAGCAAGTGTTGCTTATTACCTGGCAGCGTGAGAAGCAACCCTTGCTGAAATTCCGTCCTCTACACAACAATTAAAAATACAACAGCTCTCCCCAGTTTTAGATCTAACAGCCCTAGGCTATGAGTGATGTAGTGTTGCCTTTACACTGGAGCCGACCATAACACGTCCACGATCTTCTGCTAGATTAGAGCTTGACAAGCTAGAACTTTCTGAGATGGCATCACACAGACACCCAACACCATAGGTGCTATGTTTGGGCAGAATATCCATTAAGAAAGAGAAGGATATAAATACAGTACGTAATGAATAAACTTGGTGCCAGTCAATGGGCCACAGAAGACAGAGCTGCTCATTTAATGCTCCCTATTGTTCAATGAAGTTGTGGACTCTAGGATGCTAACAGGCTCAGGGATAATACAGGGACATTTATCATAGAAATCCTCTGCTCTCTGGGATCACACGTGTCTCTTGATTCTAAGCTACCAGCTGGTAAGTTGGTGATTAGTCCGTACCTAAATCAATATTGTATTATAGACATCAGCATTGTGATACACAAGTATCCAAACATGAACAAATAATATGGTGCAATCCTCTCACTTTAAGGAAATCAACGGCCGTTGCATGCAAGCGTCCCTCTATATATAACAAAGCAAAATACAAACAGGTAGTACTGGGACTTCCCAGCAAAGCAGTCAGTGGCACTACAGGACACCAAATAGGTCCTCACAATGAAAATGACGACACACCTCCTCCACCTTGGAACTATTATTTACTTGGGAACCTCTTCACGCTGCATTTGCCAGGCCGTTTGCAACGCTCACGAGCATCCTTGTTTACAGTCAACTGCACTCCGGCCCCCACCTTTGGAAGGGCGGAGACACGTCCCGACCGACGCGCCTGTTTGTTGCGCTCTTGCCCGGAATCCCGGGTTGAAGGCTTTTCAGCCACAAGTCACACGGGGGGCTTTACTTATTTTCATTTTCATTGTGAGGACCTATTTGGTGTCCTGTAGTGCCACTGACTGCTTTGCTGGGAAGTCCCAGTACTACCTGTTTGTATTTTGCTTTGTTATATATAGAGGGACGCTTGCATGCAACGGCCGTTGATTTCCTTAAAGTGAGAGGATTGCACCATATTATTTGTTCATGTTTGGATACTTGTGTATCACAATGCTGATGTCTATAATACAATATTGATTTATGTTTGACTGCCCATCGCATTGCCTCTTTGTTCTTATATCCATTGATTAACAGGGGGTTCGACTGTATTATACACATATTTAGCTACCGATTAGTCCGTACCTGCCATGCCATCAGCTCGCTACCTTTGACATAGTTACCTGCTCAGGTTTAGGATTGGACAGACTGCAGACCTACACACACCCATATTAATATAGAGACATAGATACTAGGAGCGTTTGCCACATATGTACTTTGTTACATCACATTCTTTTGTTAATACTTGTACGAAAGCAAAAGCTAAAGGTCAGTAAGGTAAATGGAATTATAAACAGATCTAGCATTCAGAATTTTGATCTGCAGCCCCAATATCACTTATGCGCAAAAGGGGGGGGCACACTAATTTTCAGGGAAACATGTTGTAACCTTGTCAATAAATACTGGCTTCCGTTACAAACTTCAAAGCACAGCATGACTATTCCTAGTGATCAGTGGACAGCAATTTCTCCTCTGCTTTTATACAATGATTTGCCAGTTTTATTATAGGAAGCATGGCTTGGAATTGTGACCAATCAACTGCAATTACTTTCAAGAGCTCAGAGAGGAAATATCGTAGTTATCAGTTTACCTTACACACCCCACAACCCTGAAATTTACAAAGCAAGCAACAAAATCCTTAATAGACAGTAGTGAAGTCTTTCTTTGACAAAAATCCATTTAAGCAGGTTAAAATACGCTGGCTTTGTTACACTTGTACTCAAAACTCTTTTAATCAAAGCCTTTTACACTTAATTATAAAATTGTTGGATTTTTTTTTGCAAATTAACCTCTTTTCTGTTATTGTTTAAAAATACATATAATTAAACAATATGTATCTGAATTACTGGGCTGAGCAACTGAGCACAAAACACAACATATTGCTGAAGTCATAAGTAACTGTTGTAAGATAGTGGGTAGATTTCACCTTATTTTTTCCAGCAAAGTATCTACATTTTAGTATAATACAATACGACCCTCTTACCTGCAGGGACTATGTACCCGGACTTCACATGGGTATATAAAACCATGAATAACACTCAATTCTATTGAAATGAAGGCTCTTGGCCCAGGAATACTGTAGAGTTGTGCTGGAGGTCCTACAAATGCCTAGGGCTGCTGTATTTTGTTGTTTATTTGTTCAGTGGCTTCCGACTCTTCGTGACCTCATGGACCAGCCCACGCCAGAGCACGCTGTCGGCCGTCACCTCCCCCAGCTCCTTCAAGGTCAAGCCAGTCACTTCGAGGATACCATCCATCCATCCATCTATCTTGCCCTTGGTCGGCCCCTCTTCCTTTTTCTTTCCATTTTCCCCAACATCATTGTTTTCTCTAAGCTTTCCTGTCTTCTCATGATGTGGCCAAATTACTTCATCTTTGCCTCTATTATCCTTCCCTCCAAGGAGCAGTCAGGCTTTATTTCCTGAAGTATGGACTGGTTGGATCTTCCAAGTCACTCGCAGAACTTTCCTCCAACACCATAGTTCAAAAGCATTTATCTTCCTTTGCTCAGCCTTCCCTATGGTCCAGCTCTAATATCCATAGATTACTACAGGGAATACCATTGCTTTGACTATGTGGATCTTCGTCATCAGTGTGATGTCTCTACTCTTCACTATTTTATTGAGAGTGGTCATTGCTCTCCTCCCAAGAAGTAAACGTCTTCTGATTTCCTGGCTGCAGTCTGTGTCTGCAGTAATCTTTGCACCTAGAAATACAAAGTCTGTCACTGCCTCCACGGTTTCTTCCTCTATTTGCCAGTTATCAATGATTTGTGTTGCCATAATCTTGGTTTTTTTATGTTTAGTTGCAACCCAGCTTTTGCACTTTCTTCCTTCACCTTGATTAGAAGGCTCCTCAGCTCCTCCTCACTTTTGGCCATCATAGTGGTATCATCTGCATATCTAAGGTTGCTAATATTTCTTCCAGCAATTTTAACCCCAGCTTTGTATTCATCAAGCCCCGCACATTGCATGGTGTGTTCTGCATACAAGTTAAATAGGTTGGGTGAGAGTGTACAACTCTGCCATACGCCTTTCCCAATCCTGAACCAGTCTGTTGTTCCATAGTCAGTTCTTACTGTTGCTACTTGGTCTTTATAGAGATTCCTCAGGAGAGAGACAAGGTGATTTGGTATGCCCATACCACCAAGAACTTGCCACAATTTATTATGATCCACACAGTCAAAGGCTTTAGAATCTCTATCTCTATATATAATAAAGCGGAATGTTTGTATGTATGTGGGTGGGTTTGTATGTATGTATGTGCCGGCGTTCTGATTGGTTGCCACTTTCACAGGCCACAGCGACCAGAACGGGTGATGGACCTGCACCAAACTTGGGACACATAACCCCCCTGACCCCCTTTACGTCCTGGTGCGGTTTGGGGGACATGGACCACGGATTATGAGATTTGTAGTACATTCAAACACTTTGGTTCCTACAGACCACTGTGGCCACCTAAAAGGACAAAAACAGACCACACTTGGCACACACATCCCCCATTACCCACTCTACGTCCTGGTGCACTTTGGAGGAGGGTGGACCATGGATTATGGGACTTGAAGTACCTCTACTCACTTCCCAAGTCTGCTGGGACCCTCATCCAATTACAGATCGAGACCACACTTGGCACACATAACCCCCATGACTGCCTTCATGTCCTGGTGAGGTTTGGGGGGAGGGGGTGACAATGGACGATGAGATTTGTAGTACTTTCACACCCCTTAGCTACCAGACCACTGCGGCCCCCAACAAACACCTATAAAAACCACACTTGGCACACAGAGCCCCAGTGACCCACTCTACATCCTACTGCAGTTTAGAGTAGGGCAGACCATGGATGATGGGACTTGAAGTACCTTCCCTCACTTTCCAAGACTGCTGCAAATTTAATCCAATGACTGATCAACACCAAACCTGTCACACAGAGCCCTCATGACCCACTCTACATCCTGGTGCAGTTTTGTGTGAGACGGACCACAGATGATAGGACTTGAAGTACCTTCACTCACCTCCTAAAAACAATGCAACCCTCATCCATTCACCAATACAGACCACACTTGGCACACAGAGCCCCCATGACCCAATCTACATTCTACTGCAATTTGGAGGAGGGTGGCCCACAGATGATGGGACTTGCAGTACCTTCAGAAATTTCATGATGCCACTACAACTCCCAATAATGATGGATCAAGACCAAACTTGGCAGACAGAGCCCCCATGACCCACTCTACATCCTGCTGCACTTTGGAGGAGGGTACACCATGGATAATGGGATTCACAGTACCTTCACTAACTTTCTGAAACCACTACGAGCCACATACACTTATGATAAGAACCAACCTTGACACACAATGCCTTTCTCAAATGACCCGGGCACCGTTGGATCCCCAAGCTAGTAGTCAATAAAACAGAAATAAATCTTTTTCTGAAACTCCCTGCCTTTCTCCATTATCCAGCAGATATTGGCAATTTGGTCTCTCATTCCTGTGCCTTTTCTAAACCCAGCTGTATTTTGTTAGAATTGGATAAATGAAACTGTGGGAACTGTATGTTTTGTTTTTATATTTTTATATTTCTATTTTATATTTCTAGAAATGTGCCATTTCTATATCTTTAGACTGACTGAAAAATCATATCTTGTCTGAATTTTAAGATCTTTGGGATTTATCTTCAAGGCGCTTTTGGTGAAGTTCTTAGTAGCTTCTTAGAAGCTGTGACATTCCCTCCCATGGAAAACTAACTCGCCTCTATTCTGCTCAATTTCAATTTGGAGGCAAGGACTTTTGTGTTTACACAGGTATTTGATAGTTGATAGGCTTTTTTATTGGGGACATGCTATATTTTTTATCATTAACATGTTTCAATTGTGTTTCTATTTTATAAAATTATTAAAGTGTTTTAACTTCTGTATTAGCTGTTGTTATAATTCAATTTTGTTTCAACATTTATTGGGAGACACCTTGGGTTCCAAATTGGGAAAAGGTGGGATATTAAATACACAAATTAATGTATAATAGTTGTTAAAGGGAGACTAGTTTTTGAAATACTATGCCATTCAAGGAGAGTTTTCAGTGCTCTCTCTCTCTCTCTCTCTCTCTCTCTCATTGTGATAGCTGATGATAGACATTCAATGTGTACCTGAATAAAGAGCAGGATATCCCAGAAGGGAAATCCTACAGAAATAATGGTCCTCTTTTTATTTAGAAGACTACACATGACTTTTATTAAAGGTCACTTTTAATGCTGAACTTGCCTAACCCTTAGTTATATATTGGCTGCCCTCGTCCTGTCACTTATTTAATATAACTTTTTGGGCATATGAAAACCTCTGGCAATCTTTAACTAGGAAAAATTCTGTGATTGACTCAAGATATCTAAGCTATTCTCTCAAGATGGGCACTGTGGGGAAAAAAAGTTCAGTGATCTAAATGGCATAGTATTTCAAAAACTAGTCTCCCTTTAACAACTATTATACATTAATTTGTGTATTTAATATCCCGTAGCCTAAGATCATCCGGGAGGCCCTGCTCTCGCTCCCGCCGACTTCTCAGATGCGGTTGGTGGGGACGAGGGACAGGGCCTTCTCGGTGGTGGCCCCCCGCCTGTGGAATGCGCTCCCTATGGAGGTACGGTTCACCTCATCCCTCCTGGCATTCAGGAAAAAGGTTAAATCCTGGCTCTGGGACCAGGCGTTCCCACACCAGCACTAAGCAGCATATTTGACGGGATTTTAACGGAAGGGAGGAAGAGGGTCAATGTTTTTATGGCTGAATATTGTTTTTAAATGGAATGATTGTAGATGTTCCTGAGGGATTGTATTTTAATGTCTTAATGTATTTTAATGTGTTGTATTTTAATGTGTTGTGGGGTTTGGGGTTTTCCGCTGTTGATGTGGCATCGAATTGTGCCGTGCTGTAAGCCGCTCTGAGTCCCCCCTCGGGGGTTGAGAAGAGCGGGGTAAACTCCTGAAATAAATGAAATAAATAAATCCTTGGGATTTAACTCAAGAAGGAGCCAAAGGTGAAGCCTATTTAGACTCAACATAACTCAGAATTTTGTAAGTTTAAATCAACCCTTGTCAACCTAGAGCCCTGAAAAGACGTACAACTATAACTCCCACCATTGCAACCAGCATATTCATAGAGATAGACTGAGTTTAATGTAATATTTGTAAGAATTTAGAATAGCAATGGACATATTCAAACTCTCTGGATCGATATCTGTCCTAAATTTAAAAATCTGTTCGTTTATTTATTTATTTATTTATGAGAACGAATACATTTTTATTGGTCTAGCCAAACATTTAATATTATTAATTTATAAATTGTAACAGATCCTACATGGAAAATACAACATATTTAGAATTTAGGTATCCCTCGTTTCTTATAAAAACCTATATTGTGCATTACCCAATATTTTGCTGAAACAATCTACAACTGATCATAATTCATATTTTTTCCAACCTATTAAACCAGCCGTATGTGTGGAAAATTAATCTGTCTCATTAGAGAAAATAGGAAAGCACTGACTTTGAATCTTCTACTACAATCAGCCCTCCACATTTGCTGGGGTTGGGGGCACAGAGTCCCCATAAAACTGAGAAAACACAAATGAATGGTGTGTGGGGTTTTTTTTACTTGAGAGAACACCTCTCAGAATTTCTAGGTCTGGAAGCTGACCATAAAATTGCACTTGATGACCTAGAGATTCTTAGTGAAAACTTTTTAATGAAATCTATGACGAATCCAATACACAAAGGTCTAAATTGCAAATATATGTGGAGAACTGTACTACATCTATACTAATAAAATAGTGTGTGCGTGTCTATGGGTGACTGAAACTTAGCATGGATCCTTCGAGTATCCCGGGGGTTTACATCTCAGTGTTATAGCTTTCTGTTAATAGACTAATTAATTTCGGTTAATTGAAATCATCTGCATCTTTTAGTAAAATCTTTAGTTTCTAGGCATCAGACTTCCCTCACATTCACCAATATTCAGAGATGAAGCTTGAGGCAAGCTTGGGATATTGATTTTTTTTCACGGGGCTTACAGGCAACTCAGCATGCTGCTTCCTTCTGCCTGGCCTCTGAGCCCTTCAAGCAGTGGAAAGAAAGTCAGAAAGAAAGAGCAAAGTTATGCTGCCTGGAAATATGTGAGAGTGGGCGGAGAATGAGTAGAAAGAAGGCATTAACAACTATTGGATTGGAGGGAAAGAGCAGTAAAAAAGGGGGGGGAGTATGAGAAATAGCAGAAAGAAGAGAGATAACACCATTTCTGCTAGATTTTAAAAGCTGATACATTAACTTTTGGAAGTATGACCACTATACATGTATAAAGGAGCCTGTAGCAGCCCATTGTGACCAGCAGTATACATGGTATCTTTTGTTAGCATGATGGCATACAACACTGAAGCATATTTCTTTTGAAAGCTAAGCCACATATATTAACAGACCATGATAGAAGATGAAAGGATATAACAATCTGCAGTGTTTAAGAAACAGGGTAATTGTTTTCCTCAACCCAGACAAAAAATTTGTGACACACACACACAGATGTAAAATCCTAAGTTTTATTTGAACTATAATATTTTATTTTATTATTTAACATCAATGTTATGACACTATTTGACATTCTACAAGCCATACTGTTTTTATAGAGGAGGAATAATAAAGGTCAGATGAGTAATTTCTGATACAATAAGGCAAGGCAGGGGAATTTCTGTATTTATTGTTACAAAAAATAGATTTGTTCAACATTGGTACAATCATGGCAAAGGTTAAATATGCTACAATACTCTCTCCGATTGTCATATTATTTGAATCAAGACAATTCAAGCAACAATAGAGGCTAGATTATTATAAACAACACACTTCATTTTTTTAAAGGATTCAAAATCTCATTAATGAAATAAAAGAAATTATCTTAGTCTTGCCTAATCTGTTGCCTTCCATATGTTTTTAATAGTTTCCATCATGCATGATCACTGGCCATGTTTGCTGGTGCTGTTACATGAGATGTGCTCTAAACATATGGAAGGTGTCCTAGGGTGTTTCCACGCAGAGCAAAAATCCATGCCCGAGCAGGTTTTAAAAACCTGCTTTGGTGTTGATTTTTGTCTCCACTCCTCTTAAAAACCACTTTCCTGATAACAATTCTGGTGGCATGCAGCCAACCCAACCCCCCACCCCCCCCACCCCAAATAACTCCTAAATATAAAGTTAAACTTATCTGGCCACCAAGGAGACCAGGGGGAGGCGCAAGGAGGAAAACCCTTCCTGACCCCCCTCCTGTCTCCTGTCGCATCATTTCCTTCTGTCAGGAGGGCAAGAGGAGGAACGTAATGGTGGCTAGGTAAATTTAACTTTATTTTAGGGGTTATTTTGGGACGGGGGGGTAGGAGCCATCCTGGACATTTGGGCTCCAAGAGCCCAAAAGGTTCAGGGTGGCAAATGGGTACTCACCCCACGGTAGTTCCAGGACTATCCAGAACTGAGTCTCCACAGGCCCAATACCCGATTACATTTGGGCCTTTCAGGAATAATCACTGAGATTATTCTGAATTAATTGGTTTTTACTGGAGGCATTGTTTAGATGCCCTTGGTAAAAATCCAGACAGGTCCCATGTTTTGGATTGGGTCTTCATTGGGTTTGGATGGGTCCCCAGTGAACAAGGCTGTTGTGTGTCCTTTCACAGAAATCTTAGACTGCACAGAACTTTCCTGATGTAGCAATTACAGAAACCAAAGAGACACAGATGACATGTCATGTTTGAAATAAACTCTCTGGAAACTATCAGTCTGACTTTCATATTGTAACCTTTAACCTACAACAAATATTCTAGATAAATATTTGCCGAACTGTCCATAACTTGACAAAACAAGAGGAAATTCAAAGCTTACAGAAAATTCTCATCATAGTAAAGTTGGTTCAAATGTTTGCAAGATAGATAGCATTAAAATACAAAAGGTATGTACTGTTAGCAACAGGCAATAATATAGTTCACCACTTTACCCAACATACTGTAAAAGCATGGTATGTTCATTTACAGCCAAAGACTGTGGGTTATAATGGGATACTGGATCTGGGTTCTTGCTTATTAATATACTTGAATGACTTTATTGAACCCTAAGTTCCCATAAGTGGAATTTGGCTCAACAGACATTCTCTGTGGAGAAAGCAAGCCAGATGATTTTTCATTCCTTCTTCTGCTTTGAGTCCTTTTAAGTACTAGAAATCTGCTCCTGTGGGTAATGTGGGAATTGAGATGTGTAAAGAATATTTATAAATCTTCTCATCCTTGACAGGAAAGGATATTGCAGCACATTCTGTGCATTTTTTATATAAGTGTTCACTTTTCAGAACTTTTTTCCTGCAAAAATTATGTTTGGATTGAAAATGTACTTTTTGTGTACACACAAATACCACTCCCCCAAAACACTTAATTATATTTTACACAAATGTACAATTGTGTTTACACAAATGAGATTTTTGCAGAAAAATTCAGAAATCCACAAAAAGAGAATAAAATACTTGCATTATTAGAAATTGCTGGAGGAAGGTAAAACTGGCAGGAATACTTCTGCCAATACACCCACTCCATCCCTCCTTTGCTAAATCTCAGGCCCTTGCACACAAATTAAAAAAAAGCTTTGATTCACAAAAAGGAAAGTCTGGATCCAAACTTGGTTGCAGACTATTACATCATGTTGCTTCATGGTGATGTTTGAACAATCTTATAGAACAACCAACATACAATATAACTTTTAAAAATATACACCACCCAGGAGAAGATTAACTTATTCAGGCAGTGAGATGGAGAATAGAGCTTAGTTTATTGTGAAATATTAATTAGAAGTTAGTGAAAACTGAATTGGAAATGTATACATTAATTCAATTGTCAATTCTTTGCAATCATTCACATGAAATTAAGAAGACATCAACCTGAGTTCATGAGACACAAGTTAGTAGAGCTCATGTTTCGGCAATATTCAAACTTTTTCTCCCTCCTTTTCCAAACACAGCATTATGTTAAGGAAAAAAGTAAACAAAATATTTCATTTTGATAGGAAAATCTAACACTAAGAGAAGAATTGAGTTAATTTATTCATAATTACTGTGTTGAGGATACAATGTCGAGCTTTTGAGTTGGGATGTAAACAGGGTCTGATGTAAACATGGACACTGACTTGGGAACAGGTTTCCCTGAATTCAATGGAGCATTGAATTCATGGGATCAGGCTGTTAGTCTTAAATTTTAACATAAATAGCTCTCTATAAAGCACAACTGAACCGGTAATCCTCACATATACTTGTATACCTATGAATAAGAAAATGTATATGTTGAAAAGAATCTTCTATAAACCTGATATTTTATGGCATTAATAATAAACCTACTAACCTTGTAACAAGTCTTAGCCTGTACCTCTTCATGTTGTAAGTAAACATAAAATACAGTTACATAGTCGTCCAGCTCCTTCACAGTTCCTTCTAACTGCATCCTTGGTCCTATCAACACTGTCATACAATGCAGTTTGAACTGCATTATATGCATTTATATGGACCATATGAGCCTGCTTCAACCATACAATGCAGTTTGAAACTGTATTATATGGCAGTGTAGATAGAGCCCTAATTTCCACAATGATCTCTTAAAAGGTCCTCTCTTATGGAGGCTGCTAAAATTCCCCATAAAGAAATGTACAATTAATTATATTGATCTGTACTAGACAGATAATAATACTGTCAAGAAAATTGCAGTATCAACTGCAGAAGTGATCCTTCAATAAAAAATCACAGTCCTGTTTGGCAGTGTCTCAAAGGCTTCAACTGTGACTTTCATAAAGACTCAATAATATGACAGAGAAGCAAGGAAAGAACAAGTATGTTCATTATAGACATGGGACTAAAAACTACATGCAGTAAAGAAAAATAAGTTCTAAATCAGAAAGAAATTAATCCTTGCCCATGAATCCCATAGGTTCACATATAACACTCAAAATTGAGGGGAGGGACGCTAAGCTTCCAGAGTGCTGGGATAGTTAGTGCCATTTCACCATGTTTGGGGGCATTTTCCATCATCTTTTTTAAAAACAAGCCTTCCTTCAGTCAATGTGAACCTTTAATCAAAACAGGAAGTTTAGCTGTAGCCGTCTGATTATTTTTAATTTGAAAAAAACCCAAACAAATCAAAACTACAAAGGCTTTAAAGGTTAAGATTTCTTGAAAATGTGGCCAAGTCCCCCAAAGTCTGGACTTCAATTAGCATTTTTGGGTCTATAATAACGTTCTTTTTCTTCATATACAATTTGGGATGTGCATAGGGGGTTCCAATGTGGCCCCATAATATAAAGTATGCAGCCCAAAATGGCACAGTTTAAGGAAGATGGTCATTTTGGAGGGTGGGAGGGAATATCAATCCATAATGACCAAAAAGGAATGGATATATGTGCATAAAGTAGACTTATTGTATATCTGTGTTTACCATCAACAGGGTGGTAGCTTTCACCTGACACATGTCAGGTGAAAGCTACCACCCTGTTGATGGTAAACACAGATATACAAGGTCTCTTCCAACTCTGATTCTATGACACCCTCCATTTCTATGACAACCCTCCAGAGTTGGAAGAGACCTTGTGGGCCATTCAGTGCAACCTCCTGCCAAGGAGCAGGAAAACTGCATTCAAAGCACCCCCGACAGATGACCATCCAGCCTCTGTTTAAGTAAGGAAGGCTCTAGTATACTCTTAAGCATTCAGAAGGATGATTAACAACAGCTTTCATTTCCAGAAAAAAAGAACAGTTCTTTTAGACTGCAGTTTTACTATGACCATTCAATTACTGAGGGATAAACAACAGTTTGCCATTTTCTTGATTTTTTCTTTGGCTTCTTCCACATGTTTTCACTACAGGAGGATATACTAAGCAGTGAAAAAGATGAAACATCTCCCCAACGCTATTTAATTGTGAGCAATTCACATTCTAAAAGCACCTCAAGCCTTTGACTGGAAGTATTGAAATATGTAATATATAGTCTGCTATTAGTTCTGCTAAGATATTTCATTGGAATTTTGTTTGAATGCTTCAAATCCCAGAAGCCCTGTTAAGTAAAGAAAGAGGTAGTGCCACATAATCTTTAATCTTTTCTTTAAAAGTATGTTCATTCGTTCCCATGCCCTTCCACATCCAACTGTTAGAAATCCCCGGGAGATCCTTCCTAACATAAATACGGTTATATGCTAGCACAGAACTTTGTTTCAGATTTCAATCAGGCAGAAGTGAAGGGGAAAGCTGAAAGAACCTGAAAGAACCATCCTAACAGATATATACAGAAAGAGCTCCAGCATGGGAATCGCAAATGATAGTTCAGAAATAATTTTATTTTGGTAAAGTGGAAGAAAAACGATGAGCTCTCACACACCTCATTGAATTCTAAATGTCATCTAAATGTTCTTTATATTGTTTTCATGACAACAATAAACCATTTGAAATTGATGGAATTCGTCTTGCAACAACACTGGCTGGCAAAATACAAAGCACACAGTATATTCTACTCAATCTATGGCTCACTTTTGAGACTGCAGCTGAATAGCAATTTCCCAGCTAAATATAGCTCTTCAGCTATGACACTTCCAAGCTTCAAGCTGAGAACTGAAAATTTAAAAAGCAGTTCCCAAAGATGAAAGAAGCCCAAGCTGTCCTGTTTCATCTAAAATATGGAGACAGCGCATGGGAATATTCAGAATAAGTAATTAGGTCCACTGTCTTCTAGGGCGACAGGCTTCTTTGTGTTAAAATAGATTGTTAGATGTGTGTACACATGTGTGTAAGTATACCATCAACCCTCCTTACCCACAGATTCTGTATCCATAGATTCAGCTGTCCACAGCTAGAATTTTTTTTAATTCCAAAAGCAAACCTTCAATTTGCTATTCTATATCAGGGACACCACTTTACTATGCTATTATACATAACTAGCTGTACCCGGCACGCGTTGCTGTGCCCTATTTAGGAGATGTGAGAAAGTCTGAGTATGTAAGGGTTGGAATTGATGTTACTTATGGTCTTGGTGGGGTCATGGCTGTGTCATTGTGGGTTGTTCTGGTGGGTGGGATGTTGAAGTCCTGGGGAGTTGTCGGTGTGTGGTGTTGCTGGCATTCTGCAGAGCTGGTGGATATACAATGTTTTTTGTCTTTCCGTCTGCTGTGTTGGTATAGAGGTTGATGCTTTTGTGGGTGGGGTATTTTGGGTGTTTGTGTGTGTTTGTAGAGTATCAGTACAGTGTTGTGTTGTGGTTGGAGTATAGGTGGAGTTGGTTTTTGTTTGTGGTGGTGGTAGGTGTTGTGTGTAAGGGGTCCCGTAAGGTTGGGGGGATGGGTTGTGATAGGAAGTTGTGTTGTGTTGTGTGGGTAGGAATTGCTGGTAGTATTGTGCCTGGGACATGTGTGTATTTGGAGGTGTGTGTGGTGGTGAGTAGTGAGTGCAGTCCTGGGTTTTGTGTTGGGGAAGTTGTCAGGTATTTGTGGGGTGTATTTTGTGTGTGTTGTGGTGACATAGTTGTCTCAGTCTGGCTGTGTGCTGGTTGTGATGTGGAGGGGGTGTTGCTTTTGCCAGTGGTGTTTGCTGTGAATTTTGGTTGGGGTAGGTTTTTGTGTTGCAGGATTGGTTTTTTTGGTGGGTTTTGCAAGTTTGTGTTATTCTGGCGGTATGTGTTTGTCAGTGGTGCCTGTGTCCCTGGTGCCCTATTTGTGTTAGTGTTATGTCCTCCTGGTAGTTGTTATGTCCTCCTGTGTTAGTTGGTTGTACTGTGTTGGTTTCTGTGTAGCAGTGGTATGTATGCGTTGTGTGTGTTGTGTGTCTGTTGTGTTGTGGGTCTGTAGAGGTAGGCATCGTGAGTTGTGTGGCTGTCATGTTGTGGGTGTGGTGTTTGTAAAGTGGGTGTCTTTTGTTGTGGGTGTCTTTTGTCCTGTGAGTGGTATGTATGTGCTCTGTGCACATGGTTGTGTATCTTCTGCATATTGGCGTTGTGTGGTATTATGTGTTGGCTTGGTCTTTTGGATTGTGTTTCTCGAGTGTGGGAACCTGCTCCCTCCTAGAGCTTGGCCTTGGCAGTTTCACCCACAAACACCAACTGACTAAACTCAAACCACTCAGCATTCTAATCTAGCCTTGGCTGTCTCCACCCACCGTTACTATGGGAACTCAGCCTCACTGCATTTTGTGTGGGCCGATGTTGGCCAATGGGATTCGCTGGCGGCCGCAAAGGACGCTGGGAAATGTAGTTTTTTAATCGTTGTTTTGGGGGCCTTCTAGGTTTTGGGGGGGAAGTTTCTTTGCTAAAAACCTTCCTTGCCTGAGGCCTATTTTTGTTGCCAAATTTGGTGTCTCTGCCTTGTAAGGTTTCTCTGCCTAGGACAGTCGTTCGATGACAGGTTTTCCTTTATATAATAGATAGGACTGAAGTATCAATTAATTTTTGTATCTACTAAGTGTCCTGGAACCAAACCACAGTGACCATCAAGAACACACAGTTATCTGTATTTCATATCCTTCTAATCCCTATGAACTAATATAAATGTTATTTAACACACACAAACACACATACCATATGAAAGGCGTTCAAAATTTTAGTGATTCTCTCAATGGTGTTGTAGAATACACCGAAACTTTCAATCGATTCACAGAAGCAGTTAATCATTCAATCCCTCTTCCTTCTTCAATTTTCTCCAAAATCCACTCCCTTAAATTTCATGCCTGAGCTGGTTCTTCTCTAAATTACCACTGACAGCTCATACCAATTTAGCTAGTCTGAGTGTGCATCCCGTGCCACTGTTTAGAGCAGCCATCTTGGCAAAGCAGCTCTGCCCTTCACTTCCCACGCTTTCACACTGATTGCCCCCTTCTCTAAAGAGCAGCTTTCTTAGGATACAGCTATATGGTAGAATTAAGGCAGTTTGAAACCATGTTAAATGCCATAGCTTAATGCTATGGGATCATGATAGTTGTAGTTTGGTGAGGTAACCTCAGAAAATCCTCTAAGTAGAAGTTGCCATAGGCTGTTAATTAAAAACTTAACCAAAGGGGATGGCAAAAGAGAGAATAGAAGGGGCAGAGTATGACTCACATGCCTATCAAGGTGTTAAACTGCCATACAATTACAGGATCCAGCTAATTTTCTCTAATCATCATGTGCTAATTCTGACTTAATTAGTGTCTTATGTGATACACATTTGCAAATATCATCTCAAAGGGCATGTCTACATTCAAAAACCTGGGACTCTAGGAGAAACCCCCTGTTCACAGATGACTGCTTTAGGATGAGGGTGGGTAAAATCTAACATGCATGCAACCTCCTCAATTCCCCCACATTTTTTTGTTTTTTTTAAATGATTTAGATGACTTTCACCTAAAAATCTTACTAGAAGCCCCCAAATGCATTCACATTCTCCAAAATAAAAAAATTCTCTCCACCTCCAAGCCCTCTGATTTAGTGCCACTTATCACTTTGCAGGAGATACAAAGGAAGACAGAAGGTTTCTCACCTGTTGAGCTGGCTGCAGATTAGGCAGGGAACATGGGTAGAATATTGGGCTAATGAAACAGGGATTATGTTTACTGTGCGCTATGTTACTGTTGCCTGGAATACAACTCCTTACTTCATATTGACTAATAGACCATATACACTGCAGAATTAGAGCAGTTTGACACTACTTTAACCTCCATGGATTCCATGGTTTGTTGCAGAGAAAAGTAAATATTTCACGAAACTACAAATTCCATAATTCCATAGCCTAATTGGATGGTGGCCACAGTATTTGTTGACTGCAGACTGGAATCCAGTTTCGAGCCCTTTGTGGGATATACTATGATTGGCTGTGGTGCATTATCTGGTTACTTCGGTACTTTCTGGTAATTAGTTTTAATGTGCTGTTTTTTATTTGATGTGCGCTGCAGCATATGTTGGCGGTGTTCAATTTGTGGACATCCTGCCCTCCAGCCAGTTTTGAACTGCACTATAGGGTTCAAAGCTAAATTGCAAGTGGACATGCAAGTGGAAATAAGGAACTTTTCATAGTCTATCTTTGGCTGATAAGGGAACCTTAGTTGTGTCTGCATTCTTGCAGCTTTCTCTAACATCATTCCTAACATCAAGTTTACCTTGACTTTCAAAAGGCTTTTGACAAAGTCCCTCACCAAAGGCTCCTAAATAAGCTCTTCAGCCATGGAATCAGGGGACAGGTCTTGTCCTGGATTGGAACCTGGCTAAACTGTAGGAAACAAAGGGTGGTAATAAATGGACACTTCTCTGGATGGAAAGAGGTGAGAGGCGTACCCCAAGGTTCAGTTTTATTTATTTATTTATTTATTTATTTATTTATTATTTGCATTTGTTTTACATAGTGATCGGGCCGACTCACGTAAAACAATGCTATAACCATAAAAATAACAAAAATGATACTAAAAAACATCATTAAAACATTGTTAAAATTACACTAAGTGACAAAAAAACGGTTTTAGGACCGTTACTCATAAATGATCTGGATGTAGAAGTAAATTGTGAGGTAGCAAAGTTTGCAGATGACACTAAACTGTTCAGGGTAGTTAAAAATGAAACTGACTGTAAAGAGCTCCAGAAAGATCTCTCGAAATTGAGTGAATGGGCAACAAAGTGGCAAATGCATTTTAACCTAAACAAGTGTAAAGTCATGCACATCGGGGCAAAGAACCCCAAATACACCTACAAATTGATGGGATCAAAGCTTTCTGAGACAAACCAGGAAAGGGATCTTGGGGTTTTGGTGGACAGCTCAATGAAGATGTCAACCCAGTGCGCAGCAGCAGTGAAAAAGCAAATTCTATGCTTGGCATGATCAGGAAGGGAATCGAAAATAGGTCGGCAAATGTTGTATTGCCTCTCTACAAATCTATGGTGAGGCCACATCTGGAATACTGTGTACAATTCTGGTCACCGCACCTCAAGAAGGATATAACGGAACTGGAAAAGGTACAAAGAAGGGCAACAAAAATGATCCAAGGGATGGAGCAGCTCCCTTATGAAATCAGGTTGCAACGCCTTGGTCTTTTCAGCCTTGAAAGACGGCGTTTAAGAGGTGACTTGATCGAAGTGTATAAAATCATGCATGGGATAGAAAAGGTGAATAAAGAAAAATATTTTCTCTGTCACACAACACTAGGACTAGGGGGCACTCCCTAAAGCTCCAAGGTAGGAAAGTTAGGACTAATAAAGGGAAATATTTCTTCACCCAGAGGGTCATTGGGTTATGGAACTCACTTCCAGAGGAGGTTGTGACAGCTGTCAGCCTGGACAGCTTCAAGGCAGGATTAGACAGATTCATGGATACCAAGGGAATCAGTAGTTACTGAAATGGACATCCAAATGCCACCTCTGTGTTGATGGAGGCAGGCAGGATTTTCCCGGGTACTGGTTGTGGGGGTCGGGAGCAGGTGAGGGTTTTGCCCTCCTTTCTACTAGAAATCCCTGTGTACAACTAGTGGGCCACTGTGTGACACAGAATGCTGGACTAGATGGGCTGAGGCCCGATTCAGCATGGCTCTTCTTATGTTCTTATGTTCTAAACTGTCAGACAATTATTTTTGAAATTATTACTGGTTCTCACTTGTTCTGATTTCAGGAAGAGTGTAAAGACATAACTTTTCAATTTGGCTTTTTAAAGTATTTCACAGCACACATTGTTGTTAGTTAGCATCACTGATGAGGGAGTGAGGTGTTTTTTTAAACTATGTTTCTAAGTTCTTTTTTATTAGTGCCTTGAAGGGTTTTAGAAAGTTGATAAATATCTTAAATATGTAAGTAAATAGGCTTCATGAATGTATTACACTCTAATTAAAAACCTGTATCTACAATTAAGCTGAAGTACAGAATCAGATGTCTCTAACTAGATTTTTGACTATTTTATATTGGCCAATAATGTGACTCTAGGTGTTTGACTATTAAACCCTGGGCAGTATATAACAGTATGCAACAGCGAACAATACCACTCTCTACTAAATTCTGGAATCTGCACACAGGGCGGTTCCAATTATTATACAACTGGTTGCACAACTAATCTTTCGAGAGATGGTTGCCCAAGCAACAGTATGCCTAAGGACTACAAGGGATAATGGGATATTGATTGCACAAATGGTAAAACCAGTGGTGTCACTTGAATATGCTTTTCCTCCACTAACTTTTGGATTTAGGTCACTATCTTCCATACAATGGGTTGTTAAACTGTGAATGCTCACTGGGACAAAATTTTGAGAAGATCCATATTATTAGCGGCTGTTCACTTAAGAGAAGTTGTAAATCCAGTATACGTTAATTGTAGCTTAGATTTCCCACATGCCCTATTTATCATATGCTTTTATGGCAACAGAAATGAACTGTAGCCTTCAGGCACTGTGATTCTGATAGTTTCCCCTGTGGTCATATCATCAAGGTAAATTACAAGGCGAGTGTACATTCTGCAAATTGTTCTGGTTACAGTGGGATAACTTCATGAAACAGGAAGGTTGTACCAGAGCTTTCGTGGCTACGTTCTTGTTTGAATTCCCTTTCTTAAAGCGCTACTCAGAATTCACCTTCAATTCTCTGTGCAGGTCTTCTTGGCATGAAATACAAACTGTCATGAAAGATACATCCTGCCAGCTTAATTCACTCATGCAGCCAGCTGAATGACCCTTTTCACTGGTTTTAAATAGTATTTTTCCACAGTATGAAAAGCTGGCCTTGTAGCTTCAGCTTGCCTATCACTTCCAAGCTGCTGGGAACACTTTATGCATGAATTACATAACCTTGTCTCTCTTGTAAGGTTACTTGCAGGCAAACCCAATTATCATGCTTCTTCTTTCTTCATGTAAACAGTATTTCCTTTTACTAGTCACAGAAAAAAATGTTATTTTTCAAACTCACCAGGAAGAAAAAAGTGAATGATGTTCTAGTTTTCTAGTATTAGTGGATTAGTATCTACAGCAATTTGCTGTGGAAATCCAAAGCTCAACCAATCCCAAGATATGTCCAATTTTGTAGGCAACAGGTTCAGTTGTGGATGTGATCTTGCCATCGAAATTCTTCTCCTATTGTTCAATCAAAATTTATCTTCCTAAAACCTAGGACTATTAAATCAAGTTGTACCTACTGGAAAGCAGATAGCAGTAGTCTTTGTCTTTTTGTAGATGGTATCTAAGGAGGGTATCAATACTGTGTTTCCACCTCAGTCTTTTCTTCTTGAAACTATCAAAGCCAGCATCAACATTTGATCAAGTAGATCTTAGGACCCTGGCAGATTCGGATGGGAAGATAACGGTCTTTCGGATAGTCTGGATCCAAACCATATAGGTCATGGTCAGTACTTTGAGTTGTGCCCAAAAACAAACCCGTAGACAGTGAGGTCTCGTGTCCCTGCATGGGAAGCTAGAGCTGACAGACAGGGAAAGCTGTATCCCATCTGAGTCAACTAAATCTGAGCACTAAATCTAATATGCTCCCAGTGATGTTACATTTCATTAGAGGTATAAAAGCTTAAGCCAGGATCAGTCTGTAGAGCTCCTAAGTCCAGGGTTTTTTTTTCCTGAAAGGAGGCTTAATATGAAAAGCCTCCAAGGAAAAGCTCCAAAGGGAAGAGTGTTGGTTGGCTTAAAAGGAATGATCATAAGGAGAAACAATGCCCAAATGCTAGTGTGGATTTTGCTGCCAATAAGACAGGGTAAATTGGGTCCAATGTACAAAGTCTGCAAATTCCCAGTAAGTTTTTTTCAGGATGATGTCACTTTATATTTGTCTGTTCTCCCACAGTAGAAGAAAATTCAGACATTTGAAGCAGTGAAACTACCAGTAAAATAGCTGCCTTGTTGTAGTTATGGTCTTGAGTAACAAGAGTGTAATGAAGTTACATTCCAAAAATAACATCATGAGTGGAAATGAAGCCACTCTACTGATGGAGCAAAGGTGTTATATTTTCTAGAAAATTTTACAGTTTTTTTAAAAATAAGGAATGTTGTGATAATTTATGCTACTCTCTTATCAATTAGCTTGCCCATCAAAACACAATGAAAGGTACCTAGGATTGGGAAGAGTAACACAGTGTACTCCCCCTTCTTAAACATGATAGCAACTGACTAACTAATAATTGCCTTCCCACTCTAACAAGCAACAGAAATTAGAGTCGACTAAATAAGTGAATCTGTTTAGATCCAATCCAAAAATATATAAAAAATAATTCTTCCCAATCAATAAATAGAACAATAGAGTATGATCCCTGTACCTGCAAGATCAGTATCCATGCTTTCACCTTTGTGCCAGCTGAACTGCTGATCTGAAGGTTGGCAGTTCGAATCTGCGAGGTGAGGTGAGCTCCTGTCTGTCAGCTCCAGCTTCCCATGCAGGGACATGAGAAAAGTCTCCCACAGGATGGCAGCATATGCTCCTGGGCAACGTCTCTGCAGACACCCAATTCTCTCACACCAGAAGCAACTTGCAGTTTCTCAAGTTACTTCTGATGCGATAATAAATAATAAATAACCTTCCTAATTCTAATAAAGTATGTGCTGTCGAGGAATTTTCTAGGTCTTCCAGGCAATTCTATGGTGTGCTTCTGCCAGATGTTACATACTATAAAATCACACTGGAGAACCTAGCAAACTTCTTGCAGATGATATCTTTCTAGGAATATTCTAGGTACTCCAAGGTGATCCTATGGTTAGTTCTGGCAGGTCTTCATTTCAATAAGGTTCACTATTATCCATGTTTTCTGTTTCCAAGGCAAGTTCAGGAAGGTATTCCTCGTATATATAAGACCCATGGTGCATTCAAGCATGCCAGTTCTATATCTGCAGTGACACAGCAGAGTCTGCTAATTTTATAAACTGGACCTCATTCTTTTTCCTCGGTGTTGTCATAATTAAACATGACAATCTGTGCAGTGTATTAAAGGCTGCCCTTTTCATGTTATGCAGTTTTCATGGAGCTAAGCAACACAGCAGCTTGGGTTGCAATCTGTGTTCAGAATAAAATAATAAAGCATGGGGGTAATACTTGCAGCAACAAAAACAATATAATATTGTTTTATATTGTATATTTTATTTGAATGTTGTGATCTTTAGGTGTAAGTTAAATGCTACTTTAAAATAAATGAGGGGAATATGTGACAGATCGACTGAGTGACAAGGGAATACATTCCTGGTGTTCCCCCCCCCCCCAAATTACCATCTTAACCATTTCTGGTTGGCTATAATATCAGTGTCTTTTATATTACCAGTATGATAATCGAGATGTGAAAATAATGATCACCCGTGTGGTGGAAAAGGCTTTTAAAAATTAGATCAATCAGTTACTGGTTCACACTCTTTCACTGAAGTAGGGTTTAATGATTAACAAACACAGCATTCAGTATACATCAGACACTGAGCAGATCCACCTGAAAAACTGTACCCACTGCTGAAAGTTATAAAACAAAGAAATGCTAATTCAGAATCATGATTACAGCACTAGCATCAATTCCAATTTTGATCAAATTAAGATTTTTAGTTCAAATACCAAGGATGGAATTTCAGGATATAAATTTTTCACTGAGGCCCCATCTACACATTCCAGACTGATGTGGATGATAAGGGGAGGGGGCGGGGCGGCTAGAGAACATATCCCATTACTGAGTGCTACAATATGCATCCACACTGAGAACATGTGTTTTTAAAAAGCCAGGAGCAAGTCCGAAATCAGCACTAAAATGTGCTGCAGCAGATCCATGTATAAATGCTGCGGAGCAGGAATTTAGAAGAAATCTGTGCAGTACTCATGTAAACAATGCCACTGCTAGAAAATTCAGGTGAAAAAACAGACATGATATTCTCAGGAACAGAGGCAAATACTTTTTCCAACTCTCCGAAAGCAAATCACTGTCTCTTTTTGGTTTTGAGTTGGAAAATGAGCTCCAATGTTGATTCTCATCCTATGGGCTGCTCAAGTTCAGTGTATTTCTCCTCAATTGGGTAAGAAATAAAATTCAATTCAGCAAGAGGGGAGATAGATGCCACAGGATCTTTTTTATGGTTCTAAGGGGTTTTCTTTAATCGTGTCAGAAGCGACTTGAGAACATACTGCAAGTCGCTTCTGGTGTGAGAGAATTGGCTATCTAGAGAGACGTTGCCCAGGGAATGCCTGGATGTGTTATCATCCTGCTGGGAGGCTTCTCTCATGTCCCCACAAGCTAGAGTTGACAGATGGGAACTCACCGCATCTCATGGATTTGAATCGGCAATCTTCAGGTCAGCAACCCATCCTTCAGGTCAGTAGTCCAGCTGGCACAAGGGTTTAACTCATTGCGCCACTATGGCTCTTGGTTCTAGGGGTTTGTGCGGAGTCTTTCTGGAGTGGAACTAGATTTCTTTAATCCACATTCTGATCTGGAATATGTTACACACAGCATGCCAGAAATTACACACAGAATGCCAGAAAGGAATCCTTAGTAACCAGTCACTCAGGGCCTTTCCACCCTGCCCCTATATCCCAGGATCTGATCCCAGATCATCTGTTTATCCCAGGTATATCCCAGGTTGTCTGGCAGTGGGGACTCATATATTCCAGTTCAAAGCTGATAAGCTGGGATCAGATCCTGGGATAAAGGGCAGTGCAGAAGGACCCTCAGGAAATCTATCAAACATTGGAAGAGTATTTCTCTTACATCTACAGAGGAAGAATTGTTGAAGGCAACAGACAATGCCGTTGCTGTTGCTCGTTTTTGGCCAAAAGATATTTAGCTGGCTTGTGCTCCTATTTTTATCAGTTTGATACTAATTTATGCAATGCTTTTGATACAAAATAGTAATAATAATCTAATAATTTTGAATCCAAATTGTCACTTTTCTTAATCAATTATTAACCATCATGGACAAGAATTTTCCCAGTGCAAAAAAAATTCTTTGTTTGTTTAGTTCATTTGCTGCTTCAAAATGGATCAGCCTTTGTATTTTATGTACATATACAAGAGCACAGAAGAACCAAAATTTTGCAAAAGGATGTGTCATTACTGTGAGCCTTCAAGTTATTTTTGGCTGATACGACAACTTGCCGCCATAGGGATACAAGGAACAGCTTTAGCTTGGCTTAGCTCCTTTCTGCGCGGACGTAGTCAGCGAGTTGAATAGCTAGGCCAAACATCTAGAAATCTCTCCTCGAGTGCGGAGTGCCCCAAGGCGCCATATTATCACCAACGTTGTTTAACATCTATGTTCGGCCATTGGCTGGTATAGCCCGGAGCTTCGGCCTAGGGTGCTACCAATATGCCGATGACACCCAGCTCCTACTGAAACTGGAGCCTGGCGCAACCGGTGCCGAAAACTTCACTCGAGGCCTAGAAGCAGTGACAAAATGGCTCCGCGCCCACAAACTTAAAATAAATCGATCAAAGATGGAGATCTTATGGCCGGGCCACCCAGAACCACCTTTCTCGCTGCCCCCTTTGAAGGGAACCGCTGATTCCGTCCCCCTCAGTAAAAAGCCTTGGTGTTATCCTGGACTCCAAATTGTCGATGGATGCCCAGGTTGCCTCCACGAGCAAAGGGCCCTCTTCCACCTGCGCCAAGCGAGACAATTGGCGCCCTATCTTCCGACGGAAGCACTAGCTACAGTAATCCATGCCACGGTTACATCAAGGCTGGATTACTGTAACGCTTTGTATGTAGGTCTACCCNGGTCANTAACNCNCAGGCNNCAGATTGTGTAGAACGCGGCCGCCAGGCTTCTCACAGGAACATCGATGAGATGCCACATTACACCATCTCTGCAGCGCCTGCCCTGGCTGCCCGTTGAGTATAGAGCCTTACACAAGACCTTGACCTTGGCTTTCAAAGCCCTACGGGGCCGGGGCCCAACATACCTAAAAGACTGCTTGCTGATGCCTGCTTACTCAAGGACCCCGCGGCCAGCAAACAAGAACCTTCTTCACGTACCAGGCTTGAAAGAGGCCCACCTGGAGACCACGAGACGGAGATCGTTCTCCTTTGTGGCCCCCGTTCTTTGGAACTCGATGCCACCGGACCAGAGAGCCTCCCTCGACCTGCCCCAGTTCCTGACTGCTCTGAAGACCTGGCTATTTAGGAAATCCCATGGTTAATGCAGAACCAGGAACTCAAATACCGAGCCTGGCCCCTGCATTTAACCACTGAATATTTTAATCTAGTTTTAAATACTCTATTTTAATTGTGGAATTTGTTGTGTGTAAGTCGCCCGGAGCACTAACGTGGAGGGCGACTCAGAAATAATAAAGTCAGTCAGTCAGTCAGTCAGTCAGTCAGTCAGTCAGTCAGTCAGACCTATAGTGAACCAAAGGTGATCCTATCATTGGTTGTTTTGGGCAAGATTTGTTCAGAAGTGGTTTTCCTTTCTCTGAGGCAGAGAGAGCGTGACTTGCCCAAGGTCACCTGGTGAGTTTCATAGCTAAGCAGGGATTTGAACCCTGGTCTCCAGGGTTGTAGCCCAATGCTTAAACCGCTACAGCAAGCTGTCTGCCTTCTGAACTATAATGGGTACAAAACTATTTCACAAAGTGTTGCTATAAAACTACTGTCCCACTGAAAGCTAACTATAATCACAAGGACTGGAGGAAATGACCAACCCCTTAAGGATATCCCCCCAGACCAGCCAAGGCTTTAGCCTGCCTTGTTGAGTTTGCAGCACAAAATTAATGACTTGCCTCTCAATGCTAGCAGCTCATTACAGCGGAAGAGGCTGGTTAATGTTTACTCCACCAACAGCCAGATCAATGAAAGCATACTCTTCTATATCAGGGGAAACAATATCACTGTCAAACCAGTCACATGTGGTGAATTGCTTCTTTGTGGCATTTAATTAAATTCCTAAAAATAGGAGTAAACTAGCAGCACAAGAAGCTGCTTTTTTTGTTCACCTTTTTTACATCATATACACTGGTTGCCAGCAGCAAATCTCTCAGGATTTCAGATAGGAGACTTTCCTAGATCTGTTGGAAGATTTTAGTAATTGAATTGAAGGCCTGTGACCCACAAAACATGTGCTCTTCCAGCAAAAATACATCTTCATTTTGACAGCGGCTGTGATTTTACATTTCTGTTTGATAAAAAGAGGGTGAGACTATATGACCCATGAGCTTCTTATTTGAAAAAGAAAACAGAAGTCTGTTTTCTCAATCTGTCAAGGAAATTAGGAAAAGCACAGAAATTTATGAGCAAAAGAGCTTGAAATGACTTCTGATAAGACTCACATTCTTTTGCTCTCTGTTTAGTACAAAACCAATTAGGAAAAGGCAGATATGTAGGTAAAAAGTCTTCATTACAAATATTCCTGATGAATGTGCAGGAAAGCCCACCACAGGGAGGGAGGGGGGGATTCGTGGGAGGGAGGGTGGCCCCTGGCCCCAGAAGGCTTTTCTGTGTTTTAAATGATGAAATACTGTTTTTCATAACCAATCAACAGAGCTTTTATGTAAATACATAAGGTTATAAATTCCTGTTCGTATCACTGTACTTTAGAAGAAAATACTGCAGCTTAGAAACTTTTTTCAAGGCTCCCCCCCCCTTCTGCATGATGCCAAAATTAAAGGCTGATTGATTTCCCATATCTGGAAACTTTTAAATTAAAAAAAATTGTGATAATTTTACTGTTATTATTATAGCAAGCAGTGTATAGCAAGCAGTTGTTCCTGTCATTTCTTCTTGATCAGGTATAGATGATACTGGGTGCAGTGAAAACTTTGCCTTTTCCCTCCATAGTCCCTAATCTGGATTGTCCCAGGGAAAGTAGAAGGCCACAGTGCATCTAAGAAGCACAGTGTGTGTAGTGATGGGGGAAATTAAAATGCCTGCCCACATGGTTGAAGCTCTTGGTTATGTAGAAAAGTCACACAAGCACAGCTGACGTCTATTTATTAAAACAATGGTGTATTTATATATGTTTGTATTTTAGATTTATGTTTATAGTTAGTATCGAGAATGCTAGTTAGTGTTGGTAAGTGAAACTGTAGTTATGTAACTGTTGTTCAAGTATGTTTGTGTTTATTTATGTATATGCATTATTGATTTATTTATGTTTTTCTGGAAGGAAAGTTTGCAGAACACAGGAGCCATTCTGCCTACTGAAACTAGTGGGTCACTACCAAACACATGTGAAACAATTTCTGAACCAATGTTTGGTTTGTTTTATGCCAGGCTATGTTTGGTTTTGTAAGTGGAGTGGGGTGCAAACTAAAACCACTATGCTTTATAGCAGTTATGGGTAGTTTTGTGCCACTTATTGCCTCAATATTAAAGAGACAGTTTGTGGAGATTGGGATCTTGGGAAATTTCCTGGTGTATATTTTGGGTTACAAGAAAGGGCTGTATATATCACCTGTCGGATGGAGTTTTCACATCTTGGTATGAAAGGTGGCTTTCCTTCTCTTTGTGTACCTCCTCACAATATTTTTTCCTCAATTGAACAGCAGAGGTAACTGTTTTTCCATCCCTTGATAGCAGTATTTAGAGACACAGTCATGCTAGTCTGTATCACCATACAAAAAAAGCATGTTTGAGACCAACCAGAAAGACATTTTTCAACTTTTGCAGCCTCAGTCTATGATGAAGAAGACCTCTATGAAAATGTCTGCTGCTCAATCCCAAAGGTACTTTAGGATACCTTTGTATACATTCCCTCATTGTAATGAAGTTCAAAATTAGCCTAGCACCTAACCTGAAAAACTGGAACTAGCATCTGCAGATGGTAGAAAACGTGTAGATATGCACTAGGGACCAGACAAGTTGAACTCAATCTGAAATTGGCTAAGTGTTTATCAATATTTACCTGCTCTCTGCAAGCATTTGGGGAAAGCCCATAATCTCATTTCAAAGTTTTTTAGATCATAATTTCTAGCATACACACAATGGTGGTACAATGTATCTTTTTGTATTGCTTCCTGTGGATTGGGAGTTCCTAGACTGATTACTTTTCACAAAACAAACATAGCTAGGAATAGGAGAGAGCTCTGAATTTAGTTAGAGCTGCCACTGTGTATAAAATGTTTGCAAGAAAGAAATCAATCATACAAAATAATAACATTTGGTTAGGTGGTCTAGTAATAGCTATCAAGAAGAGCTTTATGGAGAATACAGAACTTCCATTTAAGCACCTACAGTGTTTTGCAGAGGTATTCATGGACACCCTTTGACTTTCCACACTGCACAATAAAGTTTAAGTAAACAATAACACAGTGGTACTTGGTTGTATAAGCAATCACCCGCTTTGCTGTGAAACACCAAAATAACTCTGGTACAGCTCACCACCTCCAGAAGTCATGTAGGTATTTTAAGGGAGTGCACATGCCTGAGATTCCATATATTCTCTAACTAAATAACCTATTTTTGGAAGACCCCAGAATTTGCTGGAGAGTCTATCTAAACAAATAGCATCATCAAAACCAAAGAGTTATCTAAACAAATCTGTGCAGAAGCAGGGCTAGGTTATAAAAATATCCGAAACTATGACCAGAGGACTATTGAATCAATTCCTATAAACGGAGACAATTTAGGCCAAGTTTGATCCCCCCACCGAAACTGCTGCTGTTAAATACCAGGTCAGTTAATGGTAAAACAACTATCATCCATATGAATAAGCTGACCTGGCATGTATTTCTGAGACCTAGCTGGACAAAGCCAGTGTGTGTGTGTGTGTTTTAATCTCTCCGGGCTCTGCCTAACAGGTTTTTTGGTAAAGGGTAGGGCCATTTGACCATTCAGCAGCTCACTTTATCACAGATAAAGTCACTCAGATTCATTCTGATCTAGACACCACTATTGATACAGTTTCTATGGATGTAATTCAGACACCTGCTTCTCAAGCTTTAATGGATTCATTTCAATTGGCACAGTCCGAGGATGTGGACAGGATCCTTGGAGAAGTGAGACCCACTATGTGAATTCTTGACCCTTGCCCTTCTTGGCTAATCAAACAGGCCAGAGGTTTGGAAGATTGGGTGAAGAGGGTGGCAAATGCCTCCCTAAGTCAAGGCAAAAACTGGAAGTTATGCACCAGCTGCGCCCATACCTTGAGAAGCCCAATCTGGCTATGGTTCATGCCTTGGTTACATCTCACATATCACTGTCCCACACTCTTCGTGGGGCTGCCCCTGAAACTTCAACTAGTTCAAAGAGCTGCAGCCAGAATACTTACAGGTACTGGACACAGGGAGTGTACCACCCCACTGCTACAACACCTTCACTGGCTGCCAATTTGTTTCCGAGCCCAATTCAAGGTGCTGGTTTTGACCGCAACTCTTCATACCAACCTGCCCTAGCCCTAAGATCATCAGGAGAGGCCCTAATCTTGCTTCCGCCATCATCCCAAATATGGTTGCCGTTGACAAGAGAGAGGGGCCTTCTTGGTGGCCATGCCATAGCTCCGGAATGCCCTCCTGAGGGAGATCAAAATGGCACCCTCCTTACCATCATTCAAGCAGCAGCTCAACAATTTTCTATTCAAACAAGTCTTCAACAAATAAATCTTGGCTGAAGTGATGAGAAGGTTCAACCATTGACAAGACACCACAATAATGTATGTTTTAAATGCTTATTTATGTTTTATTGATTTCTTATACTGTTTTATATTTGTCCCTTTGATGTTGATTTTGTATTGTATTTTAACACGTTGGAAGCCGCTTTGGGTCCCTTTGCAAAAGAAAAGCAGCATATAAATAAATATCTTTATGATGATGCCTGGAGAAGAACGCCCACCAAAACCTTAAAAATGGATCAGGAGGGCATTACTATAGTCAGAGAAGCAATAAAAAAAATGATGTGAGAGTATTCACAAATTGTATGGCAACTCTGGATGAACTGGAGAGTCACAGACAAGAAGCCAGAAGCCATCCATTGAATAACTATCACCCAATTGTTTTACAAGCTTGACATCATGAAAGAGTGATAAGATAATTAATGGCAAAAAAGTCACTGCTGAAACAAACTCATATAAAAGCCCATTTGGTGTTTGCAAAAATACATGTTATTGGCACAACAAACATGTAAGAAATGGTCTGATGAGAACAACATTGAACCTTTTGGACTTTGCACCACTGTGAGTGGTGGAAAGCCAACAAGCTAATTACCATGACAACACCACCTCCACGGTAAGCCTGCTGGCAACAGCAGCATGTTGTGGAGATGTTTTTCCTCAGCAGGGACTAGAATACTCTAGGATTGAGAGCAAATTTGCCAGGAATCTGGGACTGAAAGGAAGTTAATTTTCCAGTAGGATAATGGCCCTAAATGAAAAACCAAACAAATAGCAAAGCAATTTAACAACAAGAATGTCTTAGAATGACCCAGAATGCATTCACATTCTAGAATCAATGCAGTTTAATACCAGTTCAACTATTATGGCTCAATGCTATGGGATCTGGTAAGCACAAGCATTATTTGGCAGAGAAGGCCAAGGACCTTGTAAAACCACAAGTCCCATGATTCCATAGTACTGAGCTATGGCAGATGGATGTCAAACGGCATAAATTCTAAAGTGTAGATGCACTCCGATCAAACTCCCGACTTCAATTTGATTGAAAATTTGTGGTAAGACTTGAATGCTGCTGTTCATCAATGATTTCCATCTAATCAAATAGAATACAGCAACTTTCAATAGACAAAAATAGCAGAAACCAGATGCACAAGGCTGAAAATATTTGACTGAAGACTGCTGCCAAAGCTATTCCTACCAAGTATTGACTCAGGGCAAAAGTGCCAGCCACTTTTGTTTACTTAAATTTCATGCCACATTAACAATATTTTGCACTTTCATAATATTGAATGGCTTGCATGTATTAAGTGGTGAAAACACTTAATAAAAATCTATTAGAATTCCAGGATATAATCCAACACAATGTGAAAAAGACAAAGGCAGGGATGTAAGGCATTGTACACCTGGTCTACTAAATGCAGGATCTCTGCTTATATTAAGAGATAATTTTCTGAAGGAAGGAATCGCAATTTGTAAGAATTAGAGCAGGGTCAATTTGGACTCTGAACAAGGTAATTATGAACTCCAGTGATATCAGCAGGGCAGTTCTAGTGCTATATTATGTTTTACCTACTGCGTTGCAGGCAATTCATTTAGAGCTGTGCCTACTATGTACGTGCCACACAGGTTGAGAAAGCAATGAGCTTAATAGAAAGAATTATTATTGTCATCTACCATACTGTGAAGAGACAACTATCCATAGAAAAATTAACGTGCAAGCAATTGGTCCTTTTGCACTACACAGTTATGGCAATATGATTTACAGAGGGTATTTATCATTTTTAGCCAAAGAGCTCTAGTGCCTCTGCATTTGCTCCTTCAAGGAGGACAGAAACCACTGTAAAACAAATGCCACTTCAGATAGATAATCCAGAAGATTATCACAGTCATTGGTACTGAAAGGCACTGAGCAGCAGTCCTATAGAACCAACAGGGACACATTATCCCTGTCCATTTCTCAGTGCAAGTTATCCATCAAGTCAAACAAAGCTGTCTCCATTCCATAGCCAGGCCTGAAGCCAGGTGGAAATTGATCTAGATAATCCATTTCATACAGAAGGCACTTATCCGCGTGGTCACCATATGCTCTTGAATATTACCCAAAGGGGGACCTTGGAGATTGGTGTGTAGTTATCTAGTGCAGTCAGATTCAGTGAAGATTTTTTTCCAGGCATGATGTCTTGCTGCAGTGAGGCGCCCACCACTTCCCTTATCTACTCAACCAGTCCTGCTTTGGCTACTTTTAGAAGCATGGACGGGCATGGGTTCAGTAAACAGATAGTAGTTTATTCTCTGCATGGATCCTAATCACAAATTAAAATGTATGCAATAGCGCAGAACAAGGAGAAGGAAACAGGATTACATCCACTGGGCCTATATCAACCACGGCACCCAAGTCAGAGATTATCTGAACAATATTATCTAAAAATGAGTTGCAAATGTTTCACAGTGGACTGCTGCGTGGTCCAAATACTCTTTCTGTAGGATTGAAAGGCCCCATATCACTTGCAGATCCCATGGGTGGAACTGTACAGATGCTGTGATGGCAGATAATAATGTTTTCTTTACTGTCTCCCTAATTAATCTGCGGGATCATGAGGGGTATCATATTCACTACCCTGGTCATTTTCCTATTCCAGAGGTCAACTCAGGATTGGAAAGGATCACTTATCAATAAAAAATAATCTGAGTCCAGGAATCCATCCAGCTCTAGTACTCTCCCAGAGAAGACCATCTTAACTGTTTCCTAATCCCTTTAGAGGCTCTGCGTCATAGTGACTCTAGTAAATCATACCGGAGAGTGATCTGTCCATAGCAATTGAATTCGGAAAAGTTCCTCCATATTCAGATAACCATCACCCATCCCAGCACTGAACAGATCCAAGATTGTTATGAGCAGCTCCAGAAAGACTGGTTTCAGCATGGATGTTAATGTTTCCCAGTACAGCAATCAAAAGGCCTTGACACCACCACCAAGACCAACTCAACTCAGAAGAAGGGAGACTCTTCAGTTGGGTGGACAACACACCAACTGATTTTCCATTGTATGTCAACTGCTCACCTTCAAATGCACCAACCCAAACCCAGCAGACTGTGGAATGGGCACCTGTTGAGGGGAATGGAATCCCAATAGAACACCTCCCTGCTTCCTTCCCAGCCTAACATATTGCTGCACAAAGACCCCAGGGTAAGAAAGCAGGAATAGATCAACACCCCTCCCCTCCCCCTTCATCCATGTCTCTATAGTACGGTGGTCCCCAACCTTTTTTGACCAGGGACTTGACCAGGGACCACTTTGACCAGGGATCACTCTCCAACATTAATTCCAAAAGGGGTACAAATCAGTTTTTGGTCAACTTAAATTTCGTTTGGTTATTTGGGGTGCTGATTCAGAAAACTGCATTGGATAGAACACATCAGCTCTAGTTTATGATACAGAACATATGCCATCCAGTTGTTGCTATCTGCTCGCCTACAGAAAACCATATTTAATAATATAGAGTTGATGTGGTAGTAGCAATATTTTGTGGGTAGTTAGTCTCTCCCCTCCCAGCATCCTCATTGCCTCAGCACTATGAGAGTTTTTCGTGAGACCAGTCGCTCTCATTGCTGTGTGGTTTTGAGACAACTGTGTCATAATGGTGAAGCTACAGACCATATTTTCATTCTTGTGGGCCACCAGTGGGAACCACTGATAGGCTAATGCATTTATAAAGTTCTGGGTCATAGGTGAGTTCTCATTTACTGAACTGCCACTGAGCAGCAACATGAGGCTTGTTGGGAAAGCTCTCCAGGCCACTTGAAATGGAAGCCAGTTTGGGGGCTCCCTATTCCCAACAAGACAGTACTACCTCCCCACTCTCCCTACCCATTATTTTGCCAATGGTTTCTCCTTCCTATTTGCTCCTTGTGAAAAGCAGGCATACAGCAAATATTCAGGTTGTATGCTATCAGGAGGGATAGTGTATCTAGAAATACCTGTATATTAGAAACAGAGAGCAGGGAGAGAAAAAATTTATCATTACATCAGGGACATTTGGTGCGCACACATCACTCTGGCAAACAGCTTATCCATTTATTGTTTCTTTGCATATATATTCCTGTAGTTCTGTCTTGTGTTGAAGAGTTGTGGAGAGGGCAACTAAGGCTACGGTCCTGTGCGCTTAATCTGGAACAAAGCTCAGTAAGAAGCAGGTGTATCTAAACAATCCAGGCATTGGATTGGTTAAGTGAGGAGAACAAAGTGAGAAGCACTGCAAGAGAAGTGCCATTTCCCTCATCTACTTAATGATGCCACATAGTATTCAATTTATACTGTTTTTCCAAGAAAAAAGACATGTTTTAGCCACATCAGGGAAAAAAATGCAAGATCAAATGCAACGTTTTCAGTGAATTCAGTAACAGTTACAAGTCAAGAATTCAACAGTCATACAAATAGGACTAAATCTCTCATCGTAAAAAGCATACTCTAAGACTAAACAATTCACTAATCATTTACAACAGACCCTGACAAAATAAAAATATCACTAAAGATAAATAAATCCAAACAGCAGAAAAGACTATCAAAATAGTACCAGATGAAACAGCAAAATAAAAAAGATGTTTGTGTTCTCTGAAATTTTGATAAAACAATTCTTTCAAAAATGTATACTTATTATAACTTCACCTTTGAGTTAGTTTGATATCATCATTTTTCCAAGTTTAGCATTTTGGCCTGAGGTTTAAGAATTTTTAAAATTGAAGTTCAATTAACAATTAATGTATTCCTAGTTTCAACTGTAAGTACATTTAATTGGATGTTGATTAGGCTTCTAGATAAACCAATTCTGATCCAGTCCAGTCAGAATAATTTCTACTACAAACCTGTCCTTAACACCTTTAATATCAAAAATCATTGCTACGCCCAAATATATCCCTATCATTTCTACTACAAAACTCTAATAAAACATTGCAATAGATCGGCAAACCAGTATTATCTAGCTAGCAATAGATCTTATTCTGGAGATATTTTAAACAGAGACTGGTGGCCATCTGTTAGGAATCCTTTGATAGTAACATTCTTGCCTGGCAGGAGGTTGGACTGAACAGCTCTTATGCTCTCTTCCAACACAATGCTATGATTCTAGTAAAACTCCAAATGAAAATCAGTCTGGTTGCATTGTTTAAATGATCCAAATTATGAATACAGACAAGTGAACTGCATATATTATCCATACACAAATGCAGCAGGCCAAACCTAATTTTGCTTCTAACTACAATAGATCAATTGAAAACAGTAATATTTCATTTAATATTATTTAAACAGATCATCTATTCTAGGGGAGAAAAAAACCTGAATTTGGTGGAGGAGGGAAAGACAGGCAGACTTTCTCAAAACTAGCCTGCTTTCCCAGGTATGTGGCTCTCTACTTGCTGGTGTTTCCGTGAGGGCTAGTGATAATTTTATCTCATCTGAACCTCTCCTTAATAACTCTTGACAGCCCCAGATGCCAAGCCTTTGGTGAGAGCATCTGTTTGCCTACTGAGGATTAAGTTAAACTACTTACTACTGAGCCTTCGGTATTGCAAATCCACATCTCCTACAGCATACTATAAGTATGCTAATCATATGGAAGAAGAAAATGAAGGCCAAGAAGAAGAAGAAACAGAGAGATGCCCAAAGAGTCATGAGAGTATTTCAATGCCAAATATTCAGGAATGTATGTCAAATTTTCCATTTGACATACGCATTGCTTCCGAGGCACTGGAAATCTTCACCATCTCACATCTATCTCCACACATGTTTATGGATCTTTTTTTAAAAAAAACAAAACAACAACAACAAAACAAAACCAAAGCAAAGGGGACTATAATTCATGATTCAAAGTTTCTGTGAAGAAGCACCTCAGATCAACACACAATTTCAGGCAATGTGGATTAATCTCAGTTCTCATGTATTTTAAGATAAGCATAAACATATTACCTGGGTTAGTCAGGGACACTTAAAGAGTTATATTTTAACATATATAGAACTATTTCTGAAAAATACAAGTGGGGGAAACTTTGTCTGGTAATGCAGGAGACTGGCACTCATGTTAGGAATATATCCTTTGAAAGATCGACCCTTCTGTGCGCACAAATCTTTGACAAACATTCATTTCTTCCCCATAATTTATCAAGCTGCACTTTGAATAATAGTAAATAAAGAGCAACACTTAGAAAAACCCAAAAAACTGGGAATTCCAGACAAGAATCAATCAAAGCCAGCTAACACCTCCCAACAAAGGATCCCCCAGGTGGCAACCAGCCAGGCTTTGAAGCTGCGAGGTCATTAAATGCTAATCAAGGTGGCCAATTGCGACATTCACACCTGCCTCAAACAGAGAATAGTTTTTTTCCTCCCACTCTGGACATTTCACAGATAAAAAAACCTCACTTGCTTAGTTTCCAACAGACCTCATAACCTTTGAGGATGCCTGCCATAGATGTGGGTGAAATGTCAGGAGAGAATATTTCTACAACATGTGAATACAGCTCGGAAAACTCACAGCAACCTATATTATGTTGTTACAAAAATTCCATATTACAATTAATATGGATTTTCCAAGAAAAAAACCCTTGTCTATCACTAAATATCCATACCACAATTAAATTATATAACTGGCTCCAAAACAGATTTCTCCACAGTTAATTAAAAATGAATTAAGCCCATTAATATCACATAAAACAACACTCTTAGAATAATATTGGTGTAATTAAGGTAAACATTTTATCCAAGGAGGATTTTTTAAATGAGGCTGTAAGGGTTTGTAACAAAAAAAATGTATACAAGACACCAGCTGGGGAAATGCAACAGGAGGTCTGGTATAACCTGGTAGTTAAAACACCATTTCCAACATGATGCAGAGCAAAGGTGAGGTTTTTTTCTACTAAACTTTAGGGTTGCTAAATTAAAAACTGGAGCAGGCTTATGTACTTTTAAAAGTTGTGCAGATGTAGGAATTTTTGTCAGTGTTGCACAACCATTTAAAAGTATAAGAACCCTCTCTGCTCTGGCAACCTTACTCACTTCACTACTAGTTGAACTAGCCAAGGCAAGCATGAACCATTGACCAAACATTTGAAAAGCATTAAACATTAGAAGAATGGTTTACAAATCCAAAAGTGATCAGATGCAGTTGTGATGTTTATTTTTCTCAGAATGTACCTCTCTTGCCAGCAGTTACTGCAACATGATCTAACACTGATTAAAAAGGCAACCTGTCCTATTTTGCAGGCTGTACTGATTTAAAACAGTGGCAACTGAAAAAACAAGCAGAGGCAATCACAAAGGAAATGGACTGTATCAAGTCTGGAAGGTGAGCTTTTACTGTTGGCTCCCTACTCACGTCCTTCCTTATTTCTTTAAGTCATTTTGTTCTTCCTCATAAAACTGTTGATCACTTTTAGCAATTCTTGAAAGATACTGTCTGGGGAATAAATTCAGATTGGCCTGAAACAGAAAATAAAGCTGTTATAGCAGCAATCCCCAATGACCGCATTTTGTATTTCCACCAAGATTCATATGATTACATTTTGCATTCAGCTTGCACCATCACTTCAAAATGGTCATTTAAAGGAGATCTTTAAAATGTTCTGCAAGACTGATTCCTAAGTATTCCAAGGCCTTTGCAAATTGAAGTATCATAAAATCATAGAGTTGAAAGAGACCACAGAAGTCATCCAGTCCACCCCCTGCCAAGCAGAAAAATACAAGCTACGCACTCCCAATAGATGGCCATCCAACCTCTGCTTTAAAACCACCAGGGAAGGAGAGAAGTTCACTGCCACTGCTTTGATGTACTCACAGTAATCAGTTTCCAGACTGTGATTGAATTCCCAACCCTTCAATAAAAATATATATCAAAATGTCCTACAAATTTTTGTTTGTTTCCAAAACAACAAAAAGGTGCATTTTTGAGAAGTGTGAAAGAATTTGCGACCTAGTGCACCTTTGCAATCAAAACATACACTTACATCCGTTTTGACTATGTACAGAAAACTGCACAATTTCCCAAAGAAAATAAAAACCTTATCTGTTTCCATTGTTTTAGACTATAACCTTGGGGGAAGTGTAGAAAATGCAAGACAAAAAGGCTAATTATCGTGTTTTCCCAAAAATAAGACACTGTCTTATATTTCTTTTCCCTCTAGAAGACACACTATGGTTTATTTTCAGGGGATGACTTATTTTTATTAAGTATGGTACAACAATCTGCATTTATGAGATGATCTCTCTGGGCTCAGTAGCAGACTGCTTGCTGAATCTTTCCCTATCCCATGGTGTTTGTGGGGGGCGAGAGAGACCCACAGACTGTTGCTGGTCAGTGCTGAGGAGCAGCTTTACTGGTACTTGTGGGGTGTGAGAAAGCCCCACAGACTGTTGCTGGTTGATGCTGGGGGAGAGAGACACACCGTGCTGAGTAAAATTGCAGCCACAGCTTTACTTCTTTCCCCCTAAGGACACACAAAGCCTAAAGCAGAGCATCCTGCCCACTACACTGAAGAGACTTTCACTTTCTATGTCTCCCTCTATGCCTCAGCTCCCAGCATGCACAGAATGACCAACTTTGTATACTGCATAGCCACGCATATTGCTATGTCTTATTTTTGGGGTATGGCTTATATTGCACAAATGCTTAGAAATCTTGCTACAACTTGTTTTATGAGTATGTCTTATTTGGGGGGAAACAGGGTATACCCCAATACATACAATGTGGGGAAGCATTCTACCTCCTGGCTACAATCTTTGCTGGTTTGAAAGCAGCAGTGCCTAAATGTTACACAACTAGAAAATAAACTTGGGCTGATTGAAATTGCAGGCACATATCATTTTTGTGCAACATTAGTGATTTTTGTTATGCAACATTGCTGTTTTTCATATAGAAAATAGTGATGTTTTACAACAAAAATGTGCACAGTATCAGCAATGTTTCACAACAAATAGCCACATAGTTTTATTGTGAAACACTGCTTTTTCATGCAATGTACTTGTTGTGTTACATTGCTGGATTTTTACATAGAAATCACCAATGCCGCAGGCAGTGACAGACTTTGTATTTCTAGGTGCAAAGATTACTGCAGACACAGACTGCAGCCAGGAAATCAGAAGACATTTACTTCTTGGGAGGAGAGCAATGACCAATCTCGATAAAATAGTGAAGAGTAGAGACTGGCGATCACACTGGCGATGAAGATCCACATAGTTAAAGCAATTGTATTCCCCATCGTAACCTACAGATGTGAGAGCTGGACCACAAGGAAGGCTAAGCAAAGGAAGATAGATGCTTTTGAACTGTGTTGTTGGAGGAAAATTCTGAAAGTGCTTTGGACTGCGAGAAGATCCAACCAGTCCATACTTCAGGAAATAAAACCTGACTGCTCATTGGAAATTAGAGGCAAAGATGAAGTACTTTGGCCACATCATGAGAAGACAGGAAAGCTTGGAGAAGACAATGATGCTGGGGGAAATGGAAGGAAAAAGGAAGAGGGGCAGATGAAGGGCAACATGGATGGATGGTATCCATGAAGTGACTGGCTTGACTCTGAAAGAGCTGGGGGTGGTGATGGCTGACAGGGAGCTCTGGCATGGGCTGGTCCATGAGATCACAAAGAGCTGGAAGCAACTGAATGAATAAACGACACCACCAATGCTGCACAACAAATGACCACGTAGTTTTGTTGTGCAACATTGCTGATTTTTCATAACATTTTTGTTATACAATGTGTGCAAAAACCACAGTCCTTTCTATAGTGAAAGCTGTGTAAAACTGTAGCTTCTGGAAAACTACCGTTTTTTCAGGGAACTGCAGAGTTTTCATTGAAAAGTTACTCAGTCTTCTGTCTTATTGTTTTTACCATTTGTGAGAACTTGGAACAACTGAGATTTCCTACCATATATATATATTTCTAAGTCTTCCCAAATGATGTGATGAGATACTCTCCAGTTTCAGAATCCTTCATTTAAGATCTTTCATATGTTTTCTAGAGTCATGGTAAAAATAATTATAGGGAACATTCAGGGACAAATATCAACATTAGCACAGTATCTACAAAGAGCTGAATTGGAAGCCGAACACACTGCTAGACAACAGATTTCCTGTCCAATTATTTCCTGACATGCATAAATGAATGTCTTTCTACATATAAACAATGCCTGACATTTCCTCTGCATATTTCATAAATAGAATCATTACCGGAAAAAATGTGACATTTTGCATCATAAATCGACAAGTTCCCAACAAGCAGGGTAGTCCCCAGTTGTAGTTATGTTAGATTTTGTTTAGTTTAACATTTCCAAGACGATGACAGCATAGAAACTGCAAAAAAGATTGATAGATATCCATGTCAGGCTTACAACAAAAACAGATCATTGTTCACAGCAAGATAACTTATGTAGGTTAGTATTAAAACCAGCAGGGGGTTTACAATGGGGCTCCAGGGCACTTTCTTCTCCTCTCCACCCCTTTGCAGTCCATCAAGTCATCTGGAAAAAAATGATGGAGGTTTCTCTGCCCACCAATGCAGGGTTTTATAGGATGAACAGAGGGGCTTAGTAAAGGGAGCAGATCAGCCTCTCCTGGTTCTGTTGGAACCTGTTCTGCCATTGTAAGCCCCCTGCTGAACAGCTTTCTTACAGCTAAAAGGCACACAGCATCCTCAAGCATCTTTCTTTATAGCGTGAAAAGAGGTCCAGGATGCAGGCAACAGAAAATGGATTTGCAATTTTGATGTGATGTGATGTGGGTAGCCTGCAGCTAGAAAGTGCAGGCAATCACACTGCTTCCTGTGGAGGAAGAGGAGGAGGAGGGAAGAAAGAAACCCAGGGAACTGCTGTCCATTAATTCTAGACATGCTCCAAATCAGTGCAACTCAAAGTGGTGGTTCCTCATCAGATCTCAACCCCTGAGCTCTTGGCTGCTAGTTTCTAGTAGGCATCCAAGAAAGAAGGACACAATTGTTCTTAAGACTGTGGAATGATCCATCATAAGAAATTCGGATGATAAATGTACTGTCAGAATTTTAAAAAGAATTAAAGACCTATCTCTTCCAACAAGCTTACCCATTTAATTTTAACCGAATAGCCTAATTTAAATTAATATTTTATAGTTATGATTGATTTTATTATGATCTATGCATTTTAAATGGATTTATGTTTGTATCTATTACGTTTTTATCTAGAGTTTTTTTTAACTCTGTTGGAACCTGCCTCAAGGCTTCAGAGACACGAGTGAGAAATAAAAAGTGTTGTTGTTGGTTTTGTCACCACCATCATCATCATTATTATACCTGACAGGCACAATGTAGTGCAGTCCCTGGAACAGTAGGGGAAATGTGATTGTCTCCCACTTCAGCTAGTTTGAGAAGCGTTGCACGGTATCACTGATCATTACCATGAATGTCAACCCTACACCCTCTTTCATTTTCTTTTTGTAACTTCTTTAAGGGATGACACAGTGAAAAGATGAATGTTGAACAAGACAAAGACAGCAAATGGCTTGTCTGCATAATAGCAATCCCACACACATTAAAATCAGAACACACTGCCAAGAGTTTACACATAATAGATGCTTGCAGAGCAATCTGTGATTTGAGAAGCATGGGCGTGGTTATGTTCAAAGGTGTAGATACTAGGATTTCATCTCATCTTTTCATTATGTAATTTTTAGAAAACAAAATCTCTGAAATTCAATATAAAACTGAAGGTAATAAAAAGGAGGGGAATACTAAAAAGGGGGAGATACTGGGGGGCACTTTTCTCATTGGAGACATTCTGAGGTAGCATTTTTTTAAAAAAAAATGAGGGTGGGATGCAGAATGGGCCAAAACTAACTTCTGCATTTGGAAAATCTAGTATTTTTTTAAACAGAACAGGAGGCCACTGCAGCCCAGCTAAAATGTGAATTGCTAGTCTGGAAGGTTTATAAGAAAGGGAAATTTCCTTCTGAGGGAGGCTGAGGTGTTGGTGGAGCTTAAAAAACCCAGAGCACAAGGGTGGAGGGGGGAATCTAATCCTGAATCCATCTCCCCCATTCTGCCACCCCTAAATCTGACCCCTGCAGACTAAGAGGGAGTACAGAAGAGGAATCCATGCTGTCATCCCTGATCATTAATCAGAGATAACAGCAGGAATTCTACTATGCTTCTCTCCAAATGGGAGGGAGTATAGCCAGAGAAACCAGTCACTCGCAGCTGGTATCTGCAAATCACGGTTGAAAGCACCGTTCTTCTTTTCTCCTGCGCCATGTGGGGAACGGGGAAGACACATGTCTTACTCCTGGCGTTTACAGGTACTGTACCAGCTGAATCCTCATGTCAGAGCTCACTGGTGCCTTTGACTGTTGTGCGATAGTCCCCCCTTCCCAATTCTTCTAGAAGGCATTCTCCCAAAGAGATTATAAATGCTAATGTTCTGCTATTTCACTGGATTAGGATTAGTTAAGTGATGAGAATTGTTCCCTCTTGGACATTTTCCCTTCCCCCTTTCCCTCTCCTTCCCACACATCCCTCAGCAGTTCAAAAATATAATTATAAGTTTCTCATAACTTTCACCATTCACCTTAATAATTTTGACCGCAAGGGCAGGTCTCCTGTCACAGCAGCTAATAAACAGCTGAGTCCTTCTGACTCTTCTTCTTATAAACTCGTCCCACTGGTCATGAACTGACAAGACAGTTCCAGATTGGGAGACTCTGAACTGAGGAAGTTTCTGGACAAATATTCTGGTTATAAAAGCCAGAGAATCGTGAAATATTTGTCCAGTCAAAAAGGCTTACTGTGTCAATTGATAGTTGTGCAACAACCCCCCCCCCCCCAAGAAAATATCTAAGGTCAAAATAACTCATGATACTGTTTTGAAAATGTAACTTTGAAACAGGCACATGTCTGAAATCTGGTGTACTTATTTTATTTTATTTATTTTATTTATTTTATTTTATTTGTTCAGTCTTATATTCCTCCCTTCCCGGCCGGCTCGGGGCGGTTCACACAGACATTAAAAGCTCTGCGAAGCAGTGGTACATAACAACCAACACAAGAAATAAAAGTTGCAAACAATGCAACGGCAGTATAGTGGACAATTACATTTCCAGGGGCTTCACAAGGCTGGGGAATCGTTGGCTCACCATGTGCTGCAAAACTCACCTTCCTATCCAGCAAGTTTAAAGGTATAGTTCATTGGAAATAGCAATTTATCAAGATCTGGTCAAGTCTATTTATGTAATTGCATTTTATCTCATTTTTTTTCTTGCAGTCTGAGTCCAGTCTCTACTTATCACCTACATATGAACAAAAATTGTACCAAATATTCTGCTCACAAGTGTAATAGTTCGTGGCTTCAGTAATAGAAACAGCATCTATAGAAAACAGTGGGACAGAGCACACATACTCTATCCACTGCTTCATTTCCAAACAGCCTCAATGCATCCTTCAATTATTACTAAGTAACATTCCCACACTGGGGGACTGAGTCAAAGCCACCTTCCCCAAACTGTGGTCTGGCCCAAACAAATGTTTTCATTCTTCTGCATCTACTAAATTGACATCCAAATTGCAATGTATTAATGTCAGACTTCAACTGTAATTTTATCTAGTTTTATAACCCAATTTCTGTCTGGGAGCTTTAAAAATATCAAGAACAATCAAGTCATGTAAAAAAAAAGCAAGAAGAGCAAACTGCATTATATGGCAGTGTAGATGACGCCTAAAATTGACCTCAAAGCTTTAACTTTTCCCAATACGAAACAAGAAGGCTTTGTTAAAAGTACAATACAACAAAGATGGAATAGGACTGTTTCAAAAGGGGTGAAATCAGGTCACCTTTTACATGCTTTCTCACTGCAAAGATTGTTCATTCATACACCAAGAATGTGGGGGTGCCAGTTTTAAAATGCTAGTCTGAGAGCAAGGTTTAAGTCCTTGCTCAGCCATGGAAGCCCATTGGGTGACTTTTGACATGTTACACTCTTTCAGCCTCAGAGGAAGGCTATGTCAACCTCCCTCTGAACAAATCTTGCCACGGACAGTGAGGAGTCACTAGGAATCTAGTACAACTTGAAGGTACACAGTAACAACATATTCAAATGCATTAACTATTTTAGCTTAGTAAATTGTCTAACATGTTTCTAGAAGTGTATGTTGAACTGTATGATTTTACTGAATTGCACTCTGACATTTTAACAAACAGGCCAGAATATAAGTATTTTGATATAAATAAATAAATAAATAAATAAAGTGTACAAGTGCCTTCCAGGAAAGGCACAAAGATGTCATTGGTGAAATTAAGGGGACAGATTCCCAAATAAAAATCTAAAGAATATTATGGACAAAATGAACTATATGGGAGTTCATAAACCAGTAAACCCCAATAACCAGTAAAAAGTGCATAGGTAAAGTTTGAGGTGAGTACAAGGAATGTTAGGAAAAGAGTAGAGCTAGGAAAAGTTACTTTCTTGAACTGTGTGAATGATTCTCATAATTCTGCAAATCATAGGAAAACATGAGAGCTGTCATCCAAAAAGTCAATTTCATCTGACAGCAAGAAAAGCAAGGTATCAATGGATATTCCCATTGTTACATTTTCCCTACTCAAAATTGCACATGCTGTCTTTGTTATTATTCCACAGTTAGACAAAGTAATTCCATTCCTGCAAAATCTCAAGCAGGGATAAGGTATTTCTTCTGCTCAACTGTCCTCTTCCTTTTGATCAGACTTTTAATCTATTTATTCAATGGATTTATACCTTGCTTCTTCAAAGCTGTTTAAAGCATCTTTATAAACAGCCCCATCACCAAATATTGTGCTGTCCAGAGTGCTTCTGATTTTATGTGCTTTATATTGGCAAATTTACAAGGAATTGCAAATAGTTTATAAATGGATGCATTTTTCTCCACAAAAAAGGAGAAATAACAGAAGTAGGCAAAACTGGGATTCACTCCCTGCCTTTCTTCGATATATCTTTGCTGTCATGGCAACTAGATCCAGCAGCTGCCTAGTTAGCACAGGATTCAGCTTCACAACAACTCCAATGAAAGGGGGAGAGGGGGAGGAGGGAGTGGCTGATGGCAAGCAGATCAAGATCCGCAGTAGCTGTGTGTTCTTGTCCGCTCTTCGCCTTCTGATATTGGAGGGCTTCTTTGGACACAGATGTTTCCCCTGCCTTGACAGATGAGAAGCTTCAAACCAGCTTCTTAATTTACATTTTAGCCTGCTCTAAACCACATTGTGACCTCTCCCGGATCTCATGTGTATTTTGCTGGGCATCTTCCAAGGACTTTTCGGCTTTGGCTTCTGGAGGCAATGACTTTTCCACATCAATATTTTGTGTAAAGAACAAATCCAGAGTCAGCATCTGGCATGATGGAGCAAATGCTGTCACCTGCTGGTTCCTGAGAATCTCTTGTGGCTGGAAATGTCTTCCCTATTACAGAGATTTTGATGTAGTATAGAGAACCACCAGGCATTAAATAATATGCTATGTCCAGGTTGATTCATTTTAGTTCTATTCCACATTACTCCCAACAGGGGATCCAAGATGACACACATTTCTGTGCTCTCAAATAATTAAATAATAAGTAATGAAATAAGTAGGAACAAAAATAATTTATGGTTACTTATTATTATTTAATATTGAATTATTCATCAAGTGCTCTGCTATGGTTGACATCTCTGGTTGAATCAGTCTGCAGTGTTCCTTAATTTGTGTTTTAGGAAATGCTGCGTGTGGCGGTCCCTGTGTAGATTTGTCCACAGCTGCATGGTATACGGTAGACTCCTACAGATGTCCTACAGGAGTCTACCATATGCCATGCAGCTGTGGACAAGTCTACCCAGGGACAACCAAACGCAGCACCCAAACATGAATCAAGGAACATGAAAGGAATTGCAGACTAATTCAACCAGAGAAGTCAGCCATAACAGAACTGCCATGACCAACAGTATATACTGGAGGGGTTTGGGAAGAATTGACTGATTTAGGGGAGATGTAGTTTGCCTACATCTGGAGAGCATTGTGAACCCAAACAGCTATGGATCTGGATCAAACGAATACACAATATGCCCAAATTTGAACACTGGTGGAGTTTAGGGAAAATAGACTGTGACATGTTGGAGTTGATTGGACCTATAGTTCTCCCTGCATATTTGTGGCAACGGCAGACATGGGCAAATTTGGTCCCTCCAGGTGTTCTGGACTTCAATTCCATACTGCCTACCAGCTGTTAGGAATTGTGGGAGTTGAAGTCCAAAACACCTGGAGGGCCCAAGTTGGCCTATGCCTGTGCTAAGATCACCCGGAGAGCCAGCCCCTCCTCTTTCGACTCTGAGGGCGTCACAGAAGACAGCAGCACCAAGCAGCCTCCCTCCCTCCCTCCCTCATTCCTTCCTCCCAAAAACAAAAACACAACACGGAGGAGGAAGAGGAAGAAGAGGAGGCGGTGAAGCAGCTGGCGCCCCCTGCAGCCAGTGCATCCTCGGTGGAGAATAGGTGCTGCTCGACTCCACTAATGTCACTGGCTCCAGCTCCCTAGCAGCACAGAGGGTCAAGCCAGAGCCAGCAGCAGCCTCCCTCCTTCCCTCCCTTTTCTCCCTTCCCTCAACGCATGGATGGATGGCTGCAAACACCGGGGCTGTAAACCTGGGAAACGGGACGTATTTAGGCAGCTTGGATTAGGGAGGGGAGGAGAGAGAATGGCAGAAAGATGGAAGGAAGAAAGGAAGAAAGGAAGAAAAAGGAAGGACGGAGAAACGGGAGGGGAAAGAATTGAATGAGGGGAGGAAAAAGAAGGAAGGGAGGGAGGGAGGATAAGGAAATAAAATGAAGGAAATACATCCTGTGCCCTGGAGAAAACAAAAAGGGGCATTTGTCATCGGGGGATATTCGTAAGGAAGGGAGGACAATGTTCCAAAGAAAACTTTGCCCAAACCCTGCAGCCCCCCCCCCCTTTATGAACAAAGCAGATCCATCTGGGAAGCAGACTGAGACTCAACTGAGGTGCCACTGACCGGCATCTCTTTCCTTCTTACACAAAAACCGCCAGGAGAGAATGCTATTGAAACATGGCCATACAGCCTGAAAAACTCACAGCAACCCAGCCAGGCCTCTGCCTCGGAGGGTTTCAGGTAAAGAGGCACAGAGAGGCAGTAAAAGGGACTAGAAAGAAAGGGGGCACAGTGCATCAACACCTTCATTTTCTCCCTCCTCCTCCTGGGGAGTCCCTCCATTGCTGCATGTGGCTCTAGTCCCCGTGGCCTGCGGTGAGCAGCAGCAGGCCCTTCACTCCCCCCTCCCCGCACTGCCTTTTTGTGCCGTTTCTGGCACTCTGCCTGCCCCACAGCCTGCAGGGAAAGTAGGGGGAGCGCAGCAGTGGACCCCTTCGCCCCGTGCTGCTTTTTGTGCTCAGTTTGGTAGTTTGGTTCAGATCCAAACTGACAGAGGGGCCCCGGCAACCAATCCAGGGAGGTGGAGGGGGCAGGGCCTAAGGAGGCCATGCTGCAACCCCTCCAAAATTGCCCCACAACCCCTCTAGGGCCCACGACCCCCAGGTTGAGAAAGGCTGCACTAGAGAGTAGGAGCTGAGCAGTTTTAGCACTGCTACCTATTGCAACTGCATCCTGATAAACTTGTAAGGGAGACTTGTGCAGCTGGGAAGAGGCTATTGGAGGACCCCATCCATATCTCCCATGTAGCTGATGCGAAGAGGACCCCCCAAAACACTACCAACTGTCTTGCATCTCAAAGAAGTGGGGCACATTAGTTAAAGGTCTCAAGTATAAATTAGGCAAATCCCTCATTCAAATTTTGTCTCTGCCATAGAGTCTCTAGGTGGCCTTCAAGAAGACCCAGTTTCACATCTCCATCTAAAACACAGGGACAGTGATATATTGACCTACTTAAAAGACTTGGCTGAGAATGGCAACAGCAAGCAGCAACATCATCAACAACAAAGTGCATGTAGATAGAACATTTTGATGATTTGAAGACAGGTGAATTTATTACTCAATCAAAACATTTCTCATGCTTGGTATTTCATTGAAACAATACTATTACTTACAAAGGAAAAGACTGGTAGTTTGGGATTTGATAATATGTGGAAATTTTTGGATGGTCTCAGGATTTTCTGCCCATGTTTACATTTGAGGAAATCACTTCTTTTTGCCTGTGACTTGATTTCAGCCTGGAATGAGAACCACCTTTCAGTTTATCCTTCCTATGGGTATGGTGTCTAGGAAATGCTCCGTCTCTGCAGCTCCTTAGATTCACCTCTAGCCTTTGCCCTTCTTCCCACAACAGACCCAGATGGCATCATCCACTGTTGCAGTTAGCTGGTGCCATTTTATACTTCTGATATGCTTTGATGAAAATACTTCGGAAAATGAGGTCCAGATGCTGCTTGATAGTCCATCCTAGCCACGCAGTAACAAAATGAATCAACCTTTATTATGCTACCCTTTTATGCTACATTGTGTAAATTAAGTTATGCACAGACCCACAACATTTTATTTCCCTTTTAGGAACATCGACAAATGACACTGCTTATCCAAACTAAATTACACAGTTGGCCTCAGTGTTTGATTCCTTAGTTCCCTTCAGCCACCGTTAATACAAAATGCAATCCAGAGCACTTCTACTTGGCTTCCCAGCTTTGTAGGTGTTGCCTTTTCAACATAGTTATTTATGTTTACATCTTGAGCAGGGGCAGATTTGAATAATGGCATTAGGTCTAAGCAGCAGCTATTGATAGCTTCACACCCGCTTGCACATACTGTCTAATAATGCCTTAAGTGGGCCTATTATGAGGAAGAGAGCAGAATCAGAAACCCCAACAGAAAAGGAAGAGGCATTACAACAACGAGAAACTATTAATTCTCTCTCTCTCTCTCTTTTAAAAGGTTGTAGTTGGAATCAGGTATAACTTTGAGAGAAAACATTTTGGGAAAGCTGTAATTGAGCACCCTGCAGCATTATTCAAAAATGCAAACCACACTTTTTAGTTCACCGTGCAACTTTGGATTGCTCAGAATGAAATTATTAGAGTGGGCAAGTTGTCTAGACAGTTAAGCTCTCTCCTCTATAATCCCCATACCATTTTCTTTACCTAGTGTGCTGTTAAACATAGATATTAACATCACCTCTACTTTTCTGGTATAACATCCAGCTTCTACAGAAAATGCAGTGCCAGTTAAGCAATTCTTTATCAATGCACAGTGGCTCATGAGGCTGTGCTTATTATAAAAAGCCTTCCCTCAGGTTTCTACATTACAGCTAAATCCAAATTTGACACCACTCCTCTGCTGGAAATTCAGTGTTCCATGACCAGCTGCTTCATTTTAAGAGAATATTCCCTTGTTTACTGAGTTGCTTTGGAAATGCTGCTTCTAATAAACCAAGTGGCTGCAGATGTTCTTAAATTTTTAAACAGATATACAAGACTATTTTTTTCTTATGTGCACTAATGCCTACAAATATTATCAGGACAGTAATATAGGTAGTATTATTATTTGCATCCACATTAACTTCAATCTATGGTAACCATATGAATGAGAAATCTCCAAGACACCCTGGGACTAACAGCCTTTTCAGGTCTTGCAAATTCAGAGCCATAGTTCCTTGATTGAGTCTATCCATCTGAAATAGGGCATTCCTGTTGCCCTCCTGCCTTTAATTTTGCCAAGCAGTGCTATCTTTCCCAGTATCTTTTCACAACATATCCAAAATACAATAGGCTCAATTTAGTTACCTTGGTCGCCTCCTCCACTAATAAGAAAAAATGGGAGAGAGTTTGGGAAAGAATGAGCGTTAGATGGAAACCCACGTTTTTCTTATACAATACGATTGCTGTGTCTATAAGGGACAAAATTCCCAGGCGTCACATGGATACACAAAACTATGGATAAAGGGAACCTGATAGAATTGAAGGACTTCTGGCCCAAGAATATAATCAAAACACACTGGAAGTTCTAGAATATGCTCGCAGAAAGGATACATTTTGGTGGATATGGGTAAATGAAATTGTGAATACCAGTCCCACTGATACAGGGCTTGCAATGTATACTTAATTCAGAACTTGGATAAATTGCTGTTTTGAACTGAGGGATTCTGGCCATTGTAATCCAGGATTTATCTTTTTTCAAGGTCTTATTCAATTGTGTTTTATTGCTTTATTTATAAGTTACCCAGGAAACAAATGCTATTGGCATGGGCTTGTATAAATATTATGATGAAAGAAAGAAAGAAGGAAAGAAAGAAAGAAAGAAAGAAAGAAAGAGGAAAAGGAAAGGAAGCTTTGTAGGTACTCAGGAAAGCTCTCATTTGAATTTCATAGGAGGACTTTTATTCCTACATACTTAAGTGTGCAGCATAGTAAATTTAACAAGTAGCCCTGAAATAGATGTTGTAGACATATCTTGCAGGGAAGTGTTTAAAGGCTTGACATTTTATACATTGCAGTTCTCCTTAATTGCACAAATTAAGCTGAGACATGCAGAGTCCAGCTGTGGTTTAAAACATGACCTAATTTTTATGCATTCCAAATAGCTATAGTGATATTATACATATTCCAGTATAGGAACTCTGTCCCCTTCCTCTATTAGGAAAAAACCCATGAAATCTTAGAGGCATTGAATAGTAAAACAACTCCCTCCTCTCAGATGTAAGGTGAGTGAGGATTAATTTTATTTTTTAAAAGGATGGCAAGAAATTCAAGAAAAGTTCATAAAGAGAATATGCAACTACATGTTGAATATCCCTTATCCAAAATTACTGGGGCAGTAACTGTTTGGGATTTCAGATTTTGGAATACAGGTATTTGCATTTGTGTACACAATAAGATGTTTTGGCGATAGGACCCAAGTCAAAATCCAAAAATAATGTATGTTTCATATACACCTTATAGCCATAGCCTGAAAATAATTTTATATAATATGTTTCTGTGCATTGGTTCATCAGAAAACAAAGCTGTCAGTATCTAAGCAATCCATCAGGCATGCAGCTGAAGCCCCTCAAGCCCCCGAAATTCTCAGGGTGGTCTGCAAGAATGCCTTACTGGTACATTATTTAAATTGTTATGTTTATTCATATCATGATCTGATCACCATGTTCAATATAACGGATAATGATACAAAAGGTTTGCTAGGGTAGACCCTCCCACACTCAGACTCAGCCTCCCCCCCCCCGAATCAAACTCAGCCCCTCCCGAATCAAAATCCTGGCAACAGCCCTGAAATCCGTGTAAATAATTTCAGATTGCAAAATTCTGGAAAAGAAACATGCAACCTGTACAAAGTAATTATGTGAAATGTCCAACAGCACCATTTTAAACGTTTATTGCATTAATTAGGATTTGTTCCCAATTGCAAATGAATTGATAACCTTAAACACAACGAAAACCATCACTCTTTGTATACTTTGTTAGAAGACCCCTGTAGGATAGGAGTGGGAAATGAATAGTAGAGTATGACTGGCACTAAGGGCGCAAGTACCCTGTCTGGACATGTAATTTATGATTTTTCTTCCAAGAACAATTCAGTCTGTTTGCCATTACTTTCAAGGTAACAAATGGCAACATGAATAACTTCTGTGCTGGCCTATTCACATGAAATAAGCATTTAAAATGTTCATTTCATGTGAATTTGGATGCCACACCAGAGCTCAAAACCCCACCTTTTTAATGAGGGGGTGACCAGACATGGACACCAGGCTCTCTGCCCTCCTTTGCTCCCTTCTCCTGGCTTTAAAAGGTTAAAAATGGGCTCCTTGCTTAGCCTGCAGGGTCTCCTTGCTCCATTGTGCCTGAAAATGATGCAACTGAGCTATCAAGAGGGGAGGGAGGTAAGGAGCCTAATATTTTTAAAGGCAGGAAAGGGGGCAAGGAAGGCAAGGCTGGAACTGCCATCCCTCTTCTGATGGTTGTTTAAAGCCACAGGGATGGGATCACTATGGAGACTGCTCCTGAGATTGCAAATGGTGATCTCAGAAGCTATTTCCACATGCCCCACACTTCCAAAGACGAGGACCTTATTGGAACATCTGGACCTTTTGGGGTGGTTTTTTAAAAAAGAAAAACATAACAAACCTGGATTTGTTAAACATTGTTTCTGACTGGGTTGGGAGAAGTTAACTGGAATGAGTAGTTGGGTTGGGAATGGGATGAGGTTCATGTAACTTAAAGGTCTAACTATACAACCATATACTGCCATGAGACTGGGTGAAGGTACCTGTCTTTCCTTACCATTAACCTACAACTGTGTCTTTCTAACAGGACTCTGGTCTTCCTGGTGAAGAATTAGAGGAAAGGGTGCAGAAGTGCTAGGGACAAGAACAGAGCTTGGCATTTATCTGCTTCCCTTCGCTTTGAGAGACCACCACTAGACCTCTGACTGAACACGATTATTCTATTTGGGCTTTGTCAGACCATGTTTGCCTAGTTAACATCACTGGTCACACTGGACTCACATATCTTAGTGTGTCTGCGGTGGCTCATGTACATAAATGCTGAATGTTTTATATTTAGGTTTTATGTTAGAGATAATGTTGATAAGTTACATTTAATTTAATTTACAGGTGTCATGTTTAAGTTGTTGCCATAAGTGGAGTTATTTTGGGCTATTATGCTAGTATCTGTTGTTGCACTGAGACATTGAATGTTTGCCTTTTTTTGTTTGTTGGAATCCGCCCTGAGTCCCCTGGAGGAGGTAGAGTGGAATAATAATATGGAATAATAATAATAATATAAAATCTACATAACAGCTAACTCAGTAGGTTAAATAAGAAAAATATTTATTTTTAAGAAGTTAGCAAAATTGACCCATCTAATTAAAGATTTTGTCCTAGCAGGCCATGTGCTGCCTGAAACATATAAAAGACAATAACCCCATCCTCATTATCCTGCTTTAGGAGGAGCACATGGCTTGGTATGAATATTAGCATAGTTATCTTGAAACCAAACCTTTGGATTCTCTTGGGAATGCTTCAGAGTTAAAAAGCAGGACTTAAGAAAACTTTTTCACCTCTTCAAAAACCAGACAAATCCCAACAGACTGTGAACTATATTCTTCTACCTCCAATAATAGGGTAAGAGCAAAGCACCACATACATGCAATATATTACTGTCTATATATAGGACTTCAGGTGTAAATACTCCCCCTCCAATATCCAAAATGGGACTTATACTGAATATATTTGAAACTGAAAATAGCAACCATCTTTTTGTCCTGGAAAGCTTATTAGTCTTGCTTCCATAAAGGAGTGTGGGTACATTTGATTAATAGTAAACACACATAATCCTTCCCACTATAACAGGAAATGCTTCCTTCTGTTGTGTGTCATTCAGCTTTCGAAAGCACAGAGACCCGAAACAAAAAGGCTGTCCACTGTTTAAAATTCAGAACCGTAATCACTATGCCATTGCTCTTACATAGCTCATTTCAGCAGCCTTCAAGATGAGGGTCCCAGTAGAAGGGAGTGTAAGTCCTTGCTCAGTAAGGTTTAGGGTCTGTTTTAGCTCCAGCAATACAAGGGCTGTTTTCCTGGCTTAAAAGAGGCTTTCCCCTGCTTTTAAGATCTGACCTGAATTTATTTTCATTTTTGCCGTCCAAAAGGCTAAGCAATTTTACAAACACATTTTTAGTGTCTCCAAAATGTATAATGAAAATGCCAGTGCACATATACCCATGGGAATTTAGCCTGGAGATGGAGAGGAGGTTGAATGATAATAACATAAACTGAAATTGGTTGTCAGGTTTCAATAAAATCCAAATTAAACGAAAATTGCTAACAACAAACTGGAGCCAGGTTATGTTAGCTGAACTTGGATCCACTGATATCAATAGGAAACGTTAGTCATGACTTCTTTTCCCCATTGATCACTATGAGACTTACACTATTTAAGACTTAATCCTATCAATGTCTAATCAGAAGTTTTGCTGATCTCAATCGAAATTACTTCCAAGTAACTGAGTACAAGACTGGATGCAGGACATGGCATGGCTCTGTCTCACCTCTGATTACATGGAATAATTTAGCACAGTCTTCTATGGATGCCAAAATATTTTGTCATTTTTTAAATTTTCCTGTCTGATATGCTTTGATTAGATAAGATTTATCCTAAAGACTAATCTCTTTCTCAAACTGGCTTTGCCGGTCTTCCCTAGGGAGAGCAAATAGAGGGCAATACTGTAAGAAAAGTCAGGGCTATACTGCCAGAAGCAAAGAGACCATTAAAGCAAGCGCTGTGCAGTTAAGAGAATGGTTAATTGGCGCTATTGAATGCAAGCTAAAAAACTATGCATTATTTAAATGTGAAGGTCATTACTTTCACCAGTCTCCAGATTTATCTAATACCATAATGGAATATTATATGTGAGTATCAGTTTGGTGTGGTGGTTTAAAAGTACTGGCCTGGACTGCCCAGTGAGCCATGGAAACCCACTGGGTGATCTTGGGCAAGTCATAATCTCTCACAGGAAGGTAAATCTATCTATCTATCTATCTATCTATCTATCTATCCACACACACACACACACAATGATAGGTTCAGCTTATGGTCCTTGAAAATCAGAAACTACTTGAAGGCACACAATGTCATGTGTTTACACGCATCCTACATGCTTGGACTTAAGAGTCTCCCTCTTGCCTATGCCATGTATAAAAACCTTAGCTGTATGAAAGGATGCTCAGTTAACAGATGTTCAGCAGCTCATATGGGGTGCCTATGGAAATGCTGGCTATACTGCTTTGGGCAGAGCAATTCCACAAGAAGGATAGGCAGCTGGCACCCAGGGGGTCTCATCTGCAGCCACACTCCCTGAACAATCCTTGATCCCAAGGCGCTCTGATATTATATACTTTGGCAAATTTACTCAGAAACCTGGGAAGGATCTTTTTAAAATCCTCCTGCCCACAGAGCAAACAGTGGCAGAGTTTCTATAGATGGACGTCAGCTGTTTGTTTCTGCATAAGGGCCAACAGACAGGAAATATCAGCGAGATACTGAATTAGACTGAACACTCCAGGAAACATGGGGGAAACTAAGGGGACTACTACTGATTTACTTCCGCATCAACTGGGAGATGGACAGTGCTGGCCCCTTAGCCTGGCCCCTTGCTTAGCTCATAACATAGCACATAGCCCAGCCCCAAAACCAAACCTTGAGCTATAAACCATGCCAGCAAAATGCATTTGCTCTGTTTCTGTCCTCCCCCTCCTTAATGCTAAGAATAATTGGCTCCCTGCTGCTTAGTAGAGTGTGAATGAGAGCTATCGAGTATCCATTGATATTTTCTCCAGGGAAGCAAGTTCCAGGAGTGTTCCCTTTTCATTCCTCCAGGCGACTAATTATGTTCACATTTGCTTCCAGAAAGCTGAGGGATGGGGGAGCATAACATTTCACTGGGAGACTCAATTCATTCACTTTCCTAAACAAGATAAAAATATCAACTTGTGCCTTTTCCCCAAAATACACCAATTGTTTGCACTTAAATTCAAGTGTTTATTATGTAAATCAGGAGTGGGCAAAGGTGGACTCTCCAAAAGTTTAAAGATGGCAACTCCCATAATCTTTCAACATTGGCTATGCTGACTAGGACTGAGAGGAGTTTAAGTGTAAGCACATCTGCAGGCCACATGTGCATATCCCTGATGTACATTCACACCTGCATTATCATGTTGTGACACCAAATATCTATGCATGTGATGAAGACTGGTTTACAAAAACAGTAGGTAGCACAACCAATGAACACATCCATGCCCATCAGACTCAGGGTATAAGTGTGCCCCCCCACTTGTACAGTCTGCAGTTATGGATTAAACCCTTGTGTAGGGAGGGACTGCTGAATGACAGGTCAACGGTTTGAATCCGGGGAGAGCGGGTTGAGCTCTCTCTATCAGCTCCAGTTCCCCATGCGGGGGCATGAGAGAAGCCTCTGACTGGATAGTAAAACATCAAACATCCGGGCGTCCCCTGGGCAACTCCCTTGCAGACAGCTAATTCTCTCACACCAAAAGTGACTTGCAGTTTCTCAACTTGCTCCTGACAAGAAAAACCCAAAAACTGTATGCAGTAACACAACTTCCTTTTCAAATGAATACACATCACTAAAGGAAGACAATGATTTTAATAAAATACATATTGGAGTGAGTGTGACATCTGGTTTCAGTGATCATTTGAAGAAATATTAGCTAGCTTAATGACTTGGTCTTAATCATAGCCACGATCCAAAACCCATCTATTCTGCTTCATAGAATATAGGAGACCCTACTACAAGAAAGGATTTGTACAGTGGAAATATGGAATAGTGACATTCTTGCCAATACTGCACAAATCTAACATCGATGCTACTGGAAGATAGGTTGAGGTCCAAGGTGGATAAGTACAGACAAGGTTGCAATGGCATTTTATTCTGTTCTGCAGTGTTTTGTTTTTCTTTTTATTTTAATCTGATTGAGCCTAATTTATTACTTTGATTATATAAGCTATTGTAAAAGGTTTAATTGAAGAATGTCTATTATATGTCTTAAATAAAGAAGACATACATAAACAGACATGTGCTAGGAGCACACTCCTCTACATCCCTCTTTTCATTTCTGTTCCCTTCTTCTGATTGTACTCTAGATGCTTACTATGGCTTCTGAAGAAACATTAAAGCAGAGTACTCTGTCTGCAATGCAATTGAAAAAAATTGGTTTGATGCAAGTCAAGATTCTTACAAAAGTAAGGTCATAACATAGTTGAGGGAAGAGAATCCAGCCAATGCCATGATTTAGGGCTGATCAGCTTTAATGGTCTATGCAATGGAATAGAAGAACAAGATAAAAGATAGGCTAGGCAACTACAGAAAGCCAGGGTGGTGTAGCGGTTTAAGTACTGGGCTATGACTAGTGTTCAAATTCTTGCTCTGTCATGAAAACTCAGTGGGTGACCCAGGACAAGTCACACACTCTCGGACCGAGAAAACTATTATAGATTCACTTTAGGATCTCAATAAGTTGGAAACAAATTAAAGCCATATAATAATAACAACAAGAACAAGAACAAGATAACGATTAATTCATTAAACTTCTTTCCTCAAAACAACATAAAGTAAGAGGTCTTAACTTTCATCTGTAAATATTTCATCTGGGTACTTAATTGCTAATTAGTAGACAAATTCTTAATTAATACAAAGTTAGCAGTTCACCACTAAATTGATTTGCAATTAGCATGTTTTAATCCCAGGACTGCTCAACGGTCATTAATCATGTTTGCGAATATAAGGAGATACTTCTCTAGCATTATTTTCGCCCAGCAGAGCAGGCAAACCAGATCACAAGGAACCATGTGGTGGAGGGACAATTCAGTTTTAAGTCCCTTCCACATGATGAAATGTGGACCTTAAGAACATGTTGAGATGATGGACATCTATTTTTGGGGTAAATAGGAGATGTAGATTTCATACATAATTTTTAAGGCAACTTTAAATGATTCAAAATAAATCAATAACACAATTGAATCCAGGCTTGAAAAGAAGTTTTTGCCTGCTTGCCTGTAGAAAAAGCCACAACTCTGCTGTAGATGTTTCCATTTAAATGGTGGTTTCTGCTATGTCCAAATAAGGGCGCTTCCAGACAGCACCAAAATAAGGTCACTTCCAGACAGTCCGTCTCCAAGTCAGTCCCCAAACCATAGATCATCTACTGCAATGCAACCTGAGCCCTTCGACATGCACAATGGAGGACCCTCTCATAGCAACACCAGAGGCACTCAGTGGCCAGCTACTGATCAAAGAACATTTAACAGAATGCCAAATTTTCAAATTTTGTGTTATTTTTAAATACAACTGTTTGGTTCACTCCTGATATAATAAATAAATAATAAATCCCCAAGTTATAAACAAAATAGGTTCTGTAGGTGTGTTCTTAAGTAGAATTAGTATATAAGTTGGAACAGGTATATTTTAAAGTGTAACTCCAACTGGAATATAGATATAGATATGCCCCCCCCCCCCCAGTGGTGCAGTGGGTTAAACAATGGAGCTACTGGATTTGCTGTCTGAAAACCTGACATTATAAATCTCTGTGGGGATTGTTTTACTCTCAAGACAAGCTCAGGGACCAAGAAGTGAGACAAACAAACCCAGAGGGTAACAACAAAGTACACAAGGATCAAATTAATATAAGTAATTATATTCAATGAATGTAAGAATACATGTAGTACCACCAGAGAAGTGGTGCCTAATGACACGCAATCAGAACCAAGTAATCCGTGAAATCTCACCAATGTGAGTATATGCAAAGGAGCACACTCACCAATGCGAGTATTTGTAAGGTTCCAAGGTTCCTCCGATGGGGAGCAAGACTCATAAATGAAGTGTTGTAGAGTTGCAAGGCTACCGCAATCAGGAGCCAGTCACAATAAACAAAATGAAAAGGGAAACCGCTCCAAACAGCTGTGTTTGGAATCTTAACAAATACTCACATTGGCGAGTGTGCTCCTTTGCATATACTCACATTGGTGAGATTTCACTGATTACTTTGTTCTGATTGAGTGTCATTAGGCACTACTTCTCTGGTGGTACTACATGTGTTCTTACATTCATTGAATATAGTTACTTATATTAATTTGATCCTTGTACGGGATTGTTTTACTGTCTGTGCCCCTGTTCAGAAGATTCCACCTCACGTTATGCCCTTTAATAATTGGATTGGGGGGGGGGGATGGCTTGTTGTGAAAATATGGATTTTTTCCCATGTTGAGAAACTGTAAGTCGCTTCTAGTGTGAGAGAATTGGCCATTTGCAAGTAGGTTACCAGGGGATGCCTGGATGTTCAGAAGTTTTACCATCCTTGTGGGAGGCTTCTCTCATGTTCCCGCATGGGGAGCCGGAGCTGACAGAAGGAGCTCAACCCACTCTCTCCAGATTTGAACCGATTACCTATCGGTTAGCAGTCCTGCCGGCACAAGGGTTTAACCATTGCACAAGTGGGGGCTCTAACAAGGATTGGTGAAAAAGCTACAGTGGAGACACCTTTTCCCCATGGTACTGCTTTCAGGAGTAAATTTCCCTTTCTAGGGAAAGATTTATCTCAATTACTGTTATCTCACCTCTGTTCTTAACTATGAGTAGTTTGTAACTCAGATGTTTGTAACTCAGGAACTGCCTGTATACAGTATAACTTTCAGCATATCATCCATGGCATAATAGTATATTTTAAACCAATTGTAAATACTTTAAAAATGTATTTGATTAATATGTGCTTGCTCACTCTCAATAGCCCAGTCTCTATGGAAACATCCACTAGCGTTCATCCGCTGATCTTCAACAAGGAAATGTTTTCATAAATGTATATAGAGTCTAAGCTGGTGCCTGAAATTCACTTGGAACATACTGTGTAAAGCATCGTAGAATTTTTTAAAGAAAAATCTGGGTAGATGAAACAAGGCAGTTGGAGGGTGGGGAAGGGAAGTTGCTTCCTTGACATGCTGTTCATTGCAGTTTTGATGACATGATTTAAAACACACACTCACAATGTAAATGCATATTTCAGTGACAATTCTAACCATTCAGGGATCTCATGGGTATGCTAGTACATAATGAGTCAGATCTGGCATTATGACAATGTCACAAAGCCAAAACAAAGTGAGAAATTGTTCCCTGGCATAATTCTAATTGCTGTTTATTTGCACCATTCCATTCCAACCACCAATAATTTAAAATCATACTTCTATTTTGGGATTATCCCTTACAAAGACCACATGCAGCTCATCAACTGCTCTGTTTCAGGGAGTGTTTCTTTTCATTTTTGCAGGGATATAATGCAATCTATAGAAGCTTCAATGAAGTTTTAAAGGAAAGGCGTCTACTAAACTGTTTGCTTTTAACATTTCCATGGGCAGTTGTATTTCTATAATCAATTTCCATTACAATATCGGCATGTTTTTGAACTTTCACTCTGGAGGATCATGGGAATGATAGTCCAAACAGTAACTTTTCAAAGACTTCTTACAGTATGCCTGCTGTGCTCATTATCTGAGTTGGCTGTTTCAGTGATATATGAAGACTTCTGAATGCCCCACAATCGTGTAGGAAGACCAAGTGATACCTAGAGAACTGTCCTCTCTAGCTCTCCAGTACAATCCTATGCTGGAAGTTGACCATAGATTTGCACCAAAGTCCTAGAAAAAGCACTTCTATCAGCATCATTAGGTCCTCCTGTACAATTCTATAGTAAGCTCTGGTCAAAACCTTAAGGCATAATGCATTTCAGATAAGGAAAATAGAGATCCAGATTATTTGTGAAAATCATATCACATTAAGGGTCCTGGAATAGATCTTTCATGTAATGAATGAACATATTGTAGTGCACTTTGGCATGTGATAAAAGGGCAGAGCTAGCTTTACTATAGCAGACCATGTAGGAGGAAGTCAAGGCACACTTTTCCAGTATTTGTAGTTCACATAAAGTAATAATCTACAATTAATACTTCACATAAAGATAACTTTGGATACCATTCCCAGATCCCCAGTTAAGAATCTTATATCGTATACAACTCATATGAGGCTCCACCTCAGGAAACTGGATTACATCAATTGTCCTCAAAATGTTTTGGACTACAATTCCAACTATTCATAATCATCATTATGAATGGGGATTATGGGAGTTCCAGTCTATCTGAACGATGTCAATCGGAGAAGGCTGTGTTAGGGAAATTATCCCAAAAATAGCAGAGCATCCAAAATACAAACAGGATACTTAATTGAGCAGTCAGCTCACAGCAAGCAGAAGGTGAAGTGTTGTGGCTGTAAAAGAATTATGGAGCTTATGAGGCAAAGATGCAGAGTTCAATCTTTAAAGTTTCAACGAGGTTTATTTAAACAAATATAATAACTACATTTTTGATAGAAAAGAAATGGATCTAAGCTTTTCTCTAACTCCATTTTCTTCTAAGGTTCAGGAAGAGGAAAAACTACATTTCTTCGAATACACAGAGTAGAAAGAGGTCTGTATGCAAAGCTGAAAAAAGCAAAAGTGAGACCATGAGGTTTTGGTTAGAAAATGGGAGGAGAAAGAAAGAAAGAAAAAGATACATTAACAGACATTCAGGAGCTGGGGGAATTCCCTCAGCCTAGCCCAGTCGTTCCCAACTACTGGTCCGCAAGTACTAAAATATGGTCTACTAAACATTTAAAAATTTCAACCTTTATTCATTTTAATGAATCCATTGCTACGTGGGTGGAGCCAGCAAGTAGAACGTTGAGTGAGGGGGGGGGGGGCGGAGAGAGAGATCTACAACACATCATGTACTCATGCCACCCAGCACCAGTCAGTCACACACATTCTTTTGGCTTGCTCAGCTGTGTCAGTGATTCTGTTTTGCTGTTTAGTGATTTGACAGCTCCAGTAGTTTTAATGATGATTGAAATGTATTTCAATTGTTATGAAAAAAGACATTGGTACTAATGTTGGAGAGGTTGCAGAAGAAATCAAGATAGAGGTTATTGCATTTCAAAATGATAGAAACTACAAGGAAAGGTTTCAATATGATTCTCTTGAGGAATTTTGGTGTAAAAAAGCTATTTTTATAAAGTACTAAAATTCGTGGAATCACCTTGCACTATCTTATGCTCTTCTCCACAACTTACTTATGCAAATAAGGGTATTCTGCTTTGCTGGTAATTACAAACAGGTCCAGAAATCGATTGAAAGTAAATGATGATATGTGTGTAGCTTTGAGCAATAATATCAGTCCCAGGATTACCTAATTTATAAAGAAAATGCAAGCTCAAAAATCACATTGATGCAAACCAAATTTAATTTTCTATCCCAAGTGTTCTTTTTTATATTATAATAGTACTCTTAATGTTAAAAGTTTTGAATAAAGTTTATTTTTAGATTTACACAGTTTATTATTATTGAACCTTGTGGCCCCCAATAACAAAAGTGGTCCCTGGTAAAAAAAAAAAAAAGGGTTGGGAATCACTGGCCTAGCCTAATGCTAACTACTACTAGCTGTTGAGAACTGCAGACTTGAGCAGTGTGAGGTTAACTTCCAACAGGCTGATGTATACAAAAGTTGGATGGAAGTGAATCCAGACGTCTGGCCTGAACACATTCAAATGTGCACATCCCAAATCTAATTAAGGCACAAACAAAAAGTAAAGCATTTTGTGATACAATTTACTAAAAACACATACACAATTTTTTTTAAATGCCTGTATATTTTCAGTCTTTATTCTGCAAAAAAGCGTTGCTTTACCGGCACATGTAAAAAAGCATGCAACCACAAGCAGCTGGTCACATTCAGCCTTGATATAAATAGAGTCAGCATGAAAACACGAATTCCTGAATTGCTGAGAATTCACAAACCTACTTCAGTGCTGGGATTAATTTCTCTTCAACAGACTGCCTGTCTAGAGAATTCCCATGATTCCGTAAATAAAAACATATGGATGCATTACAGCCAAGAACAGGACAGCTCCATACTGAAGAAACTGCTGGCTTTAGCAGTTCCTGGAAGACCAAACAAGACTATGTAAAAGCTTTCCTGCTGGGTCATTTCTCTGGATTGTACAAGCTTTCCTGTGTTCTGCCATGTACTCTCATTGTGGAATTTGAAAATAATGGCTTAATGGCTTTCACATTTTTGGAGGAAAACAGAGGAAGGCTGGTAATTCCTTAAAAGAGGAACCTGCAAATATAGTCCATAGGCTGCATGCAGACTCATTCACTTGCAGCACACACAAACACACACACACACACACCCGCCATGAACTGGAGTACCAAGAGAGCACTTATTTATTTACTGCTTATATAATTGATAACTGTCATTAATGGAGCTCTCCTAGCATGAGGATTCTCCTGTAAAGCAGGAAATGCAGTCTTGCTTCATTCCCCCCTCTCATTTTTCAAAACCCAGCAGTGAACTGATGGTCACTTTCAGGTTTTTTTGGAGGGGATGGGGGAGGACTTTTGGGAGCACAATTGAGCCCCAGATTTACTGGAATAACACTATTTTTCTTGAAAGCATTTTTCTTGTATAGCAATGAAGTTTTGAGAGGTAGGGTAGGCAGATCTGGAGTTTCCGCTTATAACATGTAGATTTTTACACAAAATACCGTAAGCCTAATTTCCCATTGCTCTTTTATTCAAGAGCAGACTTTCTTGTTTGTTGTTAACTGTCTTTAACATAACTTCAACTTATGGCGAATCTATGAGACCTCCATGTTTGTAATATCCTCAACAGTTTAGACTCAGGGCCCAGGTTTCCTTGATTGAGTCCAATCAATACATCTAGAATGTAGGCTTTAATTCTTTTCTGTAGGGCATGTTGCCCATGTAGTAGCCTGCTGGGAGGAGCGGAATATAAGAACCATCCAACTGGTGAATCAAACATAGCCTTTTCTAAAGAGTCCTGTCTTCATCTAGATGATGTTCTTCTTTTCTAGTAGCCAAAAACATAGCCTACTGGATGTTGCCAACACCACAAAAATTGTCAACTTGTTACTCCTGTGAATTTCTGAATTGCTGAGTTACTCTTACCAATTTGTTTCAGGAATTGGTACTTGTGATGTTTTAGGTATGTTTTGTAAATATTAAAATTATATTTAGCACTTATAAACTTGCACCAAACTTGGTAAGCATTGGATTTCTCATAATGAAATCTACTGATTCAAATACTGTTTAATTTTTACTGCATCATAGGCTCCTGAACTGTTGATTATGTCTTCCAAACATGAATGACAGCATAAATGTGATCTTGTAGAATACCAAATAAATAACATTCATTTTGTTATGGGGTGATGTAATGAATTGGGTGCTTCTATCATATGAATCCTATAATTTTGTCTTCCCAATTAACCACAATCCTAATTAGCCAAAAGAATCAAGGATGAGCTTGAATTGACACTAGACAAGCCAACGCCCCACTGAATTCAAACACTTCCCACCTCCAGAATTTTGGACATAACTTAGGTCTACCTCTTTGCATCCAAAGAGGGATTGGTGGAAGAAGCATCAGGTATTTCAGACTACAACTTCCACAATTTATCACCATTAGCCATGCTGGCTAGGGTGTCTCAGAGTTAAACTCCAGAACATACAGAGACTACAGTATTCCTCACACTAATAAAGGTGGGAGAATCAATGTGGTATAATCATTTGATTGCAGAACTAGAACTTTCTAGGAGATCAGGGTTCAAGCCCTTGTTCAGCCATGAAATCCCCCTCAGTGACCTTAAGCAAGTCACTTTTCCGGCCTCAGAGGAAAGCAATGGAAACCCTCCCCTCCTCAGAAGAAATCTTGTCAACAAATCCCAGGAAATATTTATTTTAAGGGCACTATAAAACAGAAGAGACTTGAAGGCACACAACATTAGCTAGGGAGAGCAGCCAAGGTGGGACTCTGTAGCAAACCATGAAAAAGAACCCCTTCGTCATATTTCCATCATTCTTAGTAAGGGGAAGGAAATGTTATTCACATAACTAATCACGGGATGCAGCACATGTGGCTCTGACGCCACTGCTGTAATAGAAAGCCATTGCTGTAATAACATTGGGGCACATCAATACACTGTCAGCCTGAAATGTAGCATTCTGTCATGAAACAGACAACATTTTTTAAAAATCTCATCTAATTCTGAAAGGTCTGCCACTCTGGATTCTCTTTTACTACAAAAACGTTAATTTGAACATGCAAGATCTAATTTCTTTTAATAGCTTGTGTCAAGTTGCAGATAAAGATTTTGTTTCCTTGCTAAATATTTCATTACTCAGTGGGGAAAGAGTGGGGGGAAGCTTTCTGAAATGACTCCCTTTTCCAAGAAATCTTTCTTGTCAGCAGCTGTGTTTTCATCTTCCTGCACCATAAAGCAGGCTATACAAACTTCAAATGTAAAAAGAGCTGATTAAGGACAGAATGGGACACACTGTCTGATAGAGTTGACCATTTCCATGCGTGCTGGGTTGGTCAGGGTCTGATCAATTTCACCTTTGGACTATACACAGATATTAGCTTCTCAAAGAGCATCAAACACCCAATTTCATTATTGCCACCCACTTCTTGATCCAAGCAGAAAATGATGTGCCACATTCCTATATTAAAAGGGGCTTTTAATTTTTTCTACTCCAGGTTCTTAAGAGAGAGATCAAAAGCAAGGTGTACGAGGCACTGTAACTGTTACATTATTTTCCTGGAAATCAAAGATCTATTGAAATTAACCAGAAGCTAAAAATACTTATTTTTCTCTTGAGGATTCCTAGGTATCATTTGAACTTACTGAGCTCTGTAATTTCTCCGTATCTCTCACTGGTGCATTGTTATGGATATTTGTCTGTTCCCAGGAGAACCATAAGATTAGTGTTCTGCTTTAATTTCCTATTTCAATTGAATGTCTGAAAACACTAGCAGGAAGAACAAGGGAGAAAAGGGGGATGGGATGCCCATGAGATCTTCTCAGTGTTTGATTGTGCTGTTGTTGGTTTTAAAAATTGAGTTCCTAGATCCTTTTGCTGCTACAGATTCACAAAGCAAGCGATGTTCAAAAGAGTGCAATACCCATGACATACAGTTAAAGAGCTGGAAATATTTATTTGCGTAATATAGAAGCCCTTTTCTCCTGCTCTAATTTATGTGCTGACATATGGAAGGGGGAGGACTGGATATATCCCGAAGGTTAAACATTGTCAATTGTGTGTTTATAGGAGGCCAGGAACCTTTGTGGCATAAAGTTTCCATGCATACAAGGCAGATGTTTTCATATTCTACCTTACGCGTGGTGGCCAGGCAGTAGCCAGTGGCCATGCACATGTGTTGAAAGGGTATAGAGTAAGGGTGCTCGTACTTTTTCAGCATGCAAACTACTTATAAAAAACCAAGTCAAAATGATCTACCTACCCACTACTCAGAGAGCCATAAAGTCAAAATATTAGGAAATTTATTTCAGTGAGAGCCATATAATATATTTTAAGACTGAATTCAACTAAATGTGAGTATAATAAGCCCCTGAATTTATTCATAATAATAATGATAATATTCATTCAGCCTCTGCTACTAATAATAACAATAGTAACAACAACAACAACAACAGGTTCCTAGAGTAGAAGGAGTCCTCCAAGGGCCATCCAGTCCAACCTCCTTCTGCCATAAGGGAAAAACACAATCAAAGCATTCCTCACAGATGGCAATTCAGCCTCTGATAATAATAACAATGGGTTCCTACAATAGGAGGAGACCTCCAAGGGCCATCCAGTCCAACCTCCTTCCACACCTGGGTGGCGTTGGGAGCCTGTGGGGCGGGACTGAGCCTTCCTCCTGCCCTGCCTGCAATCTACCAGGACGGCCTTCGCGATCTACCAGTAGATCGCGATCTACCTAATGAGCACCCCTGGTATAGAGCTTGAGAAGGCTGCATTCCAAAATGATTAATGAAAAAAATCATAAATGACCACTATATTATAACCTCTTGTAAGATAGAACCAATTTTTAATTTTTAAAATGATTTCCCCATCTAAATAAGGTTTTGGACTGCAACACCCACAATCCCTCATCACTGCCCATACTAGCTAGGACAATGGGAACTGTAGGACAAAAATAAAGGGAACAACCCTTCCATTTCTTAGGTATCTTTTAGTTCCATATGGGCATTTTCATAATTAGTAAAAAAAACAAACCTGACTGCTGAAGTTAAAGATACATTAGGGTTTATTTTAAAAACACCTCCTTTCTGGACAACTGCATTTCTACAATGATGACAAGTCTATTATATATTCTGAGTTTTGATTCACTTTTAAAAACAGACACACATGACTCCTCCATTTGATGGCCAGTCAGCACAAATTTCCTCAAGGGACTTGGAGAAACTTGATCGCTGTTCAGGTTGAACCGAACCTGTCTAGCAAGAATTTGTTGTTTCAAGATGACTAGACTTGGATGGCACATAGCTTGGGTAAAGACGGACCTTTTTTGGCTGGCCTTTACCTGTCTGACTTGAAACTGGTTTTAAATGTGGCTTTTATGTGTGTTTATCAAAATTGTAGGGCTTGTTGACTTTTCAACTGGATGTATGTATGCACCCGAGCCTGCTGGGAGGAGCGGAATATAAGAGCGAACATAAATAAATAAATAAATAAATAAATAAATAAATATATTTACAAGGACAGCCAAAACTTTTTGAAAATATTGTCGATTATCAAATAGTTTTGCTTTTGGTTACAAACCATCAGCTAAGATTACTATAGCAAAAGAAAGACATTCATATTGTTTGTAAACTGTAATCACAGTTTAGAGTGCCTTGCTTAAGAAAATTGATTAAAAACAAAAAAACAAAAAAATTAGCATTGGCTGCCAGTGCCACCCAAGCATTCCCTTCCAGCCATTCTTCTCCTTGCCTCCTCACTCCAGTTGCACTTTTGTACCTTTATTATTGTTTTTAATCTTCATTTCTCCCAAGAAAAGGGGACGTCAAAAAAAAATGCTAATCTTGCAGTTAGAATCAGAACTATAAATGTGAAAGAAAACTAAGGTGTAGAAAGTTAGCTATGAAGGAATGACATAAGATCTTCAAATGTAAAAATATATCATTGAAAATAATGCCAGACAGTTTGCAGTTTCTGTGTGTGAATGTGAAAACTGGCAACAGAACACTCAACTCTTTTAGGATATATTGTTGGAAGAGAATTATACAGATATAATGGACCTCCAAAAATATAAATAAATGGAGTGGAGAGCAACTCAAATCTGAACTCTCACTAGATACCAAAATGACCAAACTGAGGCTGTTGAGCTTTGAGCATATGAGATGAGACGAGATGACTCACTAGAAAGAATGATAATGGAGAAGTGGAAAACAGTAGGAACCCATATAAATGGGTTGATACAATCGAGGAAGCCACAGCCCATAGCTTACAAGATCTGTGCTGGGTCATCTTGAAAGCCTCCTGGCAACAAAAAGCAGCTGACTTAACAGCAAATAAGAACAGAAAAACAATCCAAAATTGAGCAAGTATATGCATATTTTCTCACACCTGTGCAAATGTTGTAAACCACATTTGAGTTTCTGTCCAGAAGAACTGGGTAAACCAAGTTTTTTTTTACTTGCTAGGCTATTGCAAAAGAAAAAAGAACGTAGTAGGAGTCTGTTCTCTCTTCTCTGAAGTAAAAGCTTAGCTGGCCCCTCCTTTCTTGTCATGAGGGAGAGTAAGTGTATCCTGCAGTTATAAGCCAGTTGGCTGCCTTCTAGCCCCTCAGAGACTTGGCTTAATACACTTCCACAAAGTGTTCAGCTGCAGCTGGCTGGGGGACATTATTTGGCAGGACACATTTTCTCCTTCAAACTCTGTGCTCTTTAGTAAGCCTTGGAACATAGCATGACAAGAAAACTGAGAGAGCGTAGTTGACTGTTAGAGCACTTTCTAAAGGAAAGTAAACCTGCAAGGAATGTTAAAAGATCAGACCCACTTAAAATTTATCACCAAGGCTTCATTACTTATTGTCAATTAAATGCAACATGAACAATATGGTGACCAATTATAATGCAAACTCTACAGATGTTTGTACCTTGAATTTTCTGCAGCTGGATTATATTGAGTAACTTAGAACTTTGGGGATTTCTACACAACCACTTAAACCAAGTTAGGAAGTGAATTACAGAGATTTGGTTCACTGCTAAGTAATGGTATCCACAAAGATCCAGTGATTGTGGGATGATCCAATCCCAGTAGTATTTTTTTCCTTACTTAGTTCACCAAGATGTGAACTACCATTCAGGTTTTTTTTATTATTACTACTATTATGTATTTTTATCTCGCTTTTCTCCCACGGGTGGAATTCAAAGCGGCAAAAAGGATCAGTGCTAGACCAAGTCAAGGAACAGCAAACAGGAGACAAAGCTGCAGAAAGCAAGCGTCCCATGGGAAGAAAATGATTTCCTTTCTGGGGATGGCGTTTATCTTCCAGCAAGCTGGGTTTTCTAATGCCACAGCACTAGCCCTGTCCTGATGAGCACTCTGCATTTCTCAGATTCCATCGCTGGTGGGATACATGTACAAATGGCCTTGGCCTAGGTGGGTGTCATAAATGTAGCTCTTCCTGCCATCAAATCCCCTCCTTTCTAATAATTTTCAAATAATTCAAATAATTCAATAGTTCAAATAATTTTCAAAGAACCGCATGTGGCCCAATTTGGTTTTTTTTTAAAAAAAAATAACCAAACAGGGTTGACTTCTCATGATCCTAAACTCATCTCCTTCATATAGAGGTCCAAATCCACATCCAGAGATAACTCCAGGATACATTGGAGGCAAGGACAAAACTGCAGGCTATGTTTTAAATAAAATACATAGTTGGACCTTCAGAACTTCCAATTACTTTATTAATAATTCACCCAAAATTTATATCTGTCAGCTGTGAAGAACTTACATAACTGAAAATGGAAAAGAATTTAATCTTCTTTTGAATCAAATTGCCTTTTGTCTGCATCTCAACATAAGACAGTACAAAATCAACTCAATTTAGAAAAAGAAAATTCTGACTCTCCTTGAAAACTAAATTTCTTTACAAACATACTAGCAGTACCTATGCTTTCAGGTTCTTTTTTGTAATGGCTTTGTCTCACATACAACACTGAGGTATCTACAATTAAACACAAGGAGTCATTTAAGTTTTCCATCTGCTGGTGCAGTAATCAACCATGCTGGCTCTATTCTGATTGTACAAAAGTCAAAATATCAGTTAAACTAAAAACAATTTGAAAGCATGCAAAACAACAAATACCAAAAAAATGCCATTCAGATAGGTGTGGCCCAAAGTATAAGAAGTGGAGCAACAAATGGACAGCTCCCCATTAATAATACTATAACCCTTAATGTGAAGCAAACAAAGATATTTCCCCAAGACAGTCATCTGCTCTTCCTCATGGTAGGACCAACCCTGAATATAGACAGCAAAACTGTGTTATTGGGCTATCATTTTTATATTAGATATTTGGTTTATTATTACATAATGGGACATTCTGCAATAGTTTCCTGTTTGCTATGTGGCTACTGACAAGCCTCATTTGAGCAAATAAGGCTTTTTGAACAAGATTGAAAAAGTATCCACCAGTGCAAGAGTGACTTTAGATATTCAAACAGCATGTATAAATAAGGGCAGTTGGTAAGTTTTTCCCTAATACCCCAAATGACCAAAACGTACAAGCAGGTGGGTCTGAACTGACTAAAATCCAACATGCCATTATTTATTTGGGTAGAGCAAAAACAGAACACCAAGTTCTGTACAAGACATATATAAAAGTAGACTCCCTGCTGAAAATAAACAAAGCACATGAAACAACTGCTCAAACAGCCTGAGCCAAGACTGGAAATGTCCTGGTTTGTGAGCCTGTTTTAAAGAACAGCTCTCTCCAGTCTAAGCACAAACACATTTTTAATGTAGTGGCAACTTTGGGGGGCACTTGAGAAATCAAAAGATGGGTGGAAACGCAGATCAACACCAGAAATACAGATACCAGAAAACAGTTACTTGTATTCACATATTTAAAACGTACCACATAACAACGCTCAGTCCAAAAGAAAACTCAAGAAACAGACTATCATCTGCTGCCGAAATCATCACAAAACCACCTGCTGCTTCAATCACTACAATGCTCAACACTTGTATTTAAGAAAACATTCCAAATTATTCTGTATTTCTCCAGATATAATACCAAATGACCATCATATCCACGACACTTCTGACAAAATATGGACTCTATGCATTTCTAAGTTTTCTAGCAAGATTCTATGGTATTCTTGGGCCAGAAATCCTTTATTTCAAGTGTTTACTGTTATCCACAGTTTTAGTATTGTATTAGTAGACCTTAAGAATATAAGAACCAAAGGACCTGGCATTTATTTTTTCAGACTACAATTCCCAGAATCCCACAGTCAGTTAGCTTGGGGATTCAGAGAGTTGCAGTCCATAAAGGTAACTTTAATTCAGGACAAGTCTAAGGGAAATCTCGTCCAGTATTCTAGTTACAAAAAATGCAGCCAACAGTTTCCTGCTTGAGCAAACATGCAAAGCTATAGAGACTCTGAACACAGAACCTCTATTGAGCTCATGGCTGTTGAAGACCTCCATGAAGACAGTGAGAAAAAGGAATAATTCATAAAATAAACTCACTTTAATGATGCAAGGGTGGGCTGGAAGCTGCAACAAGAGTTTGATTACAACTCACATAATCCTGCAGCCAGCACGGTCATTTGGAAGATTCTGGGAGTTGTAATCTACTTTCTCCCACCACTTTTCCAAGCTCTTATTGCAATAAGAAATGGAAGGCTCAGTAATGCCATTCACTTCATTCCATTTCTGTATTTTATTTCGGATAGGTGTTGGTTTTGACCTTTAAGGCCTTACACGGCCTAGGGCCTACGTACCTGAGGGACCGCCTTGCCCCGTATATTCCACCGAGATCACTACGTTCAGAGGAACAGAATTTGTTGTTGGTACCATCAATCCGCTCCTGCCATCTGTCTGCAACCAGGCAAAGAGCCTTCTCCGCGGCAGCTCCGGTGTTATGGAACTCCCTCCCGGATGACACTCGAGCTATTACGGAGCTCATCCCTTTTCGAAGGGCTTGTAAGACCGCCCTCTTTGGACTAGCCTTTAACTAGGCATACTGACCTAGTGTAATCACCTGATATAACTGCGGGTTCCAAGGAATCTCCGGGTTCAAGGAAATGCTTTTGTATTTTATTCCGTACCTCACGATGTGATGTATGTTTTATGTTTTTAAATTGTATGGCTGCATGATTGATACATGCCGCCTATTTTATTTGCTGTTACCCGCCCCGAGCCTGCAGGGAGGAGCGGAATACAAGACCAAACAATAAATAAATAAATAAATATAATGAGGGACAGTGATTGGATCAAGATTGTTCAAAAGGTTTTGTAGAGTACATATAGTGGGATTTGGAATTGTCTCCATGATCTACTTATGATGTGCTGTGCTTCATCCCTTCACCTAAAGAATTATGTTTCCTTATATACTTCGTCGCATTTTCAGTATCTATCTTATCCTCATTCTATTTATTTTTATATAAGAACACAGAATCATTACTTTGTTCACTGGAGTAAAGAAAATAAAATGATTTGATTAAGGAATAGAGGAAATAATCAGGAAGAAAAGGCCCCATTGAGTCTAGTTCAGTACAAAAAAGCAACCGATTGAAGTTGCTTAACATCTGGCATTAATCCAGTTGTATCGTATTACAGAGGCTGTTGTCATGAAACTGGTTTTTTTCTCCTGCCTTCATATTCCCAGTCAAAGCAAAACAGAGCTAATATAAAATGTATTTTGCCCCAGCAGTAACTACATGGACTCTTCTTCACATGGCTAGTTGTTTCCCCAGATAGTATACAATTTTAATCTGAATCATATGTGCTTTCATGCACACGAATAAAAATTTGGAAGGCCAATTCTAATATGGTTCTGGCCATAATATAAGATGTCCATAAGCTCTGTACAATGCAACACTGGGGCAACATTAAGCAGATGACAAATTATATGTATATATGCATGTAATGTTCTTCCAGAGTGGGATCCTGTGAGACTCACAAAAAAAAGGAGATGGCTGCTGATCCATTTCTAATCTAAACCAAAGGTGCTCATGTTGACATTTAAAGCTCTAAACAACTTGGGAATTGATACTTGAAAGAGTTATTTTGTTGCTGCTGAGACTGAGATAATTCAAGATCATCCAATAGATTTCCGTGCCTCAGCAGGGATGCACACATTTTTCTCTTGGCGCTGGCTTGGAGCTACAACATTCCCCCAATAACTTCAATTGACAATCAGAGTAAGCCTGCTGAATGGGAAGTGAACATGCATTTAAATCCTAATGATGTAACATGTTTATTCTAACCATTGCATTTAGTCCAGAGGTGAGAATAATGCTTTTTTCTAGATATCACTAATGGATCACAACTCCCAGAAGTGTTAGCCAGAATAGCCATTGGTGAGGAATGCTGAGAGCCCCAGTCCAATAATATCTGGAGAACAAAATGATACCCCTAATTTAGGCCCCTATTCTACAACTTCAATTAGATGTGATAAAAAGGTAAAAGACAGGTGTGGAACTTTCCAAAGAAGTCTTTCCTATTTAAACACAGAGCAAGTATCTTCCACATCCTTCCTATTGTGTTGCAAAGTCCTAAATCGAGTTCTGTAGTGGAAACATATACCCCTTTGCCAACTTTCCAGCATGAACTTTGATCTCCTTTGCAGAAGGGGATTTCCTGGCATGATGGGAAACAACCATCACATCAAAAGACACACTATTTGTATTTTTCTTTTATTCTCCTAGCATGGTGGCGGAAATGGAAACATCACTAACATTTATGGCAACAGAGTTTCAATGTACAGTGCAGCCCATGTTAACGTAGCCTTGCCTGACTTGGGATATCAGATAACAGGAAGGCCAAGAAAAATATCTGGATTACCTTTTGCAATGTAAATAATGGATTGGATGACAGCAGATAAATTTAAATACTATTCTTAGCCAACTACCTTTTTCAATGTCAGAGAAGTGGCATTTATTATCAGGAAAGTGATGCAAAAGATGGCACAAGTTTTCCTTTGATGTCATGAAGGGGAAACAACAGCATTTTGCCAATAGTTCCTAAGCAATTCACTAGCACTTGACAATTCAGACTAAATCCTAAATTTTCTCAAACTACCACACCAGAGCCGTCAAGATGCAAGCTTATCATCCAATGCCATCAAAATGGTTTCAGTGACATACAGAAAGCTGTAAATCCAATAGAATCATAGCAATGACGACCAAAGTGTTCTCTTGGGATTTAGTTTTTCCCAGAATTTACCATAGAATCACACTGGAAGCCTAGAGAGAACACTTCTCAAGCTACCTGTGGAATGATTTGTTCAGAAGCTGGGAGACATACTCTTATATGCTTATGTATATGTCTAGAAATTTTAGTTAAAAAATCAACTCCAAAAACCTAGCTCAACTTATAGAATCATAGAGTTGGAAGAGACCTCATGGGCCCTCCAGTCCAACCTCCTGCCGAGAAGCAGGAAAATTGCATTCATGGCACCCCTGACAGATGGCTATCCAGCCTCTGTTTAAAAGCTTCCAAAGAAGGAGCTTCCACCACACTCCGGAGCAGAGAGTTCCAATGCTGAACGGCTCTCACAGTCAGAAAGTTCTTCCTAATGTTCAGATGGAAATGTGAGTATTGCACCTTAACTCTTATCAAAAACAGAATTACTCCCTTCTCTTGTTAGAGTGAAGAAAGGCATTTCTAAAATACCAAACCCTTCTACTCTTCTGGCTATTTCTGAATGCCTGGGTGAGGCAATGGCTTCAGCAGCCAAAGGGTGACATTGGTACTTTCCTCTCTCTGCAACATAACCCTCAACTTATATACAAGTCATATCAGTATACATACAGTAGGCCTAATTCATTTCAGGTAAGAAAAATGACCTTGGAGGGCTGCATCCGACTCCAGGTCTAAGCAGTCCCTGAAGGATGTAGCTATGAGGAGGCGGTAAATGAAGGTGTTCCCCCTAATAAGAAATCTCTCCCCCCAATTTTCCTTTAGTCCCTGAACTTCTATCACTCCGGAGACTGAAAATAATTCAAACACTGAACCTTTATACTTGTGGATACATTCCCATGGCAATTCTGCCTGTTCCTTTTCTTTGAACACCTCAATTGTACTTCTATAAATGCCCAACTGAAGTTTGGAACTGAAGGAAATTTTCACTTGATGGACAAAATCTATCTGGGGCTAGGACATTGCCCTCATTTTGCCATTCCCCTGTTGTAGCTGCCTACATCTGAACAGATGTGTTAACCATCAGATATAATCAAAGGAATCCTTTTCAATTTGCTTGACTCTTCCGGGCTATATATCTTCACTAAGAAATAATTCCCACATAGTTTATCCCTGGCAAGTGGACAGAATATGCAGGTTTAATAATTTATGGTACAACTTTTTGTATTATTTTATGCTGTGCACAAAGGTCTGGTTGAGACTGGAGAGAAGGCCTTTAAAAAAAGAAATCAGGCATACAGAGATATCTAGGAATGTGAAGTATTTATTTAGCCTTGTACAGGCTTGGTAGCCAGAAATAGGATGATGGCAGATGTGAATCTGAAGGATTTTTTCCAGTCCCATGGTAGATATTTTAAAATACTATAAACAGCTTAAAAGCAGGACACAGTTCAAATGCCAATATTTCGTAATGATGAATAATAACAAAGACATGTGATTATGATATTGTAAAAATAAATAATAATGAAAAGGTGAGTGAGATTTCAATTTGCATTAATTAATTTTAATTTTTGATGAAGATCCATTTTTAAAAGATTAAATAAATTTAAATAAATGTATCAAAAATGTACATGTATTCAGTATGGAAATCAAGCCATTAAGGTCTGAGGAAATTGAGAAGGAGGCAATGTCCTAGCTAAATATAAAAACCAGGATATGCAGATAAAACGAAAAAAATTAATTAAGTTTGAAGACAATGAGCCCAATGAGGATTCTCACTAAGTGATACTCGGTATTCAAATAAACCTACTCCCTCTTCAAGGTTATTAAAAAGACTTCTAATGAAAACTGCATGGTCAAAGTCAAACAAAATGATGGTGCAAAATCAAGTGGAGGAATGCTTCTAAAACTGTTGACAAAAATACAGCCCATTTGTGAAAAAGTAAGCAGCAGAAAGAAATATCAAGCACTAGGGTCTTGAAAAGCAAAATCTCAGCTGAAGATTTGCTACTGTATTGCAACATTGACATTGTTTTGCAAACTCTTGACAATCAAGACTTCCTTTTCTGTGAATTACCTTTTGACCATACATCTTCACAAACCCCCCACACAAATTTGCATATAAATCAGCCTCTCATTTTTCTGACATTTCCTATTATGTGGGAACTGATTTTACAGCTTAACATATGAAGTTATTGAATACTTTTTTTAGACTGCTTTTGTCAGTGTAACAACAATTTGCTAATATATATGTCCAAAGTCATCCTGAAAGGAAAATTGGCTTTTTGGAAAACATTTTCAGAAATACCATTTCTGGGAAATAAACACAAAGAAATGCATTTTGCCATGGGAACAATCAGACGGATAAAAAAATGTCCCAGATTTTTTTTCTATTCTTTTCCATACTAAACCAAACTGGGGAACTGGTATAAACTGTTTTTGATCATACTAGGAGCTGATAGAAAATATTCTGAGATACACAAAATGTGTATCAATCTCCAAAATAAAACGTGAAAGAACAGAAGCAAAATCTGGTCTTTTCTGGTCTTTTCAATGAGTCTTAATGCACCTATAATGTTGTTATTGTTGTATTTCTAGATCTGTGTGTGTGTGTTGGGGGGGGGGGTGCCTTCGTCTTCCTCTGAGATTGAGAGTGTGACTTGCCCCAGTGGGTTTCCATGTTCGAGTGGGGATTTAAACTCTATTCTCCCAGACTCCCAGTCCAACACTCAAGTTCTCTTTCACAATAATGCCATTTTTAAATGGCTTTTGGTGCTTCTGCACTGTTTTTAATTATTAACCCATTTTAATTTTACTTATTTTAAAGATTGCAAATTGCCTCAGTTGTTGCTCAATATAGAAAAGTTGGGTATATCTTAGAAAAATAAAATCAGAATATTGCTGCACTACACACTAGGGATGTGTAATGACTACAATATTGGTGTGCCATTCTCCTGCGTTCATAATAGAGATGCTCCAGGAGGGAAAACGTATGCAGTTCAAGCCCAGATATTGGAAAATGCCGAGTTGGCTTGTGGATTCTGGAGGCTATGCTCTCAAAATTGGACCTTTTATTTTATTTAAAAATTCTACTTTCCTCCTTGTACAGAATCTAAGACATACAAACAATTAAGAATGGGGTACAGATGAAAAATGTTTGGTTAAAAAGCACACATTTAAAATAGCATACAGCATAATTGAAATATGTGTGTTTTCAAGCCATCTGTTGACATACTGTGACCTCATTAATTTCACAGGGCTTCCTTGGATAAGGAATCCTCAGAGGTGATTTTGCCAGTCTCTTTCTCTGAAATATAGCCTATGGCACCTGGTATTCATCGGCAGTCTCTCATCCAAGTACCAATCAGGGCAGCAGTATTTCACTGCTGCTATTGGAGTTTAAATTTTACTGCCCTTTGTCTCAGTTCCCACGTGGCCAAGTGGGAAGTGACCTCTGCCTACATCAAGAACTGCATCAAGACCCTTACAAACCAAATGAACTACAACGGAAATAGCATCTGATACTGAACGCAGGTCTGTGACTCTAAAATCACCACGTTTCTTCTGTATGGTTTTTAACATCTCTTGATGAAAAAGCCCACAGAATTTCAGAACCTTTAATTTTTGTGCATTTTGATTCACCAGTAAAGGCACCAGTGTCCTATGGATTTGGAATTCCACTTTATTTTAAGGTTGATGCTGTTTAGCTGCCATGATCAGCCTTCAAGGTATTTAAGCCCATCATTAAAACATAACCCAATTCTATTAAAAGCATGGATTATAAGATCTTAAAAGATATTAAAATCATAGCGTATTTCGATTAAAAGTATTAATAATAAGACAAAGGAATGCCGGAATGTGGAAGGAAAAGACAGAAAGGCCATCTAAACATCCTGTTGGAAAAAATTCCGTAACATGGAAGATGTTGCTTTCCCGTGCTCTCACCAAATATGCCTGGGATGGTCCTGAGACTGAGTGAAAGTCTGCCTGACTTTAAAACTTAGGCAGCCTTACCAGGAGATAGAGGTTTTTTTCAGTCAGTCTGGACCCAAGATTGTTAAAGGTCATAATCAGGACTTCAAAATAGCTTTTTCTTGCCCCACACCACTTTTTCTTCCCCAGCTTGTTTGTAACATGCAAGGCTCCTTTGCTTTTCAGTAAGGTCTGACTGCTATCACTGTCAGAAAACATAGTGCCTATTCAGTTTACAGAAGTGGCATCTTCTACATTGTCCAAATTTAACCCACCTCTTGCAGCCTGCAGCAAATGGCTGAACTGAAGGACCTCAAGAATAAGCAATTAAAAGACAAATAATTAGAAGATGTAAATGATGCCCACTGTGGGGTTTCTGCACAAAACAAGATGTCACTCAAGGGCCAAAATGGTTGTGTCATTAAATATGCAATAGTATATCTTATGGGGATTCTTTCCTTTTCAGATAGCTGGGGAGGGAGGAAAAAAGCAGAATCCAAATCAGGATTACCCAAAGAAGGAGAAGGATGTCATGCTATTTTCCCCACAAATTTTCTGCATATTCTCCAAAACTATTTTTGCCTGTGAACAGTGGCAAATGGTTACCTTACTTTTCCTGTCACCATCACTGCTGCCAGACAGCTGCAAAGCTCTAGAAAAGCTTTTCAGTAGAGGCACCCACATCAGAAGCAGGAGCTCTGTGGCTGTCTGGCAGGGATGAGGGGGCAACACAGGCTCAATCTGGCATCTTTTTCCTGTGCTGAAAGCCCAGAAAAAAGGGAGTATTCTGGCAGCAACCAATGTGGACAGATGACTTATCCGCATGGGACCTGACCATGATGTTCACATTGTTCCCAAAGTGCAGTCTGCTCCACAATTTTGCCCAAACTCCAGAGCATTCTCCGGCTTTCCTTAACCTGGGGCTAAACCAGTTTAGCTTGGTTTACCCTTAAGTAAGCACTAGAAGTCCCTGGTCATGATGTAGACATCCAGAAGTGACTTCTTAGGCACTTCTGGGTTTTTGGGCTCATGCAGTTGAACCAAAAGTTACATAATGACTAGTTTATGTCTAGTTCAGACTGGTGGAAGATGAAAGCTAGTGAGTTGTTTTTCCAAACAGCTTTAAAACTTTATGCTCATGTTTCTGGTAAATCTGACCTGATCAGATATATATTTAGATTACATGCCTGCTGAATTTGCAGCCAGAAGATAACCACTGCTAGCACAGCACAATCTTGTGTGACTTCTCAGAAATAAAGAGAAAACATGAAAGACTAATGTTATATTCAACTACCCTGACATATGAAGATTGGTTCATGAAAATGTGTGAACTAGCAGAAATGGAAAAACTCACAATATATTATATTTATAGGAGCCTAGTGCCTAGATCCATGGAAGTCATGCTACCCATACTCTATTCTGCTTTGGTCAGACCACACCTGGAATCACACTGTGTCCAATTCTGTGCACTGCAATTGAATAGAGATATTGACAAGCTAGAATGTGTCTAGAGGAGGGTGACTAAAATGATCAAGGGGAAGTCTCTAATCAATTTTAAGAAAGACTGGGGCTTATTTATTACAGTTCTTCAAAAAAGATGGGGTCAAACCATCACCACTGGCTTTTTTTTAATTGGAAGACTGTCATTATATGAGGAATTGACAATGTTTTTTCTCTCTCTCTTTTGATGGGTATGGAAATTTGAGGGAATAAAAGAATGGAAAGCCCTTAGATTAGGGCTTTAGATCTCTGTGTTGTAATGCTTATTGTCTGTAGTGTAGTATGTTTTTTTATATTAGGAAAATTGGTTTCAACTTATTTTGTCTTGTAGTTTGTATTTTTGCTTTTATGTCTGTAGATTTTGTGAGTTTTTTCTGCAGAAAATTATTATTAATAAGTATTAAAAATGTAACACGTTCTTATATGTGTTTTCTAAGAAATAAAGATGTAGTATAATTTTCTATTTTTGTTTCAGAATGAAAGCCCTCCTATCTTTACTAGGGCTCTTTTCCATATAAGTGCCTCTAAGCTGGTAGAGTCTGATTTATTTTGAGTCTAGGATGAAGAAAAATGTGGAGAGGAGGATTACTGAAAGTCAACACTGGAAAGTTTTGTAAAAGCTTTCTCAAGATATAATTTTAAAACATATTACTATTAACAAAATACATTTGAGATAGCATACGGTCTTATGCATTATATTAAGACAGCTGTATCTAATGCAGTTAAGCTTTTAAATCACTCAATACTTAGTCCATGTTTTCTCATTCCTGGAAAAAACATTGATTTTCAAAAGATGAGAGACAAACTCCCTGCATTTCAACAAAGATAATCTAATTATCTTTCAGTGAAACATCAGTCCTTTAGGAGACACTGTCAAATGTGTTCAACTGGGGAAACAATCACAGTTCTTATGAAAGAAAAATGTCACTCTCTTTCTCCTTAATTTCACTAGACTCAGCTTTGACTGTTGGGACCACTTGGTGAATTTTTAAAGTGTTCTATTTTCCATTGGGAGCAATTTTGACATTGACAGTCATACAATTTCAGGCATGTGAAAAATAAAGCCTTAGAATAGTGAATAGGTGACACTTGACCTTCTGTTCATATCCAAAGTTGGAGGGAAAGGTTACTCACATCTTGCAATGAAAGCAGGCAGAAAAAGTACAAAACAACTGCTTTGTGGACAGGACATGGATTCCTTCTCTGACGCTTTCCCCTAAACCTAGAACTACCAACCAGAGTAGGGGTGGGGTGGGGTGAGAAAAAGAGATTTAGAGAGAGGAAAGTATTTTATTAGCCTCATTGCAAAAACTACTGAAAAAAATAAACACAGATCTGAATTCAGTGTAAAAAAAATCTGTAAGAATGGCCTAAAATTATATCTGATGAAAAGTACTTGTTGATTTGGGTAATCTTTCATCACTAGCCATGTTGACTGAATTTAAAACATCTGGAGAAACAAGGAAAGACCATCTATATACAACACTTCAGTTAGATGACTAAATGGTTTGGGTCCAGATTACCTAACCAACCGCCTCTCCTCATATGAACCTGTATGGACACTGCAATAATCAGGAGAGGCCCTCCTCTCAATCCCATCCCAAACCCAGCTGGTGGGGACAAGAGAGAGGGCCTTCTCTGCAATTGCCCCCCACCTCTGGAACTCTCTCCCAAAAGACATCCGAATGACCCCATCGCTGCCCTCTTCCAAGAAACAACTGCAAATTTCCCTATGTTCCCAAGCGTATGGCGAGATGAATGATTAAATACATGGCCTTATGAAATGTGGAATGGTTTATGGAAATGGCTTTTAATTTTCCCCTTTACTGATATTGTTTTAATGTGTTTTATAGTATGGTTATTATTGCTTTTATAAATATTTGTTGTATACTATTTAAATTGTATTTTATTTAAATTGTACTACTTATTTATTACTGTACAAGGCACTGAATATTTGCCTTTTTGTGTATGTGAGTCCCCATGAGGAGATGGGGCGGGATATAAATAAAGTTTTGTTTGTTTGTTGTTGTTGTTGTATTAGGGTTAGTGAATAAGCTAAGAATAGACACAAGAATAAGCCACAGTGGTTATGCTGCCTGGGGAATTCTGGGAATTGTAATTATCAAAAATTGGTTTTGCAAAATCTGATGAAAACAACCGAAGACAGAAAAGGATGAATCTCTTAAAATCGAAAGCTGTGAGGTTAACCCTAGAATCAACTACAAACATTGCTAGCAGGTTTGGTGGGTGAGGAAACTCTCTCCTGGGTCTGAAAGATGATTAAGTTGATGGCAAATAAACATCTTCAGAAAATGATGACACCTTCAATTTCAGACAGTGGAAGCTGCCTATGACAAAAACAACATTTCTAGCCCTTCTTTCATGCAGATGGTATAACAAATGGAAGTTAGTGGATAGGAGACCCTTGGTGTAATTGCTTCGGTCCTGGTGTATTCTTTTCCCTCACAACCACCGCTTTTACATTCTGAAATAGTCCCAGCTCATGGATGGCAAGACTACATACAGCTACATATCTTGCCCTATCTACATGGCTGGCTAAGAAATGAATTAGCCTGAGGCATCCAAATTATATTTTAGGTTAATCAGCTTAAAACCACAGTAAACCAGATTTACTAGGTTTAATCTAGGTTTAAAAAAATATATCTACAGATCCGGACCATCCCTGAATGTCCAGATCTTTGGAGGTATGCACAAACAGATACCTAGGATCACCGTCTGTGATCCCAGTGCCTGCCTGCCTGCACAGCAATCCCTCCTCTCCAGGTTTAGGAAGTCTAGAGAAGAGAAATGGCACTGCCAGTCTCTCCCTCCCTGCCCTCCATTTCCCCCTTAACTTATCAGAGCCTCGATGGAAGTCTGGAGCCTGTTTCTCTCTCCCTCCTCCTGCAACAGCCAACAAGGGGCTTGAATGATGAATCCCCCCCCCCTTCTCAAAGCTTTCTTTCAGCTCCTCTGAGGGGAGAGGGGAGAAAGCCTGCAGGTCTCAATCAGAGCCTTCTTCCGGTAACTGGAGGGGGAAATCGGGGGCAGGGAGGAGGAGGCTGGCAATGCCTCTGCCCACCAGTCCTGATCATGGATCAGCACAGTTGGGTATCTGGACTAAACTCCTCCTAAATTCTGGTTTTTGGGGCTGCTGTTTGGACTAAATCCCAGGAGGAAGAACTGGGATTTTAAATCCTAGTTCATTTCAGAATTTAGCCCTGTCTGGAAGGGCCCTTCATTGATACATGCAGAATAGATGGCAAGTTGGGTGTTATGGTCTTATGGTAGCTTGAGTCTTGAGATGTTACTGGATTGCAAATGAAAAGATCCACAACAGCATGACAAGTCAAGAACATAAAAACACTGGAGCAGTAGTTCCAGTTTCTGAGACACGAAGAAAGTACAAGGCAGAGAGGTTAGGCATATGCCACAGAGAAAGAACACTTTTAGCCAAAACAAACCCAAAATTCAACTCTTGTAGTACTGTTTCTTCTTCGAGGGCTCTGTGAATGCACACTTATGAAGTTTGCACGCCAGCGCGGGCTTCCAACGGAAACTTTCCCAGTTTGAAAAGTTTTGGCGGTAGCTCCGCCCAGCCGGCCCAGAGGGCATAAAAGGCGCCTCCATGCGCGCCCACCCCATTCCTTTGTTTTCCGCCACTTGGGCAACATCGGAAATACCGCTGGTGGTGTGAGCATAGTATGTCCACAACCAGTATCAAAAAGTCTTAATCCAGCGGTGGCAAGATCCCGAACTGCGACGGTCACTCGAAGTGCCTTCGGTGTCTCGGAGAGGGGCACGTTGTTCCTGTCTGCCGACACTGCCAGGCCTTCTCGTCGCACACCAGAAGAGCGAGAGCCCAGAGGCTTCAGGCCTACCTGATGGAGCGTGCTCTCTGCCCTCCAGAGATGGCGATGGCTGTCCCATCTATCTCCTTGGGAACCGGGGCGGCTGCTCCGGCGCCCACCGTGTCGACTGCTCACCCGGCCGGGAAGAAGCGTCCACGGAAGGAGAAGGGCACGAAGTCTGTCTCATCGAAGACGTCGGCGCCAAAGAGGCCCTGCACCGTGACGACAGAGACGGTTCAGCTGCCTCCACCCCGCCGGTCGTCGGCGAGCTCAATGGCGTCGGGCCTCTCCCAGAGGTCGGCTATTTCGAAGACTCCCTCCAACAGAGCTATGGAAATAGCGTTCCGGAGGTCGAGTGAAGAAGCCCGTAGAGCCCAGACCAGAGGCCTGGTTCCTGTGACTCCGGGCAAGTCTCTGGAGGCCAGAGCCTCGAGACCCCCGTCTCCGAAGAGACGCAGGACTCTGACGTCATCATCATCGGCGTCATGCCCTGATTCCCCGCCTGCCCCTGTTCTCACTGTGGAGACAGGGATAGAGCAGCAAACCATCTCACCGGGAGACTCGGTACAGACCATCGTCAGAGTTCCCCTGGCGCAGCCTTCGGTCCGACAACTGTTTGTGACGTCGCCCGAAAAAGGCAGGCAGACGACAAGGCTCGCCATGGCCCCAGCTTCAAAGAAGCCTCCCCCTGCATCGACGGTGGTCACCGCAGTCCCATCTACGTCGAGATCGGCACCGGCGTCTTCACTTCCGGCGGGACCAGAAGTGGTTCTGCCATTGTCTGAGGACGAGGTCGAGGAAGGCGAGGCCCTGCGATCGGTGATGTCGGGGTCCATCTTGTCGGTCGCCATGGACCGAACACCTTCCCACAGAGGCTGTGAGATGGAACCATCCTCGTCACCGACAGACTCCGCAAGAGCCTTCGGTGAACAAGTGGGTCGAATGGCAAGAGCTCTGGGCATACAAACGTATGTGCCCAGAAGATCCAGCGCCTGCCCCGTCTTCAGCAGGGTACAGGTCGAGGACGCTGCTCAGCCACATCTTCCCATGCTGGAACCCCTGGAAGAGGTGGTGAAGGCGTTGTGGAAGACCCCATCGTCCATCCCACCCACGTCAGGGTGTATCGAGAGGGAGAAGGAATGGCTGCACGATCATCCGACACCCAACTCGATGATCGTCACCTCCTCCCAGTCTTCAGGCAGAGAATCCACAGCCCCCTCTGACCAGGAGGGGAAGAGATTCGATACGGTCGGTAGAAAGATCTACCGAGCCGGACTCCTGCTGACAAAGATGGCCAATTACGGGGCGTGCATGGGAGCCTACCACCAGATCCTGTGGGAAAGGGCTCAACCCTTTTTCCAGGATCTCTCCCAGGAACAACAGACTGCACTGGCCTCCATCTCTCAGGAGGCTCAAGCGCTGGCACACCACCAGATCCTGATGTCCCGCCACACGGGGGACACCTCAGGAAAGCTGCTGGCCCACGGTGTCTCCATCCGCAGACACGCGTGGCTGAAGTCGTCGGGGTTGTCCTCTAATTCCCGAAAGACCATTGAAGACTTGCCGTTCAATGCCCAGGGACTCTTCTTTGCGGGCACGGATGACAAGCTGAAGGCCAATCACGACTTCAAGGTCCTGACGGCCAAGTTAGATCGACCACCGGCGCAGCCCAGGACCCGGTACTACCAACGGGCGAAGTTCCAGCCCAGGTCGCAGTACCACCAGTCCCCACGGCCATACTCGGCCCCACAGCAGCAACAACAGCAGCAGCCGAGACAGCAGCAGCAGCAGCAGAACAACCGGCCCCGCCAAGGCAACAAGTCGAGACCGCGTCAGTACAATGGCAACGGACAGTCAAAACGCCGTGTTTGACGGGGCGAAGGACGACACCGCCTCCTCGCTAGGTACCGCTGCCACCATCATGCCTCCTCCCAGCCCTCGACCTCCACCATCTCATCCGCCGTTCGGAGACCGCCTGACCCGCTTCATCGGTGCTTGGCGACGCATCACCTCAGATGCATGGGTTCTCCGGATTGTCGAAGACGGCTATGCCTTGGAATTCGACAAGCTCCCGCCAACGGGGTTTGTCGTCGAGACGGAGCTGTCCGAGGTGATCTTGAGGGAGGTCGACAGCTTGCTTCAAAAGGGAGCAGTATCACCGCTTCCGAAGGGCAAGGAAAGAGAGGCATTCTTCTCACGGTACTTCACCGTGCTGAAGCCAGACGGTACCCTGCGACCCATCCTGGACCTCAGAGACCTAAACGCGTACGTTTCGCCGAGGAAATTCAGGATGGTGTCAGTGTCGTCCATCCTCCCTCTTCTACGGGCGGGCGACCACTTCGCCTCGATCGACCTTCGGGACGCATACTTCCACGTCTCGATCAGACCTGCCCATCGACGCTTCCTGAGCTTCAAGGTGGCCGGAAGGGCGTACCAGTTCAACGTCCTTCCCTTCGGCCTCAGGATGGCTCCTCGAACATTCTCAAGTGCATGTCGGTCGTGGCTGCGCACTTGAGAAGGGAGAAAATCCGGATGTTCCCGTACCTGAATGACTGGCTGCTGGCGGCTCAGTCCCCGGAACTGCTGCAACAACAGGTCACAGCGACACTTCAACTACTCTTGTCGTTAGGCCTACGCCTCAACGAGGAGAAGTCGCAGCTTGTCCCGTCCACGACCATAAAGTTCATCGGGACGATGTTCGACTCCGTCGATCAGCTCGCCTATCTGCCAGAGGTCAGGTTTCAGGTGCTTCGACACGAGGTGAACAGCTGCACCCGGCCCTACATCACGGCGAAGCAGGTCCAAGTCACGCTGGGCCATATGGCATCCACGGTGGCCGTCACTCCACTGGCGAGACTACGCTTCAGACCGCTGCAACGTTGGTTTCTCGACCACTTCGACCCAGTCAGGGAGCATCACTCAAAAAAGCTCTCCCTCCCGGAAAAGGTCAAGGACTCCCTCCGGTGGTGGACCTCCAGCGCCAACGTTTGCCTGGGGGTGCCATTCCACATGGTGACCCCATCCATCACGATAACGACGGATGCGTCGCTGCTTGCCTGGGGAGGCCACACAGAGAGCCTGTCGATCAACGGCCAATGGTCGGTGGTGGAGAGGCTCCACCACATCAATTACCTCGAGCTCCTGGCCATAGCCAAGACTCTTCGGGCCTTCGCTCCTCTGGTCAGGGGACACGTAGTACTGGTCAGGACAGACAACATAGTGGCCATGTACTACATAAACAAGCAAGGCGGAACGGGCTCGAGAAGACTCCTGGCCCTAGCCCAGAGCTTGTGGGAGTGGTGTGTTCGTCACCAGGTGACCCCCAGAGCCGTCCATCTCCCAGGAGTCGAGAACTTGGAGGCGGACTCTCTCAGCAGAACCAGCTGGTCGTCCCACGAATGGATGCTGCATCCGGAGGAACTCCACCGTGTCTTCCAGTGATGGGGATTCCCAGACGCAGATCTATTCGCATCGCCGGAAAACAGCCAACTGCCAGTTTTCGGTGTCCGGCTTGCCCCGGATGCTCACCGGGGATGCCTCGGGGATGCACTCCTGCTCGATTGGACGACGGGATTCTTCTACCTCTTCCCGCCATTCCCGCTTCTTCTCCGGATCATCGAGAAGATCCACCTATCGGGGACCGACTGCATCCTCATCGCTCCCTACTGGCCGAGGCAAGTCTGGTTCCCGACCCTGCTACACTTGGCCGAGGGGAGATACATACAGCTCCCTCGCCGACCAGATCTTCTGACTCGGGAGAAGGGGTTGCTTCTACACCCGGACCTTCCGTCCCTGCACTTGATGGCTTGGAGGATCTCCCGGCGCCAGACGTCTCACCGGCCGTAGCGGCGATCCTGGCTGCAGCCCACAAACCGGCAACGTCGAAGGCGTACTCGGCTTGCCTCGCCCGCTTTGCCAGGTTCCAGACCGCCCGTTCCAGCGCCGTCTTCCCGCTCTCGATTCCGGCGGTCCTCGACTTCCTGGCTGGTCTGGTCGACAGAGGGCTGTCCATGTCCTCAGTGAAGACCCACCTGGCGGCGCTCACCTGGCAGAGTCAGCAAAGGGGTGGCCCTTCGCTGTTCCAGTACCCGATGGTCAAGAGATTCCTGAGAGGGGTTAACAACACCCGCCCCCCGTGCATCCACCGACGCCGGGCTGGAACCTTGACCTGGTGCTGTCCTGCCTTGCGGCCCCACCGTTCGAGCCGTTGTCGTCCGTCGACCGACGCCTCCTTTCTTGGAAGGTGACTTTCCTGGTCGCCATTGCTTCAGTGCGTCGACCCTCCGAATTGGCGGCGCTGCGTGTGGACGAGCCCTACCTACTGTTCCTAGCGGACAGGGCCATCTTGCGGACGGACATCACCTTCCTCCCTAAGGTGGTGTCCCCGTTTCATGTAAATACTGACATTGTGCTTCCGGATCTGGTGCCCTCCCCGTCCATGGGGAACGAGTCGGCCCTCAGAGCCCTCGATGTGAGAAGAGCCCTCTGGGTCTACAAGGGCAGGTCTGCAGACTACCGGAGGTCGACTAGACTCTTCGTCTCTTACGCCACCGACAAGCTGGGCTTGCCGGTGTCGTCTCAGAGGCTGTCAAATTGGGTGGCTTCCCTGGTTGAGTTGTGCTATCAGATAGCCCGTCAACCTTGTCCCCCTAGAGTTAAGGGCCGCTCGACTAGAGCAGTGGCCACGTCGACGGCTTTCCTCCAGGGGATTCCTCTGGACTCAATATGTAGGGCGGCCATCTGGGCCAACCCCTCCACCTTCACATCCCATTACCGGGTAGACACCCTCTTTGGAAGGGAGGCGGCGTTTGGTCGAGCGATCCTCACTCCCAAAGGCCTACAGGGATAGGGTCTAACAGGCGACCCTGTTTTGTTGCTCCCTCTAGTGTTTAGATCGACAGTTTCTTCAGTCGATCAGACCTCTCCACCATTGTAAAGAGGCTAAGTGTTTACCGTGCCCCGGGCCCCGGGGTCACAGTCTACCTGTTAAAGCGCGCTTTACCTAGAATTCTATGGTTCTATGTGGCACCGGTTGTGCACTGATACTGTGAGGCCTGCGTGCCTGACATGAATGGTGCTTGTTGCACTTACTGTTGTGAGGCCTGGGTGCCTGGCATGAATGGTGCTTGTTGCACTTATACTGTGAGGCCTGTGTGTCTGACATGAATGGTGCTTGTTGCACTATGTTTACAAGTTGGGAGCATGTCTTCCACTCTTATTTATTACAGTGTTGATAATGTTATTTATTCATATTGCTGGTTGCAATAAACCTGTTGGTTTTTTCAAAATTGGCTGGTTTGTTCCCACCTCCTTTACCTTAGCTCGGTAAGTCTTCATAAGTGTGCATTAACAGAGCCCTCGAAGAAGAATGGTAGGTTACCTACCTGTGACCATCTTTCTTCGAGTGGAGCTCTGTGAATCCACACGAACCCGCCCAGCCGTCCCCTCTATCTCAAACCACCCTTTCCTAGTTGCAAATGTGGCGTAGGAATGGGGTGGGCGCGCATGGAGGCGCCTTTTATGCCCTCCGGGCCGGCTGGGCGGAGCTACCGCCAAAACCTTTCAAACTGGGAAAGTTTCCGTTGGAAGCCCGCGCTGGCGCGCAAACTTCATAAGTGTGGATTCACAGAGCTCCACTCGAAGAAAGATGGTCACAGGTATGTAACCTACCAATTTTGTACCTATTGTGTGTTTAGGTACAACATACAGTTGTACCTAAACACATAATTTAAGTGTATCTTTGCACAGATATGTAAGGGAAGGTAGAAATGAAAAGTTGTGGCAAGGAGGCTGCTCGAAAAAGAAGTTGGGTTCACAAATCATAAAACCTATTTTTAAAAGGATAAGAGGTGTAGGGGAAAATAATTATGACCAACCAGAGAATGAATTTAATATAAATAATCAATGAGCTCATTGAATACTTAATTTTTCCTACAAGTAGAAGAAAGAAAAAGTAATTAACTTTTACAATCTGCTACCAACCCCCCCTTTAAAAAAACATTTAATTATAAGCTATCAATTTCTTTCAAAAAAGGAAAAAAGAAGCAAAACCACAACCTCAGTTATTTCCTTTAAATGTAATTTAAGACACCCCCCTCCAAAGTTTAAATTAAATGAAAGGCACTAACCTTGGACACTGCCGTTCTAATTCTCATCAAATCAGTGTTAGCAAACCTATGGGGTGCAATATAGTCTACAATGAAGCTCTAGAACTCTGTTGTCATGGCCAGACAGCACCATGATGGTGAAGACTAGCTGCAGTGAAACAAGCCAGTAGTAGAATAAGGCTAAAACAAGTGACCAACAAAAGAGTTGCCAACAAAAGAGCAACTCTGGACTTTTCTACATTTCAAAAAACCTAAACAAAAACTTGGAAGCACCCCAAATGGAAGGCTGTTTATCTCCAGGATGCAAATTGACTTCACATATTGATTGATTGATTGTTTAAGTTGACCTTGCCCTGCTTCGGGTAAAATCGGGGATACACTGGAGGTTGTCGGAAACTCTGGAGTATCCTATGGCTCTGGGGCAGTCTGGAGATTTAGACTTGGTCCAAATCAGCTCAATTTGCTCTTTAGACTGAACACCAGCTCCACAATCCTTCCCCTGCTCTTATCAGCACAGAGACAGAGGATGGACCATGTCCATATAATCACAACCACTCCTGGTTATCATTGGTGCTTCTTTTGATATATTTATGGGGTGCCTGCACAACCTGGAAGAAGGAGGGGAGATTGCCTCTTGGTTGTGCTGGTTGCACAGGCACTCCATTCTGGTGTGGCAGAGGTGCCCACAATGGTCAGGAGCTTGGACAGAACCCAGTGGGTGGTTAGGGGAAGTGGCAACAACAACATGGGAGAATGTGAAATCTCACCAGCAGAGTAGATGTGTTCCCCAGCCATCTGAATAATAGCCTAATCTGGGGCTGCTGTAGTGTATATTTCCACTGGCTAAACTGCAGATAAGTTCTTTTTCTGTACTTGAGAAACAAACTGTTCTGTCTTATATTCAAATAATCCTTATTTCCTAAACCTCATGTGCCACATATGAATAATATAAAGTGCTTTTATAAGAGGTTTCCTAAAACGTTGGAAAACATTATTTTGCTAGATTCTTCCAGGAAATATGAACACTGGCCATACCGGACAGGAAACTGTACGAATTATTGTTCAAAAGGATAAAGTTTCCAAGTTCAGAGGAAAATATTTGTTATCTGCAAACTCAGATTCAGATTTTAGGGGGCTTGGCAAAATGTCATCAACCACTAAGTACAGCCACTGCTGATGACATTTCCTAACACCTTATAAGCAGTGACTTAGTGAACCGTCAACTGCCACATTAAAAATGAAAAGAAATGCCTTAAAACAACAGCACTACTAGGAAAGCAAATCCCTGTTCTAAACAGATGGAAAGTCAATCCTGTAAGGCTAATCAACTGCCCTCAGGTCACACAGTAAGCCAGCAACAGAGAGAGTGAAAGAATGCAGCTCCAGCACTTCAGTAATTTGGAACAGACAAAACCAATATTTATCATCAGTACCTTTTCAAACACACATACACACTTATCCTTTTACTTATTTTTTTAGCCTCAAAAGCATTTCAAAGATTATATTACTGACTCATGGCTAAATCCACCCGTGACTTTCAACCCATCTGTTACTGTTGAGGCACATAACAGAAATCTGCAATCATACTATTACATAATTCATCCCATCTAGATGAGAGAGGGAGAGGTGTGGAGACATGTCGGAAATTGCAGAAAATAAAAGATTCATGCAATTTCTCCTAAACCAACTCCAGGCATAGGCATTTCCTTGGATCAGTGGAGATAAACCTATCCATTGATGGCAAATGTATAGAATTCATCCTGCAACACAGTTGGAGGGGTAATTGTGTCAGCATTGCTTTCCTTCTCTATGTTTGCCTTTGGAAAACAGAAATACTAAGTTCCCTTTGCCTGAGCACTTTAGAGGGTTAAAGCAAACATTCCCCCTTTCTTCTATCTACCACAAAAATATTATAGAACATATATGGGGGTTGAGAAGACATAAAAAGCTTTGAGAAGCCAGATATGACCATGGTGATACATGCCTTAGTTATATCCCGTCTGTGGGGCTGCCTCTGAAGAGTGCTCAGAAACTTTAGCTGGTCCAAAGAGCGGTTGCTAACTAGAGCTGGCTACAGGAAGTGGACAATCCCTCTGTTGCAGGAGCTCCACTGGCTGCCAGTTGGTTTCCAGGTACAATTCAAACTGCTGGTTATTACTTAGATGGTTCAGGTCTAGGGTATCTGGCTGACAGCATCTCCTTGCACAAAGCTGCCTGGACCCTGAGATCTTCAGGAGAGACCCCTCTCTCAGTCCCACTTTCATCTCAAGTTTGGTTGGTGGGAACAAGAGAGCGGGCATTCCTTCTCGGTGGCTGCCCCTCAACTCTGGAGTTCCCTTCTTCCCAGGAAAGCCAGAATGGCCCACTCCCTGCTGCCTTTCCAGCGGCATGCTAATACCTTTTTATTCAGACAGACTTTTTAAAAAGAAGGTTTTTAAGATCAAGTCAGGAGGTGCTTTTAACTTGAATATGCATTGAATATCATTGAATAGTTTTTAACTGTGGATTTTTAATATTGTTTATATTTAATTCTGTTTTAATGTTTTATATATTAATATTTTAAATTGTGTACTAATGCTTTTATGTTAAGCCGCTTTGAGTCCCCTTTGGGAGAGATAAAGCAGAATATTAATATAATATAATGTATCAACAATGGGAACAAATCCTTCCACTATTCAGAATTTTTCATGAGTCTATCTTTGTTTAAGTTATAGAGAACTATGCTTTGAATAATTCTGTAGATTCCTTCCTTTATAATAACATAATACAGGAATGATAGTTAACACAATTTGTTTTAAGGATCACGCATGAGTTTAAATCTCCACTGATTTCAACAAGCAGCAAGGAAGCAGTTCAATTTTTTTACAGATGTTCCGACACATGTTCCATTCACAAGTGAGTAACAATGTGCGCATTTTTGCTACACTTAAATACTAGGAGTATTGTTAAGATACAGCATCAGAAAACTGATTTGTTATGCAATGATTTTTGCAAAGGCAATGAAAACCAACTCATGAGGGAATCATTCATGAGGACACAACTATTACATTAAGTTTTTAAAAAATGAAGTTATGCTTAAAACTATTAAATTTCAACCCATTCCAGTATCTTTAAACCAGTTCCAGTACCTGATCATCTACAATTAAAATGCTAGAAAATGACGATCAAATGTTATACCAAAGTAAAAGTTCGGTATTTTCATTTGACTTTATGTTGCAGTCATAAAATAACGAAACCAGACTCTCATCATAGTTTCAACTTGCCTGTTTTTTAAATAAAGATAAGACAGTAATACTGCTCAGGATCAAACTGTAACTAGTTAACCAATAAACAATAGAATGTCATCCTACCGGAATTTCAAAAGTTTCCTGTGTATCATCGAGCATCTGGATTTTGATAGAAATAAGTTTTCCTGTAGGCGTAGTGGGCAGTTTTTGTCCATGTTCCAAAGTACTGATCCCGGCATTCTCTGGAGCTCCTAACCGGGATCCTGCTGTCGGCCTCTGCTCCACTTCACCCATGTTTGGAGAAGCAAACTCCTATTTCTGGCAGAAAGAGACAAAGAAACACACGGTCATATTACTTTAAAAGACACTAAGGTACAAAAGGCTGCAGGCACCTGCATTGTACTATAGTTCTGCACAATACAAACAGTAAAACATCCTTTATCCTCTAAAGAATTTGGGAACTTGTGCATTTTCATTTCACTTTATTTCTTGGTTAGTCGCTCTCCACCAGAGTGCTCCACGCGACTTACAATTTAAAATAAACATTACACAATATAAACATTAAACCATAACAGTGGCATTTGACAGTTAGATCTGATTACAAATTGAAAGCACAGCCAAAAAGCCAGGTCTTGAGCGCTTATACAAAGGATCTCAAATCCGGCCTGGCTCTAACATGTGGCGGCAATGCGTTCCACAAAATTGGAGCAAGGGTCGAAAAAGCTCCGTGCCTTGTGGCTTCCAGGCGCACCTTCCTAGGGTCCGGTACATACAGGAGATTTTCCTGAGCAGGTCGAGGCGACCGCTGGTGAAAAAGAGAAATGAGACGATCCCCAAGATATGAAGGTCCTTGACAACATTTACTAGATGTTCTTCGACAACAGCTCCCATAATTTCTGCCCACTGGCAATGTTAGCTGGGGATGATGGTATTTGGAGTGCAATAACACTGGAGGGAAATTAGGCTTGGCACTATTGCTATCATGTACTGAAGGGATACAAATATAAATATTTCTGCATATTGTAATGGTTCATTTGTCTGCATATGCTATTTGTCTGCAGTTAATTATACCATATTCAAATGTTTTTGGTTCCCTAGTAAATGTGTTGAGCACTGCCCCTTAATATTTTTCTGAGTTCTTAAAAAATCACTTTTAGCTAGATATTCCATTTCATAATACAACCTGACAGAATTTCTAATAGTAAAAATGTAGAGTGAAATTAAAGCATCTCTACTTTCCTCACTTGAAATTAGATTGATAGTCAACTTCTGTTCGGTCAAGTTCACTCATAACTTCAGAAGCAGTATGCATGGAAATAAACAAAAGCAATGCTCCCACAAACAAACTTAACACATCAAAAATGCTACTGTTTACATAATTCAATAAATTTATTGATATTCCTATATTTAAAATGCCCAATATAATTATGGAAATGTCAATGACTCCATTAATTGAAACATTCAGGATAACAGCTATTAAACAATATGTATGCCAAGCTAGCTAAACAACAAAATGATTGTCTATAATAACAATCAGCTTATTAAACACTTGGCACCATAGATTTACGCCAGAAAAATGTACACAGTCATACAAATCTATAAAAAGAAGAGTTTTATGTGACTCTATAACACAATATACTGAAACAAAAAAACACATAATATTCTAAAATAATTGTTTGAAATATATCCCCCATATTTATAAACAAATTCAAGACCGTCAGAATAACCAAAAGGCTTAATGTTAAATTAATTGCTACTTGAGTCCCTCACAGCTGCATATGTCCTTAATGCAGCCTAGAATATGCAGTTGTCGAGTTTTTCTAATTTTCTTGCATTATTGTTAAATACACAATGCAAGAGTGGTTAATCTCCTTTGTTAAATCCTGTACATAACACCATGGTTTTATTTTACCCTTTCCTTTGTTCTTCTGACAGTCTGACTGAATTCAAACCAAACTTGCTGCTAATTGGGTAATTGCTATTCCATTCCTTATGCCTTTTACACCCTGATCAATGATAATTAACAAGCATATAGCAAAACAGGAGGAATAAGGAGCTAACTTTTTAGTTGAACAAGCATACAATAATCTATATATATAAAAAGAGACCCGTCGTGCAACGGGGCAAATAGACAAAGAAACTATAAGCCTCAGAAACACGAAAGTAGGCAACAGCTGCGAACATACCACGAGGTACCTAGACGGCCCAAAAAACCCGACCTAGGTACCTCCAAACACCCCCAAACACAACCCCCTAAAATGGGGCAACGGGACCGGCCATCCCTGCCTCTTCGCAGCCAGCGCGAACGTTTAGAACGTTCGCGTGCATGCCAGCAAACACTCACCCTCGCCTCCTCCTTCTGCAACCCCCTCGCCGCTGTGATCAGGAACAGCGGTGGCGGTTGCTCGGGGGGGGGAGGAGGGAGGGAGCCAGGCAGGGAGGAGAAGTCACCCTCCCTTCCCCCTCCAAGGCCCTCCCTTCCCATTCCGCCCCTTCTCCACCACGGCGCCGCGATCGCCAGCAACTGTGGGGGGGAAGGGGCGGGCCTAAGAAGCGGGAGGGGAGACCCCTCCCTTCCCCCTCCAAGGCCCTCCCTCCCCGTTCCGCCCCTTCCCTTCCACAGCGCCACGATCGCCGGCAAGGGCGAGGGGGGGAAGGGGCGGGCCTAAGGAGCGGGAGGGGAAGCCCCTCCCTTCCCCCTCCAAGGCCCTCCCTCCCCGTTCCGCTCGCCTCAGGACGAGCGGAGGCGGCGGCGGCCGAAGCAAGGGAGGGGGCTGCCCACGGAGGAGGAAAAAGGGCAGGAAGAACAAGGAAAGAACAGGTAGGGAAAGGGAAGGTGAAATGGAAAGGATGAATGGGGAGGAGGAAAGGAAGGGGAGAGAAGGAAGGAGAGCAGGAAGGAGAGAGAGAAAGAGAGAGAGGCAAAAAGAGAGATAGAGAAAGACAGAGAAAGACAGAGAGAAAGAGAGACACACACACATAAAGAGAGAGAGAGAAAGACAGAGACACACACACATAAAGAGAGAGACAGAAAGAGAGAGAGAGATACACACACACATAAAGAGAGAGAGAAAGAGAGAGACAGAGAAAGACACACACACATAAAGAGAGAGAGAGAAAGAGAGATAGAAAGACAGAGAGAAAGAGAGAGAGACACACACATAAAGAGAGAGAGACAGAGAAAGACACACACACATAAAGAGAGAGAGAGAGAGAGAGAGAGAAAGAGAGAGAGACACACACATAAAGAGAGAGAGAGATAGAAAGACAGAGAGAAAGAGAGAGAGAGACACACACACATAAAGAGAGAGAGAGAGAGAGAGACAGAGAAAGACACACACACATAAAGAGAGAGAGAGAGACACAGAGAGACACACACACATAAAGAGAGAGAGACAGAGAAAGAGAGAGAGACACACACAAAGAGAGAAAGAGAGAGAGAGAGAAAGACACAGAGAGAGACACACACATAAAGAGAGACAGAGAAAGACAGAGAGAAAGAGAGAGACAGAAAATACTGGAGGAGTTTTGGAGGAATTGACAGTGATTTAGGGGAGACGTAGTTCACCTACATTTGGTAAGCACTCTAAACCCAAACAACACTGAATCTGGACCACATTTGGCACAAATACTCAATATATCCACAGTTGAACACTGGTGGGGTTGTAGGGGATTGCTTTTGTCATTTGGGAGTTATAGCACCTGGGATTAATAGCATTTTGAACTCCCAACAGCAATACAATTGAACTAAACTTGAGCAGTAGAGAATACTGGACCTTACTGTATCCCAACAGCAATACAATTGAACTAAACTTGAGCAGTAGAGAATACTGGACCTTACTGTATCCCAACAGCAATACAATTGAACTAAACTTGAGCAGTAGAGAATACTGGACCTTACTGTATCCCAACAGCAATACAATTGAACTAAACTTGAGCAGTAGAGAATACTGGACCTTACTGTATCCCAAAAGCAATACAATTGAACTAAACTTGAACTATAGAGAATATTGGCACAGCAACGCGTGCACGGGTCAGCTAGTAATAGATATAATCACGGTGTGCAAATCGAAACATAGCCACTGAAGATCTTAAGAAGGGAACAGCAGAAAGTGCACATCACACTCAGTATTAAATATTTGGCAGTGTAGTGTAGTGCCTTGAGTATCACCTAGTAAAGCTGAAGACCAGGGTTCAAATCTCCACTTGGACATGGATATCTACTAGTAAGTCACATTTTCTCAGCTTCAAAGAATTTCAATGGCAGATTCCCACTGAAGAAATCTTGCTAAGAAAACCCTGTGATAGAGTTGCTTCAGGATAACCACAAGTTGGAAATAACTTGAAGGTGGAAATAAATGGAAGGTACACAACAACAACAACAACAACAACAACAACAACAGCAACAACAGCAACAACAGCAACAACAACAAGAAGCTATAAATTCAATTTCATCTTAACTAGAGTAAGGCCGCTCAGTCTACAAGAACATGATATATCAACATTCATCTGATTTCCAAAATGGAGTCAATGGATATAATCGCCGTCATAATCTTCATCATCACCATCACCTACTATTCATATAGCTCTACCAATGTATGTGGCACTTTTCAAGTAAAACAAACAAAAACTCTGGATTCTATCAAAGACATACGATCTAAAACATATGTGTATACACATATACACACAGAGGGAAGAAAGGAATAAAAGAATATAAAACCAATTCAATTCAATCCTAAAACAAATTATTCTGCTAAAATAAAAATATGCAAAATAATATAAAGTAAACTGACCAATCTGACCAATACATGCAATCAAAATATACAAGCTTTTAAAACAATATTAAATATAAATTAAAAATCAAAAAGCATAAGAAAACAAGAATTCCCAGTCAGCATGGCATGTTAGGGATTCTGGTTGGTATGATCCAAAAAGTAACTTTCCAAACATCAGTTGTAGACCAAAATTTTATAAACTGTCTCATGGATGCTTTTGGTTTCTCAGAAGCTTAGTAAGGATGTCTAGTTGAACAAATAATATTTCCAACTGATGGGTTAATTAATACCACAGAACTTCTCCACCTGACCAACAATCATTTTGGAATTATTGGGCTGATGCAAGACCCAACATGTAGTGGTAAAGAGGCCCAATTGGACTGATAAACACCTCCTAGTTACTCTGTGTACATTATAAAAACCAGAACCTGCGAAGTAATGTCAACATGAAAAGTTCTACAAATCAAAAAATCTGAAATACATTTTAGGAAATCACACCATTACCCACCTGGTCTCCTGAAGCCCACAAACATGCTCACTAATTCACAGGCAAAGGCTCCTCCTCTACCTCATGAATAATCTGTCACCTACTGTGGGCTAAGATTAAAAGTGAGGGATCAACTGACTTCATGTTAAGTGCAAGAGTAACGCAATAAAGCCTTTCTAAAATCATGACATCCTAAGGATCTTGTTTCCATCCAATGGCTTTCCAATGTTCATTGCACAAGAAAGAGGTTTCTCAGCTATCAGAGATGGAAAAAGAGGAGATGGCATGTCCCTATACAGGGTTCCCTCGCTACTTTGCAATTTGCTTTTCACGGACTCGCTGTTTCATGGGGTTTTGCCTCCCAGTTTATGAATGTTTGCCATTGCCCAGAGCGATGTTCTAATCCCGCCTCCTGGCAACAATAGAGTGTGGAAGGGGTTTTCACCTTCCCACCTTGGGAGAGAGGCAGCCAATCAAGAGAGATTGCAAAGCAAAGCAGAGATAGCTAGCAAAAAAGGGTGTGTGGTGCCCTTAAATATCTCCTCATTTCTGCCTCACCCTCGGAACATGATATACATATATAGTGTTCCTACTTCGCGGGTTTTCACTTTTCATGGTGGTCCTGGAACGTAACAGCGTGATAAGTGAGGGAACGCTGTACTTGCATCCAATGTGATGACGTCACAATCAAGAGTCATACTTTCATGGAAGCAGCAGAGTTTATTGCAAGTGTAAGATTTGGGTTGGTCAAAATCTATGGAACTTGGAAATGTTCATCCTTTGTGTAATTTAAGAAATCAGGTAAGGGTACAGCTATTTATTTTCCTTGGGGAGCCTGTTGAGCACTGGACTATGACTCTTGATATCAGGGTTTGAATCTCCATTCAGCCATGAAACTGGATGATCCTAGGCAAGTAACTATCTCTCATCCTCAGAGTAAGACAACCGCACATCTCTTCTGAACAAATTGTACCAAGAAAACCCTATGATTGGTTTGCCTTAGGACTCTTCCAAACAAGCAAAAAATCCCAGCACCTGACTGCAGGTGCCCACACAGATCTGTTAGTCCCGGGATTGGGTCCCCCGCCATCCTCACAGGCTTCCTCTATATCAGAACAAGATGGAGGGCGAATAGAGAACATCAGCCAGAAAGTTTTCTTAAAAAAATAAATCACTCCATTATGTGCTGGACTGTATATATGCAGATATGCAAATATTTATTTATTTATTGTTCATTTTTATATACCGCTCCTTCCAGCAGGCTCGGGGCGGTTTACATAAAATCAATTAGTAAAACAGCAACATTTCAATTTAATAACAACAACAATATAGAACAGAGCATAAAAACAACAATCTACATAGGACTCAAGGATTTGGGCAACTTTCTCAGGAGCAATTTAGATTAATTATAAATATAAGCAGATTTGCATGTGCACATATGAGGTTCAGCACATAATGGAGTGATTTTTAAAAAAACTTCAGCTGGATTTCTCTTTACCCAATTGTTAATTCAAGTATAATATTATAAAGTTTAAAATAACGAGTTTCAGCTAGTTCTAATTGCTCCTCATTCATGCTTCTTTTAAAGCAGTTGTGTGTCCATTTAGGAGCCCAATCAGATGATCAGCTGTTTCAGGCATTTAAAAAGTGGACATGTGCTTCAGCAGTCTCCACGAGGGAGGGAAGGAAATCACGTGTTTTCCTTGAGTGCAGGGATATACAATGATGTGAACATGTGCATTTTCTGGTTGGAATCGGGATAAAGGGGGACATTTAAAACTCATGTTTTTGTCCATTGCAGCAAATCAGCGCGGATTTACCACTAGCGTCATTTAGCCAGCCATCTCTTTTAACCTGGTAACTTCCACATTTTAGGTGCAGTGTGAAAGGGCGCTTAGAGTCACCATAGATAAAAAATGTCTTGAAGGCACACAACAAAATGAAAACTCTCAGTTTCCCAGCTGTTGAAATATTGCACCAATATGCAATAACTTTATTGTGCCATAGTTACTTGAGTTTAATGCTCACCTTTTTTGGCTAAATTACAATGCTAAATCTGAGGTACACATTAGATTTGATGGCACATTAGAATTGAGCATCAAACCCCACCTTCATTTTTGGGCAAGAAATTCCAGCTGGGGACAGAAGAGGCAGTAGCAGCAGTGGCCATGAATAGACTGATGGGAAGCTCATGGTAACTGTAAAAAGGCTGATAGGAAGGCTAGAAAGAGGAGCAAAGCTTCCCACCAGCCAGGCATGTAGCCAGGGGGGGGGGGGCTTCAGCCCCCCCAAATTCTCAGGGTGGTCTTACTGGTACATTATTTAAACTGTTATGTTTATTCATATCATGATCTGATCACAATGCTCATTATATCCCACATTAATGGGGTTATTGGGATAACAATACAAAAGGTTTGCTAGGATAGATCCTCTTCCACCCAGTCTCAGCCCCGAACCAAACTCAGCCCCCCACCCCGAATCAAAATCCTGGCTACGGCCCTGCCACCAGCCTTTGGTGACTACCACTGTCTCACATTACATTTTACAGCAAATGCTTTTTTAGTAATACACTCCTTCAAAATTGCACATTACATTTGATGGTGCATTATACTTGAGTAAATACAGGCATATGATAAAAAGAGTCTTCCCCTCAAGGTCCCTCATCTTCTCATGAATTCTTGGTATAGCATGATATGCTGCTGTTCATTTTGTTTGTGACTGTTAATTTCTATTTTGTAACAGAGCTATTGGTCAGTTATTGGTTTATAATAAGCTCCAAAAATATGGAAAACAATGAGAGGAATGTAATAAAAGTCTTTTTTTAAAAAAAAAAGATTAAATAATCCCTGAATGTTGGAGAGTAATATAGTTTAACTGTGTTATTGAAAGTCCCACGTTCATACCCTAAATTTGCTAAACCCACAGAACTTCCCAGAACTTCCCATTTCACAATATTTATTTTAAAACTCTGGAATGTAAAATTATGAGTTTCTATCATATACAAATAAATTATTAATTTGGAAAACTACGGGCTAGGTTTTGATTATTTATGTTGCTTTGCACTCAATTAACTACACGACCATTTTGTATATGGTTTTTAAGGAAAGAGGAAAAATTCTTTCTCACTACAATAGGAAAATAAGATACATTTCTGCTTCTGTTTTTAATTAATCTGATATTACCTAAGGCCATAAAGAGAATACCAGTTCCTTTCTATGGAGTATCACACAAGGACACCATTGAAAGAATCTTGTTCCCACCAAAACTGATACTATATTATGCAGAAAGTCTTCCAGATTCGGAAACCTCCAAATCGAGAAACTCAAAAGATGTTAATTTTCTTTCTCTATTCATTATCCCCGAGGTGGAGTTACCCGAAGGCTACACACTCATGCATTCACTCCCAAAGGACAAGCAAGCAACTGAAGTGTAAGATGCTATTGTTATTAATCTCCCTTGATTCTGAAAGATTGAACCCTTTTAAATGTCTCAGTGGGTCAGAGGGATTAGTAACCATGTTAAAGAACCATGGTCTCTTATAGCTTTTTTTTTAAAAAAATCTTCCTACAATGGAAGAAATGGGGAAGACAACTGACAACCTTTCAGGATTGTTTTCTCCAAATTTTACCATACTGCTCTTGCATTGTTCTAAAAAGCAACTGTTCTCTCTCCCCCTCTCTCTCCCCCCTCCACTCAACCATCTGCTTGATTAGGCAAAAGTATTTGTAAAAAATGTGTGTATGTGTGTGTAAATATATATGTATTTACAAAAGTAGATTAAGTCAACGTTCTCTGATAGTCTGTGTGTGTTGTTCAGCTTTTGCGTTATCCATCTTATTACTTTGCTTAAGAGCTCTACTATACTTCCAATTGGCAACAATGGCAGGTGTGCCCAAGACCATTCTCCATCCATATACAACACAACATATGGGTGGGAGGGAATACTGTGAGACCAGGCTTAAGGATACAGAGAAGTAGCAATATAAAGGGGAGACATGTGAAAAGGGAGCAACAAGTCAGAAGATACAGTACATTCCAGTACAATTGAGTGGTTTTGCTTATCTTTCTTTCTTTGCTGTTACTACTACTACTATTGGTAACTTTACCTCTTGACCTCACGCTCAGTTCATTGGATGTGAACACACATTATCTTTGAATAAAGAAAAAAAACCTGGAAAAGTGGCATGCTAACATAAAGTGTTTGCTTTTATTTTACATGTTGATTTTGCAACGACTACCAAAGTATCCATATGTTTAACTTGCATGCTTACATACAGAGAACAGAAAAGAAAATCATGAAAAAATGAAAAGGACCTGTTCAATACTTGAATGTACACCACACAGAACAGCTCCTTTTACTAGCAGTTTTATGCAAGAAAAGAGAGGTGAGGAGAGAGCTTAAAAAAAAAGACAGACCAAGAACAAGATGGCAATAAGAGAAGGTGCTTTGGAATGCTTCCAAAGAAACAGAAGGGAAAACATTGCCCAAGCCAGAAGTTATAAAAAAGTTTGTTCAGATCTTCGATGACGAACTTTTCTAAACAGTAATTCCCAGAATCTGCAAGCAATCATGGCCACTGACCACAAAGGCTGAATCTACACTGTCCTATATCCCAGGATCTGATCCCAAATTATTTGCTTATCCCAAATTATCTGGCAGTGTAGCTTCATATACAGTAATCCAGCATATAAACCTGTGGGTTTTGTGTTTTTTGTTTGTTTGTTTTGAAGGGGACTATCTCCTTCTTTGTAGCAAATCTGTTCTCAGTAAACTAGTTTTCTTAAAAGAAATAACTGTCCATAGACAGGTTAGTATGAGCTAGTGCAGGTATGTTAAACTCATTTTCATAGAGGGTTACCCCAGACTTATGGTTGCCTTCAAAAGCTGTAATTGTAAAACTGTATAAATGTAACTATGCTGCACTGGCATTGAAAATATCTCTGGCCACATTAAATGACATGAGCCTTGAGTTCAACATGTGTGACTTAGTGTGAAAGTGCAGTATTCTCAAGATAAGATGGAAATGGATGGAGAAGAAGAAAAGACCCATGACAGAGAGAGGAGCATTGACTCCTACCTGTTATAAGTTTGCTTCCAGCATATGAGAGAGGAACAAAACTCTTGAAAATTGTGCTTGCTGCAAGATTAGCTTGCATTCCATTTGCTGCAAATAAGCAGGAAAAAGAAAGACATACTGGTGCCACTACACCGGGGAGCAAGCCCTACAAAACCAGTCACTAACACAGCCAAATAGGCAAGTATTTTTAAAAAAAATAAAAACATAACAGGTTTACAAAACAGGTTAGACTGTTCCATGCAGGGGAGAACTATACACATTGCAACACAATTTCAACATGTTTCCACATCAGCACCCTTAGGATGCATCAAGTAGTCCACTCCTTATCTCCTGGAAAGATGTATCACAGGTAAGAACCAAAGTACCCTTCTCTGCAGATAAATAGGAATCTCTTGCAGATTGAGATGTACCAGCAGTTCTCTGATAAAGGTCTATTTACACTGACCATTTAATGCAGTTTGAAGCTAGATTCAAACTGCGACAACCAGATAACAGAGAAGGCTTTTCTCCAGGCTCACCAGGAAGCAGTGTTCTTTCAAGGACTCAAAGATCAGTTAAACATGGCACTCTTCTTGCGGAAGGGAGATGGGATGAATTAAAACAGTTGAATGCCAGATATTTTGGCATTCAACTCCCAGAAATCCTAACAGCTGGTAAACTGACTGGGATTTCAGGGAGTTGTAGGCCAAAACACCTGGGGACTCACAGGTTGAGAACCACTGAACTAGAAGGTTATTCATGGTGGTGACTTCTGAAGCAATAACCACCTTGAGCCAAGCCACAAAATCCTCCCCAACTGGGGGGGGGGGGGGTAGGGTGGGCTAATAGTCACCCCTTCCACTCTGTTGCTAGTCTGGCTCACTTCCCTAACCCCTGGACCATTTCAGGGTAGACAGAGGCTATGTGGCGAAGTAAAAGCCTGGAGGGGAAGAAGTATAAGAGTAAAAGATTTAAGGAAGAAATGTTAAAGAAATTTAATGAAATTAAGGACTGGAATGATTGTTACAGTGAGAGCAATGACGAGTACATCCTATTGGAGTAGAGGCAGGAAACAAGCCCTGGCCTTTTGGGCTTGCTTCCTTGCAAGGGACTACCAAAAGATCTTTCTTTTTCCTGCCTCTCTGAAACAAGTGGGAGAAGCAAATCCAACCTGCAGGATTCCTTCCATATCTGAAGAAAAAGCATGAAAGATTTCCACAACAGAGATTAAGTCAACTGAGGATGAATAGCCAGGCATTGGCAAATTCTTCTTTTTCTGTTCGCTTTAGTGAATTGGAAAGCTAGAGAAGAGCAGTAGAAAAGGGCATACATTGAAATCAGAGGTAATTTTAAAAACAAATGGCACTGCTAGCTCTCAGACAGACTGCAATTGGAAGAGTTTAAGAATAAGAGTAAAAACACAGCAGTTCCAGTCCATCTTGAATCACAGTTTAATGATTTAGTAGAGGAAATGCTGACAATTACAAAACAAAACAAAGATATATGGGCAAAAATGCTGTGACCCTTGCTTGCTGCACAAATAATCATGGTTCTGATTGCCAGAATAAAATTTACAGTCATCATAACAACTACAACAATCATATCTGTGACTGTATAGCTTCTGACCAAAATAATAATAAACCCTGCAAGATGGGAAAAAACAAGGCACCTATAACCAGAATTAATCTTGCCCAAGCTTTAAAATATTAGTGAAAACACAAGAATAAATCAGATTAATGATGGGATTAAATTAAATAACCAAGAGAATTTAAATTACATAAGCAAAGACTAAACTACTTGAGATTTTTTTTGAAGGAACAAGAGGATGCTGATAGAATATTATGCAATTTTACATACTGCAATTACAAACTATATCCAGGGATACTTTTGAGTGGGATGAATTAAGTGGTTCAAAATTAATGTTAATGAATTTGCTTAAGAACAGAAAAAGAAGAATTGATATTTTCCTTTAAAGAGACATTTGCTACATTCCAACTGGCCACAGGGGGGGTGGGGAGAGAAGAGGCAGGCACAGTTCTGTCAGGCCTATGCCTAGACACAAATCTATCACAACCGCCACTGCCCTGTCCTAGGAAGAGAGAATAGGCAGCGTCTGTTGGCTTTAGTTCCTTCCTACAATGCCATCTCCTTTTGCTTTTGTGTTGTGACTTAATTAGAATGTAAGCCTGAGCGAAAGGAACTGTTTTATTGTTCTTTTACTTGTAAAGTACAATGTATAGTTATGGTACAACAACAACTTATGACTCAGGACATAAAACTAAGCTTTAGAAAACAGACTATAACAGACTGAGGTTGCTGCCCTATAGCATGATATTTCTTAACCACTCTTTATCATTCAAAACCTTCCTTGTAGGGCACAAGAATAATGCTGTGAAAGCCAATATACTTTAAAGGCACAAACTGTAAAACACTTTTTCTCTCCAGGTTTTCTATCAGAAACACAGAAGGAAAACATACAAATCACTGATGCATCCATTTTTTCCCACTTTATTCTTAAAGACAGTGATGACACAAGACCATTACAAGTGAAAATCAGCTCTTTGGTTTATGCCTGCAAGACGTAATTCACTGGAGAACTGGATGACTGCTGTAAAATGCTCCCAGAGCCTCACCTTGCCAAGAGGCAGATCATTATGTTCCACAGATGAAGCTTCCAGAGAGTCAAACACACAGAAGGTGTTGCAGTAATTCAATCTCAAGATTATAAATGAGAAGGGAGCACAAAGTCAAGAACAACAAGAGTTACCCCTTCTAGTTACAGATTGAGCATTCCTTCTCAGGATTTCCAAAATCCAAAATATTCCAAAATTGTCCACATGGATGGTTGAGATAGTGAAACTTTAGCTTTCTGATGGTTCAATGCATACATTTTGTTTCATGCATAAAATTATTTACAGTATTGTATAAAATTACTATAGGCAATAAGCATAAGGTGTATATGAAACATAAATTAATTTTATATTTAGAATTGGGTCCAATCTCCAAGGTATCTCATTATGTATATCTATGTACATACAGTTATTCCAAAATTTGAAAAATTCCAAAATCCAAAACATTTCTATCCCAAGCATTTCATATAAGGTAGTGGTTCCCAAAGTGGGCGGTACCAACCCCTGGTGGGCGGTGGGGTGATCTAGGGGGGCGCTGGAAGGCCCAGGAGAATTTGGGGGGCACTGAACCCCTGTAAGGGGGCGGTAGGGGCGGTGGCGTGAGCCAGGTGACATGCTACCATCCATCTCTGTGTATGTCTCTCTCTCTCTTCTTCACTCCTCCTGCTCCCTCCTCCTCCTCTCGCCAAGCAAGGGATAATAATAATACCTTTGGGGTTCCCTTCCAACTGGTTGAGTCTTATAACAATAATAATAATGTCCTTCAACATATTTAGTGGAACATGGATTCAGTGCGGTAACCAACTTATTAACAAAAAAAGAAACCGATTGCAAAATAGTCAATCGCAATGATTTGAGATTACTGCTGACAAAAACAGATCTGAGGATTACTAGATTGGTAGCAACAGGGGCGGTCTAAGGTAATTTTAAATGGTAGGCGAACATTATTTTGGTGCCCCCAAACATTATTTTGCCCCCATGTAAAACAAATATACAATTATAATATCACAATACCATTAGTAGTATTATATTGTATCAATGTATATACAATATATTATACCATACTCATACTATATTATATCATAATTATATTATACTACATTACAATATAATTATATTATAATATATTGACATTATAATACAATATAACATTCTATTATATTATTATTATAAAATAATAAATAAAATTATTTATTTAAATGAAATTATCCTCTACTAAATATTTTCATTACTCCTAGAAAACTCAAATAACCCAAAATAAAGTAAAATAAAATATTATATATTACTATTTTGTACAATACTATACTGCAATATTGTTTGTAATATTACATCTAATATAAAATATATCATTATTCTATTGTTATATTGTATTTGTATTATATTGTATTACAATATTAAGCAGAACTGTATAATAATCAACAAGAAATGCAATGCAAATGCATCAAAATCAGAATATATTACCTACCACCCGTCTCATAATTCATAGGAGTCTCCCATAAGTCCAAAATTAGGATCCCAATGTAAATGTAAGTAGAAAGACAGCCAAAATGTTCAAATGAGGTCGAATACAGACAGCGCGGCCTGGGCAAACTTGGGCCCTCCCTCCCTCTAGGTGTCTTGGACTCCAACTCCCACAACTCCTCATAACCTCAGGCCCCTCAGGTCTAGACAGAAATAGTGCCGAAGAAAGGAAGGAGGGAGAGAAGAGGTCACAGAGGAGGAGGAGGAGGAGGAAAGCCCTTCATTCATTCCTTCACTTACACTTCCTTCACTGATTCTTTTCTCCTTCCCCGCAAACGCGCGCGGCGGAGACAAAAGGAGAAGGGAAGCACTCCTTGCCTGCCCAATAGGGAGTGCTTTGCTTACAGGCTTCTGCGCAAGGGAGCTACTGGGCATGCGCGGAGGTTTTCGCAGATGTGCAGTTGCTCCTGCACTCAACTTCAGTTCTGGAGCAACTGCGCCTGCGCGAAAACCTCCGCGCATGCCCAGAAGCGGCGGCGGAACACACAAGGCCGGGGCCCAAAAGCAGGCAGCTGCGGCGCTGCCTGAGGAACATCGGCAGGGCCAGGATGGTGCCCCATGCAGCCAGGATGGCGCCCCCTTCCCAGATAGCGCCCTAGGCGGCTGCCTACTTGGCCTACCTTGTAGGACCGCCCCTGGGTAGCAACATACCAGGTTAATCCTTCTCATTAAGATGCTTTTGAATGTTTTAACTTTTTTGTATTACCTTTCTATTCTAAGTTCAATAAATAGTTTCATAATTTCAATCTTCAATGTTTCTAATTTACAACTTTCTTTATTATATTTTACAAAAAAAGGTAGAAATATTAATACATATATCTTTGTTTAATTGCTATTGAAATTTTTTTAAAAATAATTTCTAGGGTGAGTAAATTTTTTTTCTGGAAAGGGGAGGTAGGCCAAAAAAGTTTGGGAACCACCGATATAAGGGATACTCAATCTGTACTTACAAAAGGGCAAGCGAGAGAATTAGCTTCACTATCCAGATATATTTTTGGTTAATGTTATTGAAAATTAGACCTCAAAGTTATGAGTTATGAGACATGGCTCCATTGGGACATAGAGCACGCATGCATAGTTTTTTTCATTTTGCCCTGCAATAAACTCTCATGAATTTCCTTAGAATGTTGCCTCACCACACCTCAGATGTCAGGAAATGATTCCCCAAACATGACACACACACAAGACTTGCACAAGAAAACCCCTAGGTCCTTTTTACGGTTCCTGCCAGATATGATCTGATTTACTCCTGGGAACACTTCCATGTTCTTATCTCCAAACTGGACTTCTTCCATTGATAAGACTAGCATCCCAAGTACCTGGCTGTTCTTCTGACTGGGATCCATTGTATTAACTGGAGCTGGAATGTCAAGTCCCATTTTAGCTCATTATCACTTCCCCTACCACATTCCTTTGTGATTACACCCCTCATATAAATGGACACACACTTCAAAACAATTCAATGACAGTTCATTAAAGTTTTCTGCCATAGCAAAGACAGGTGGAATCCAAGACTGATTGTGAAGTGGATCCTTTCAGGATTCTTTCTGAACCAATCAGAAACTAGTGGTATTTTTTTTAAAATGCTTTGCCTTTTTTCATAGCCTTGCAAAATGCTATGTATTCACACTTGCGATATGTCAGTTCTTTGGAGTGCTGTCTCCACTGACATCCTTTCTGGCAATTGAGAATAAAGCCTCTGAATTTGCCTCCAGCCCATCTGTGTCTTATCTGGTCCTTTGGAAGCTTGGCATTCCAGGCCCCATAACATTAGTTGTTGAGGAGGAAGTAGATGAAAGAAGAGGATGATCAGAACTGGGATTTGTGTCAGTCTACAATCTGAGCACTTTTCCAGTTCCCAAGGATGAAAGGAGGTGGAACATGCAGATATAGCATTTGATACTTCAGCTGAGCTCATCCAGCTGAGCTTGCAGCAGGCACATGATTCTATGTCCCCATCTACACTGCCATCAAATGCAGTTTCAAACTGTATTTTATGGTAGTATAAATGGGGCCTACCTTTTTTGCTAAACATATGAAGAGTTTGTATGGACGCAAACCGGCGCTGTGGCCCCAGTTCCTTATCAGAGAACCTACCAATGTATTCTCAGTTGCAGGGGTTTTGCTTTTTAAAAAAAAAAGATTTGTGAAATGGAGGCGTCATACCATGAAACAGTCTAGGGCTTGAGAAACTAACTTTTGCCTACAACTGTCCATGGTGGCAGAGATAGTTGGAGACTGTAGGCAGGAGTTTCAAACCTTTGTGTCTTAATTGCATATGGCAGGACACTCCACCAATGGATCCACAGGACTCAGGGAGGGGGTGAGGTCCTTCTTCCCAGGCAGCATTTGTTTACCTCAACAAGACTATCACTTCCCCACATCCCAGCCTTCTAGCACAGATATGCAGGGTGCTCAATACTGTATAGGAAAGAATCTGCTGCATTTGCTTCCATTGACATAGCTGCTTCCTGTTATCATATGCACACTGTTGCACCCTATACACACACCTACTCATTTTCATATAAGCGAACATAGCATCAGCACCTTCCCACAAAAGCAGGCACCAAGTATTAGAAACTTGCATTATCTTGGCCCTTAAACATGGAGAATAGTTGTTATATTGACAGGGATTTCATCTATCTTAGAGGGCTCAAGTGAGATGTTGCAACACGGGAGAATAAAAGATTCATAAGGGTAACTGTATGTGTAAGCATTAAGGCTGTCCATATGAACAGAAACAGTTATCAGAGGAGATGAGTGGCAAACATCCAGACAAGTGAAGGGACTTGTTATCTGTGCCCAAGACAGCTGCAGAAAAGATAAGGAACTGCAATTTATCAGCTGAGCTGGTGTCATCTTTCATCATGTTGGAGCAAACAGGAAATGCTGGATAGATTTCTCTTTATGAGATGAATAATGAACACTTTAAAAAGGCCAGCTAAAGTCTGAATAGCAGTATGATTTTAGCATTCACATTTGGAGGCTTTCAAGATCATTTGGCCACTTGCCCAATGGGCACAGTACAAACTGGTTATATCTTCTAATGGCAAAATGGTAATAAATATCCAGAATTGGTAGTAAATATTCAGAATTCCAAGACCTGATAAATATTAAATTAGATCCACAATATTGTAACACACATTTAAATGTTTATTGGTGATAGCATCTAATCTTTAGCTATTCAATAGAACCAGTTTTTTCAGTTCCTTGTTTATGTATTTCATATGAATTTTGAATCCTCAGTCTTACTTACTGTGTCAAATACAAATGATTTTTTACTCTCATGCAGATTCTATGTTGAGCATACCTACCCTTTGGTAGATACTACATATCTGTTTCAAAACATGAGCAAAAAATTCTAAGGAGCATTTTGCATACATAAAAAAGAAATGCATATTGCAAAATTGTCCCATGAGCAATGCTTTCTGATAAATTCCTACAGTCTTGTGTAGTTTTTTTCTCATTGCCATTCATATACATGTCTTTTAATGAAATTAACTAAACCTCAAGTTTATGTGAACTTTGATGCAGGCACTTCGTATAAATAAAACTGCTGTGCCAACTGGAAGGTTTTGTGCTCACTCAACCACATAACCCTTTAATGTGAAAGCCAAGCAAGATCTGTTTTAAAAAAGTAAAGTAATCAGATTTCTTTCCAGGGTTCAGTGAAAGAACAGCATGCGTATATATGGAGACATGCATACACAATCCCCAAGGAAAATGCAAACAGCAGAACGTCTTCCCCACAAAGTCAGGTACAGCTTATGCATTTACTTTTATGTTTTAGTCAACAATGTTCAGTGCATGTGTGCAAAGGGCAATTCAACTCTCTTGCTGAACTAGCACTTTCTGTCCCACTCCCCCATCCCTTCCCTAATCCATAGGACTGAAGCTACAGAGACATTACAACATAACAAGTTCAGAATATATATTTCAAATGGCCTCCAAACTCAACCATCAAAACCACATACCAAGAAGTCAAACTCCACCTGAAGCTCTTAAAAATCTTGCCCTACCTCACTGGTCCCACTGTTGATTCCACTGGCAAATTCTTCCTTGCTCTAGCTTTATTTTCACATCTTTGCCCACATCCAAAGCTATGGGGATTGCTTTATGAACTCACTCAAATTTGCTAACACTGCAAGTGTGCCAGTCCGCAGCTGCAAAAACATTACAGAGATTTCTGTAGCAATATAAAAGTTTAAAAAAAATACTTTAAAGAATATAGCCTGCTTCTCTATCAGAAGCAGAATGGAAATCGGCAAATGTAGAGAAAAAAGTGTGAATACATATATTTTCCAAGACCAATTTTTAATGGGGCCAAAAGGCACAAGCAAAACATAAAACAACAGGTGGCATGCCTAACCTCCTTGTAAAGCACAGATTAATTCAGGATTCAGAACACACATGTTGATATCTGAGCAAATATTATGCATTTCATAGTAGGTGGTTGTAGAGTCAAGCCAGAGACAAGTCTACTACCAAAGCTTGTTTTAAATTAATCAATGTTCATTAGACAACAATAAACCATGGCTTCAGATTGCAGTTTATGTCTGATTCACATACTATAGTCTCTTAGAAGAGATAGATTCAAAACAAACTTGTTAGAAATCTTTATGTCCAACCATAATTTGTTTTGACTTGGATCACTCAAAAGTTATTGCTCTGCTAGGAAACAGATATACAAATCCTGATCCTAAGAACCAATACTTACTGCTAGTCAGCAGAGATAGAAAGATTTAATTGCTTATTAATTATTCTACACCGTAATGCATGCAACAGGGAAATATGTATGTTAAGCTAGAATTTAGTGTTCTGTCATTCTGGTGGGTTGATGGAGCAGTAGAGAATGAAAATCTGTGCTACCACAACAGCAATTTAAAAAAAAGATTAAAGAGTAAATTTGATGCAATAGATGGTCAGGCAAGTCACCCATCATAAAACACCAATAAATAAACCATTTTTAAAAATTTCTGATGGGTGTGAAAGAATTTTTGACCTGAAGTGCAGAAAACACTAACGGAACGTTAAGTGACATGGAGCTAATCCAAAAGGGCAACATACCATCCTGGTCCTATTCGGATTGCTTACAAACCTGAACATAAATCTCCAGTGGAGGAAAAACATTTTCCCTAAATAATGATTTCATGGCGCCGAGCCTCTGGAATGCCTTGCCGGCTGAAGTTCGAGCAATTAATGAGCTGCCTGCTTTTCGGAAGGCTTGTAAGACAGCTCTTTTCCGGCAGGCATTTAACTCCTAGCCACGTCTATTTGTATGTTGCTAGTAAATTGTTTTAGGGTTTTAGTATTTTATTGTTTTTAATGATATCTTTATTGGCATCTTGTTACATGTTGTAAACCACCCTGAGCCAGTTGGAAAGGGTGGTATATGAATTGAAACAATAAATAAATAAGTAAATAAATAAAATAAGTTGCAACAGGACTCAGTTATGCAGAGTTTTGGATTTTGGTGCCATCTGTACGCAGCTGACACATAAGTCTATTGCTCATTTCCACCTAAAGACAAGGAAGCTGCTCGGGTTGTGAGCCAGTGCCTGGCAGCTGGGATAGGATGGATGAGGGCTAATAAACTGAAACTCAATCCAGACAAGACAGAGGTCCTCTTGGTCAGTTGGGAGACCAATCGGGGTATAGGGCAGCAACCTGTACTGGTCGGCCGCCCTATAGGACACCAGTCTACAACTTCGGGGTCCTGTCGGGGTCCTGGCGGTAGCCAGCAGGGCCTTTGCACAATTAAAGCTTGTGTACCAGCTGTGCCCAAACCTCAAAAAGCCTGATCTGGCCACAGTGGTCCACAACTTGGTTACATCTCAGATGGATTACTGCAGCACACTCTACATGGGGCTACCTATGAAGATGGCTCAGAAAGTACAATTAGTGTAAAGAGCGGTGGCCAGATTACTAACAGGAGCTGATTACAGGGGGCATACCATTCCCCTGTTAAAACAGCTTACCTGATTGCCTGTGCGTTTCTGGGCCCAATTCAAAGTGCAGGTTTTTGCAAATAAAGCCCTAAACGGTCCGGGTCCAGTCTATTTGCATGACTGTTTCCCCCTATGAACCTGCTTGGGCCCTGAGGTCCACCAGGGAGGCCCTACTCACAGTCCCACCACTGTCACAAGCGCGTCCCTTTGAGGGGAGACGGGTGGGGTATAAGTATAGAAAATAATTAAAATAAATAAATTAAAGGGCCTTCTCTGTGGTGGCCCGAAGGAATTAAAAACTTGGCTATGGAAGCAGGCTTTTAAGTACGACTAACTGCAATGTGAGTGATGGAGGTTTTAAATGAGACAAATGTTAAGGAATGCTTGCAGAGAGTTCTCATTGTAATTGTTTTCCAATTGTGCTTCCATTTAGCCACATGTGTGTCCGTAGCTCCATTTATTTACAGCCCTGGCTACGGCCCTGATCCCAGATGAGCTGTTTCGGGATTTTAAATGTGGATATGCACTGGAGCAGTCCACACCAATGAAATCACGTGTTTTCCTTGATTGTGGGGATATATTCTGATGCAAATATGCACATTTTTCAGGTGAAATCTGTTGTGGACCACTCTTCTGCTTCTGAGGAGGAGGTAGAACAGGAGGCTGAAGAGGTAGTACTTGGAGATTTAGGACCAATTGTTTAGAAGGAGAAGGTGAGGAAAACATACTACAAGTCCCTACATTTCAAGAATGGTGAAGAGCAAAGGAAGAAAGAAGAAGATCAGCTAGAATCACAGCTAAAATGCTGAGCAATTAGACCTTGCCCTTGTGCTAGGAGAGCAGGGCTATAGATCAGCAGTTAAGCCAGAAGTCAGCACTGGCAGCAACAAACCTACTGGTGTGTTTCTGTTTTGGTCTCCATGCTACAGCTACAGCATTGGCTCTGCACCAGATTTCTTGCCAAGGACTCTTGTTCCTATATACTGTAAGCCTTTTGCCAAAGATTCTTGCTCCTGTCTGCTGTAAAGACTTGTTGGCAAAGAATTTTGTTTAACATCTGCTGTAATACCTTTGGACTTTACCTTCTGTTTCCTTTACTGCTGTTTGCATTATTATCATTATTTTGCTGAAGTAAAGCTTTTTTGTTTACTTCTACTCGTGTTGTAAGGCTGTTTCTGGAGCAAAACAGGACAAAATGAGGTTTTAAGCACGCTTTTTTCAGCTCATAATCCTAATGAGCGGGCATTTTCGTGAAATGTCATTTAGCCACCTCTCCCTTTTATCCCGGTTTCTTCTGCATTTTAATGCATATGTAGAAAGACCCTCAGACAGAGCTATTAGTAGATCCCGGGGAATTATTTCTTGACCAATCAATCTGCAGCAGCCTCAAACATAAAAGCTAGAACATACAAAGGGTTCTAAAATCAGTTCAACTTTGCAAACCTAAAGTAACAGTTTTTCTCACAGCTAAATACTCCAGATAACTTGGCAATGTACACCATATGTTTACATTTCTCAAAGCCCAAACCCAACTCAAGCTCTAATCTGATTTAGGTTTAAGTACTACTTTTTAATACATTCATTAGAAGACTCTTATAGGCTAATGCGTTCATTAGAAGACTATTACAACTTTCAATTATTCTTGGCTCCAGTTTTTTTTAAAATTCCAAATATAGTAACCAACAAGAAACATGTGCATTGAGAAAGTACATCATAGTATGGAGTTTTGGCTGTAAAAACAAATATTGTTAGTCTGCTTAAAACAAGTAAGCAATACTCTTTCCAGATGAATGAACATAGCAAGCAATTCTACAACCATGAAATATGTCTATGACATTCTCAAAATAGTGAAACAAGAAACATGCCAAAACTACTTTCTGGCTGTAAAATCCTTAAGTTTATTCCTCGTGAAATACAGTTTCTGTAAAGGCACTTACTTTTACACCATGACATTTCTTCCCTAAAAGTCACAACTCATTCAGCAATAAACCAATTGAGTGAAAAATTAAGGAAAGCCAAGTTTCCTGCAATGTTGTCCAAATTACAGATCACACCTTTTTGTCATGTGGTAAGAGAACCAAAAACATGTGGACTTCGCACAAATGGCCAGCATTTCTGCTCAAAAATAAGTTAATGTTATATAAATATCAGCAATTCAAAGTGCTGGTATTGACCTATAAAGCTCTATACGGTTCTGGCCCAGCTTACTTGTCCGAACGCATCTGCCTCTATGTCCCATCTTGCAGTCTAAAATCATCTGGGGAGGCCCTGCTCTCGCTTCCGCCAGCATCGCAAATGCGGCTGGTGGGGACGAGAGACAGGGCCTTCTCAGCGGTGGCCCCTCGGCTATGGAACGCACTCCCAAACGAAATAAGATCGATTCCATCTCTCCTCGCTTTTAGAAAAAAGCTAAAGTGGTGGTTCTGGGCAGCAGATGTAAATGGTACCTTTGGATTTGACTGGAATGACATTTTGGACTTTACTGGACTGACAAAGTGTTCCACTTGATGGCTTTAATTAATTATTGTTGTATGTAGTGGTTTTTAATGTAATGTTTTTTTAATGTTTTTAATGCTTTTTAATGACATTGATTATATGGTGTATTTTAAATTGTATTGTGGTGTTGCGGCCTGTATTGCTGCAAATGTAAGCCGTGCTGAGTCCCCCTGCGGGGGTGAGAAGCTACGGGGTACAAATACCATAAATAAATAGGCAACTAATGAAGTATTTTGCACATTGTACTAAATTGGCTATAAGGGGCTTTGATATAAGTTAAAACTTGAACATCAGGGAGGTAGAGTTCACATACTATTACAAAAAGTTACTGAAGCTGAATTTCCCTAATGGACAAACGTGTGCTCAAGATATCTATCTATCACAATGTTGAACCTTGAAAATGAGGATTAGAATATATAGGAAGACTGTAAAGATTATCACGTGATGATTATATTTGGGGTCAACAAGAAGGCATACAAAAACCATGTATAGCGGATTATCATCAAACCAGAAGGGCATTTTGAGCATTATGTTTCCTTTTAGCCCCACTGAACATCAATAGCACTTCTAATAGGCATGCAACATCAATATATATATATATATTGCTAAGCAACATAGTTCTTACTATACAGATCGTTTTAGAGGAAAATAGCTATGAATGAATTCATCTTTACAAGATAGAATCTTTCCTTTCCACTAAATATGTTTAAGGATTTGACAAAGGCATAGACTACTACTTATTTATACCCACATAGAACACCTAAGAGAAATGAAAACATACAAAAAGAAAGCATGAACTATAAAATATAAACAAGAGAAAAGAAGGCAATGAAGATAATTATATGAGAAAATGAAATGGGGTCAGCGAGTATTGAGCAGAAAGATCACTTTTGTATATAAAGTGTGACCCATGTTTCCATGGCACTAGGATCCACTGCGACATTTACCTGCATTTGACAAAATATGTAATTCTAGGCATTTCCTAGCTTCTCCAGAATAATTATATGGAATGTATCTCCTGGGAGCTATTTGTTCAAGATGGTTCACCAATACCCCCAGTTTTGAAAAGTACCGTAAACCCAAGGATGTATCCCCCACAGATAAGGGTACTGTACTGTATTCCAAAAAATCAAAACTGGAAACATTGAGTTACATTTGGATTAAGAGCACAATGGTATCCTCTCCTGGGACACTGAGGGCTGGAGAGATTCAAGTCTGCATACCGTCAGCTATGGGAGCACAAGCAGAAGGGCCTCCACTGTAGCAGAGGAAATAAACACTACACAGATAGACGTGCCGAGGTGCAGAGCTTGGAAAAGTTACTTGTTTGGATTAGAGTTTTTAAAATAATTATACCGGAATATTATATGAACTACAGTTCCAAACAGCAACTTTTAATTTTAAATATATATGACTGTTATATAGTATTATGTCTATGTTTTATAATGATTATTTTGTATGTTTTTGTGTCAGTAATTGCAATGCTTTACCTATGCTGGAAATCGCCCTGAGTCCCCTTGGGGAGATAAAGCGGTATACAAATTTATTTATTGTTTGTTTGTTTTGAGATTTATTAATCGCCCATCCCAGATGGCTCTGTGCGATTTACAGTAAAAACACACAGCTAAATACCTGAAACATCTAAAAACATCTAAAAGTATCTAACATCTAAAAACATCTAAAAACAATTAACAATCTAACCAGTTTCTCAGCCGAACACCCTCTCAAAGAGCCATGTTTTACAAGCCATGTGAAAGTTTTTTAGATCACGGGTGGCTCTGATGTAAGGAGGGAGGGCGTTCCAAACTGATGGGGCGATAACCGAAAAAGCTCTATGCTGGGTTAATGTCAAGTGGGCATCCTTAGGGCCTGGGACCTGTAATAGATTCTGATGGTCTTTTCGAGGCACTCTCAAGGGTCGACACAGAGAGAGGCGTTCCCGTAGGTATGCCAGCCCTTGACCATGCAAGGCCTTAAAGGTTAGAACCAGCACCTTGTGAGTAATACGGAACTCAATCGGAAACCAGTGCAGTTGGTATAGAACAAGTGTTATATCATTCCTCACGGGGGTTCCCGTGAGTACTCTGGCCGCCGCATTCTGTACTAGTCGAAGTCACCGACAAGGGAAGGCCAACATAAAGGGTATTACAATAGTCAAGTCTTGAGGTTACTGTGACATGAACCACTGTGGCCAGGTCATTCCCGGACAGGTAGGGAGCCAGCTGGCTAGCCTGCCGAAGATGGAAAAAGGTCGACTTACTGACGGCGGAGACCTGGGCTTCCATTGTCAATAATGAGTCAAAAATGACACCAAGGCTTTTGACGGTGATAGCTGGAGAGAGAGGTTCACCGTCTAAGGTAGGCAACTGAACCTCATCTAGTCCAGGACGATCCAGCCACAGGATCTCCGTCTTTGCTGGATTCACCCTCAGTGTACTGGAACGCAACCAACCTGCTATGGCCTCAAGGCAAGATGTGAGGTTATCAGGAACAGAGTCCGGTCGGCCGTCCATCTGTAGAAGGAGCTGGGCTTATTATTATTTATATTATTTTCCAACCTTCAGGCCCCTTCTACACTGCCATATAAAACCCAGATTATCTGTTTTGAGCAGGATTATATAGCAGTGCGGACTCATATAATCCAGTTGAAAGCATATAATGTGGACTATCTGCTTTGATTATTTGAATTATATAGCAGTGTTGAAGGAGCCTCCGAGAAGTCAACCTAAGATCTACGCTATATGCAGCCACTTTGTTTCCTCAATGGGCTCATTGTTTCTTCAATGGGCCATATAACCCAGAATATCAAATCAGATAATCCACAATATCTGCTTTGAACTGGATTATCTGAGTCCACACTGCCATATAATCCAATTCAATGTGGATTTTATACAGCTGTGTGGAAGGGGTCTTAGATATAGCAAGTCAGAATGTGAAACACAAACACAGTTGTGGTGAATGAATCGATGCCTCGACTATCCACATAGCTTATATCCTGACCTGTATGAACCAACAGAGCTTGGATTGTGATTTGAGGTGAATTGCTCCATTGTTGTGGCTCAGGCTTCCTCTGAAAGTTAGTTGAATTTGGGGGGGATGGACTATTTTACTGGGATACAATTGATCTACTGATTTTAAGGAGATTTAAATGTAATGATCTGAGTCAGTGTATACTATGCCTCACTAAAGGTTTTCCACAAGAAGTGGATGGTAACTGGATCCATCTTGATTCCAATTGGTACTTTATCATCATAAGAACATAAGAACATAAGAAGAGCCATGCTGAATCGGGCCTCAGCCCATCTAGTCCAGCATTCTGTGTCACACAGTGGCCCACTAGTTGTACATGGGGATCTCTAGCAGAAAGGAGGGCAAAACCCTCACCTGCTCCCGACCCCCCACAACCAGTACCCGGGGAAAATCCTGCCTGCCTCCATCAACACAGAGGTGGCACTTGGATGTCCATTTCAGTAACTACTGATTCCCTTTCCTTCTTTCTGCAACCAGTACAATGGTGATACATGTCCCTGGTGCATCTAGAGGGAATGAGGGAACAAGTCAGTCTTCACATACTTGACAAGTGGAGGAAATCCAAAATTCATGCTCTGATGGCATATAAATGCTACTTTTTAGAAAAAGCAGACAATATCTGTATTCACTTCTCAGATACCACAGTAATGCCGTGGGAAAGAAACATTTTTGCCACAAATGGTAGCATACAAAGCTGTCTACAACTTGTAATAATTGCGCAGTCTGCCAAAATGGGGTTTTCAATCTGGAGCTATTTGTCAAAGGCCTATTCACAAAGGAGACTGTTGAAAACAGCTTGGAAATTTGAGAAAATGACAACAAGCTGAAGCAGTAAGTCAATTCACTCATTAAGATTCAAAAAAGTATCCTAAATTGTGCCTGTTTACATAAGGGAGAGGATCTCTGCCAGTTTTTTCTCTATCTGCACTTCCCACCAAATGCTACAACCTTTCCCAAATTTTCCCAAAGAACTGTAGCAGAACTTCAGTGGGTTCAGGAGCTGCAGAAGGAAAGGGAGCCCCATTCCATAAATATTGATTCTGCTCCATTCACTGAAAGGAAATAAATATTCAAGCCAGTATGCCTAGACACAGCTTCTCAGCAAGGAATATCAACAGATTTTTTTTTGCAAACAGGTTTATTTGAGTAGTTCAAACAACAAAGGGGGGGGGGACTCTTCAGACCCACATTTACTTGAAATGAACGGGCAAGAAGGCATACCAGAAACACAAAGGTCACTCTCCTTAACTTAACAACACTTGACATAAGAGCAAATGCATTCCACAAATAAAATGGTGAACTCTTGATTTAAAAGGAAAACTTTGCAACAAAGACCAACAGAGAAATATTAAGAGTTCTTAAGAGATTTTTTTTAAGGATACAATAAAGCATAGGGGAGAAACAATGAATGTCACAAATATTCATCCAGATTAAAAATGAAAGGGAAAGAATCCCTTTCCCAGAGTCTCTAAAAACCAAACCACAAATACGGTACTACATATTGTATGATGAAGCATTTAAAATGAAGTCACCAAGCAAGAGAAGGTTTCTGGCAAACATTTATGAGGTAGTGGGAAGAGAGACATGCTAACAGACACCACAAGTATTTATATGGAAGATGTCAAGTATGCAACCTGAAGGCAGATATATACATACACACAATCTCTGGGGTTTTCAGGGCAGAGTTTAAGCAAGAAAGATTGAATAATTGGGAGCAAAAAGAATGGGTTCATGAAAGTGAGAACTTACAAAATAACAGAATGGAGTGGTTGCTTGGGTTTTGTTTTTTTTTTATACAATGTACAGAAAATTAGAATAAACAGTTCATATATTTTTATATCTAATCTCAGATAAATCCAGTGAGTGGCTGAAAACGTCTCTAGGTACATTTGACTGATTGTGACGTATTTCCAAATAGCAGAGAATTGTGTGCCTATTCTCAAAATTCACTAGAGATCAATGTGGTTTGCTATAACAACACAAAATGGGGGTGTTAACATCATTCAACGCATCCTAAGAGCTAGATGCTTTTTAAATAGCGGTGAATATGAAAGATTACATTAATTCAGAACAGAGCAGATCCCACAACAGTCACAGAATTCTGCAGCTTTTTCAGTAGAGATTATAGTCAAGTAAAGCTCCTGTTTCATTCAACAAAATTTACAGCTATGCTTTCAGAGCTTGAGAACAGTGACTTTTCATGAAGCACAACTCCCAGAGGCAAACAATGTACACAGTCCCAACAAAGCAGAAAAAGGATACATGGTTTGTTGTTGGCTTCATTCTCTGGGTCTGAAGATGAAATAACTCCAGAAAGGAAAAAATAAACTAGCCATGGAGCAAATAAAGCCCTGTGTTTTACTTAATCACTCTTGCTGTAAGTAGAGCCCATTGAGAAGATTTGATAGCTTTGCAGTCAGTACATGCCAAAATTGCTATTCCTTGTGTTATGTGAATGCAACTATCCTCTGGCTACATAGCCAATAAGCAAATGTCTAGTCTGGCATTAGCAAACAAGGCAGAGAAGAACTTAACATGATACCTAAATCAGGGTTCCGCTGCCATTCTTATCTGTTCCTCATTTATCAGCAAAAGTCAATCACTATCGTTTGCATAATTTATACATATTAGAGAAGTTGGATCAATTTTATAAAAGTTGAGAGCTACATCCTAAAACACTTACAGCAGCTCAAAAATGAAAACTCTACTCTGAAAAGTCGCTGCTAATTTTACTGTATAATTTACCTTCTTATTAAAACCACAATACCAGATAATGTACTTTTAAAGGATATTTCTTCTTATGTGTCATGTCTACATATATCATTCACACACAAACCAACACAAAAATGTGGACCTCTCAAGAAGCAATTTTTGTTTGACTATAACACAAGTGCAAGTACTATTCGTGTAAATGTGAGCTAATTTAGAAGTCGATAAGGTCAAAGCTTTATTTTTGCTTTTTAGCTGAGATTGCCAATTGTCATTCCCTGCGCAAAGCAAGGAAGTTCTTCTGCAGAACAAACAATTTTAAAAATTGATTTAGGATTACAGGCACTGACATTCCAGCACAGCACCAAGAATTACTAATCCAGCCTTCAAGAGAGAGTGATGTAGCCCATTTAGTACATCTTAAACAGAGAGCTAGAGCTCAGAAAAGGATTCAAACTTTCAAAAGGAGGGTCACAACAACGGTGACCTGTTTATCCATACTTGTGATATGCCACCAACCGAAAAAAAATTCACTAGCATTGTGTATTCCAACAGCAAATTCAATTACCTGAATATTGGTCCTTAAGTAACCAAAACAATACAACCCACAGACAAGAGAGAGCCTTCAGCAGTCTGCGGGCCTATCCAGAAAGACTGAAAACATTGGACTTGTCTTGATTTTACTACAGGGGTTCAAACGATGTTTTCGGTAAAAACAAATCAATGGGGAGTAAACTGGGTTTGACCTATTTACTCTGCATTAATTAAATACCTCATTAGATCTGGATCTTAGATCCTTATTCCATTCCTTAAATTTTGCATTACTTTGTATTATTGGTATGTTTTGGAATAAAAAAAGTAATCTCGGTAAAATATTCATTTTCACCAGCGATATCCTACCCAGAAGGGAGAGATTTAATGCTTTCCACATGTCCATTTCTCTTATTATTTGATTCCACTCTTTTATAGTTATTTGTTAATAGTTGACCATTTGGGGGGGGGGGTTAACCATATAGCTAAATAGTTTATTTTTGTTACTATTTGTAAGCCCTGTTTTTTTACTCAGTTCTTCTTGCTTTGTCTTCGCCATATTTTTTTAGTAAGGATCATTGTTTTTTCCTATTTAATCTGAAGCCCGCCAATTTTCCGAATTTATCTATTTTTGCAACCAATTTTCTAAATTTCAGCATGGTTTGGCAATTGTTGTTCCCTTTATACTTTTGTCCTCTTTTATACTTTTTAGTAATACTTCCAATGACATAATAAAGATAAGAGGTAAAAGGGGGCAACATTGATGGGTACCTTTGCTGATCCCAAACAGTTCAGAGATTTGATCATTGATTTGAATTTTAACACATTGTTGATCATATATAGCATTAATTGCATTGGTAAATTGATAGCCTCAATCTAGTTCTTGTTTTAATATTTTGAAAAAGTCCCAATTCAAATTGTCGAAGGCTTTCTCTGCATCGATTTTGAGGAAAGCTGCTTTCTTTTTGATGGTTGGCTTCTAAGTATTCAATCAGATCAATTGCTGTTCTAATATTGTCTTTTAGATTCCGTTTAGGTTAAAAAAAACCCGCCTATTCTTCTCCTATCCGTTCATTTAAGAATTCTTTTAGTCTTGATGCTAAGATATTTGTGAAGATTTTATAGTCCGTGTTAAAGAGCATTATTGGGCGGTAATTGCCTATATCAGTTTTTTCTGTCTGTTCTTTGTGTATCACTATTATTTTCCCCATTTTCCAAGTATCTGGAATACCTTGATTCTTAAGTATTCCATTCATAACTTTCTTAAGTGGTGGAATAAGTACTTGTTTTAATGTTTTATAATAACCCGCTGAATTGAGTTAATTCAGTTGCTACAGAATATTGAATGAATATTAAGGAGGAGAGAAATGGAATTGAATACCCTGAAAAAGGGTATGGCTGTTTATCTGAAACCCTGAATAATAGCATCAATATAAGTGTTCTCCATGCTGGGAACATTTTGTTGGAGGCCACTTTTTTGTTTAAGTACTTGTTTTGAAAATCAGAACAACCAGAGTTCCTTACAATATGATGGTTTAAACAGAGGTTCTTTATTCTGATTTTAGTATATCAGATATACACACATATGAGCAGCCCGACACCAGGGTTTTTTTTCTATCCTGAAAAAACAAACATAAGAACACAAACCTAATAGAGAGGAAGCATTCAGGAATCCTACTGAGAGAGGACTGTTTCACAGAACACATTTTTTCCTGGCAACTAATTCAATATTTATGTTTGTTTACACATGTGTGCACGTTCCCAAGAATAAGTCAACCAGGTGATCATGCATATGACACTTCTGCTGCTCAATATCACAGCAGCTGAAAATGTGTTTTAAATGCCAGAAGAAATACAGAACAGAGGGCTGACAATATCTAATTCACACACCTCATTTGTTCATTCAACACTGTATATAGGCTAGATGGCTCTGTTCACATCAATGATGACAAAACACACAATACAATCTCCCTTTAACAAAGTTTATTATTAAATTGAAAACCATATATACACAATTAAGTCTAACACAGAACAGCATGCCTGAGCGACAACAACCAAGAACATTAAAGCCTAAAATAAGCCGCCTCTACATAAGAAAGCAAACATTGTACATTTCACAGAAACAGGCAAATGACCTGGCAGCATTTACTTCCAACTGACTGGAGTCTTTGGCCAAGATCCTATGCAAGGTTAGGCTGCTTTAATCCCACTGAAATCATTGGTATTTAGGCAGCCTAGAATCCTCACAAGCTTCCAACTCAAGATAGGCTCAAATTTTTATGAGCCACTGCAAAAGAAACCTATCAATATTCAGCCTGGCCACTAGGAAGCTGCTTGAAATCTATTCTGAATTACCCTAGAAATCTACATCAGAATATGCTCAAATGTAGGACCTGGGAAAGTTCCTTTCTTAGACTACAGCTCTCCAAATTAATCAGCCAGCATGCCCAATGCTGCTATTGTGTACAAGCCAGGATTATTTTAACCTTGGAATAATGACATATTATGTTGCCCTCTTCTTTGCTTCTTCCAAATTTCTTTTAAGAAGTTTATTACTTTCAGGTCTCAAATATCAAACAGTAAGTTGTTTAACCCCTGCCCTTTAAAACTCTTTATCTTTGTTGTAAACCTGTACTATGCTCCTTCAGCCTCTTGCTTAAAATCCACTCTAGAGAATAATTTACAGGAAACACATGTTTCACATACATGCACCTGAAAGAAGTACTGAATGAATACAATGCTCAGCATTGGCCAGGATTCAAAGAACTTGTTCAACAAGTTTTGTGCATTCAAAGGTATGCTGAACACCTTCCTTGGACAACAGCATCCGCTCAACATTGCAAAGGGTTTTGAAAAAGAAGAGAGCTGTGTATATGTCACTGTGATCAATTCTTCAAAGGAAAGCAGTCCAAAATCACATTAGGTGAGCACAGGCCTCTGGCCTAAGCCCGTTTCTCTCTCAAATATTTTTCCACACCATTTTCTTTCACTGTTAAGGAACATCTCACACATTATATAGCTGCAAATCCACCATTTCCTTAATATAGAATTGCATTGATCCCAGAAAAATGCAAATTTTCACTCTACACTTGAAATGAAAACTGGTAATTGATAAAATATCTCTTAATTAGTCCACACACACATACTCCTTGAAGACCTGTGATTTTGTATAGTCCAGCCATTGTAAGGTGGGGTAATCAATGCACCAATTTTTGGAAATGCTCTAAGAACTCTACTGGTTAGGGAGAGGCAGTACACTTCTTGTACTGTGGTGACCTTAAAGGAAAAAATGTTAACAGGGACTATCTCACAACTTTGGCACAGTGTAGTCAGGAGGATTGAGCTGCTGTTGATTGGTCTGTTCGTAGTCATGCTGACACATCTGCAGATATAAGCATGGGTGCCCATAATGGCAGGAGATCTCATGGACCTTTGTTGCCGTCTGGCAGTGGTGATAGCAAGAGGGACAGTACAATAACAGTCTAGCAGGGCCAAAGCAGTCTCAGCCAAACTGGACTCTGCTCTGCCGCAGGTTGGGAACAGAGTGTGTTGCTGTCCCCAGCCCAGCAGGTTTGGTTTTGGCTGGCCTGGAATAAGTGAACAGTGTAGATGAGCTCTTAGTTGGGTCATTTTCTATGAAAATATAGCCCACCTAGCCACAGCGGCTAAGCCTACCTCGTGCTACCTCTGCCCTCCAGCTTGGCTCTGGCCCTGGAGCACTGCCAGGCCCAATCCACTATAGTTGGGCAGCTTGCACATGGGTACAAAATGGGCCCACCCTAGGGACATGGTCACTATAATTTAGTCTTTAATGACAAAAGAGATTGTTTTTCTGTTCATAGTTGTCACTGCTGCTTCATTACCTGCTAGCTATTCTCCAAATGATATACCTCTCAGTGCTTAGTTATACAGGGCATTGGGTGACAGGCACACAGTCTGTCTTCTTGGTTGTGTTCATAGAACCTCACGTCAAGAAGTCAGGATGATTGTGACCCCTGTCACAATAAAATGAGACAGTAAGTATATCAGCATTATCTTATTCCTAGCAGCAATAGCATAATATTCCTGTAGATCTATTACATTACTTCAGTTGTCCATAATCTTCCTAAATTACAAATCTGTGAAATGGGGTGAGCTCCCATCTGCCAGCTCCATTTTCCCATGAAAGGGACATGAGAGAAGCCTCCCACAGGATGGTAAAATATCCGGGCATCCCCTGGGCAGCATCCTGGCAGACAGTCAATTCTCTCACACCAGAAGCAACTTGCAGTTTCTCAAGTTACTTCTGACACATTTTTTTTTAAAAAACCACACAAACTGGTGATTGTAAATCTTCTGCACACTTTTTTCTGCTAATACACTAATGGTTCTAGAGGGTGCAATTCTAAGATGCCAAAGACAGCTGCAGATGAGCTGCTGGTTATCGTGGGCTTCCTCTTCACCAATACACCTGCAGGGAGAGAAGGGTCACCTTTAGAGGTTTTCCTACTGTGGCAGCAGAAAGCTCCATAGCACCAACACTGCTTTGGCTACAGTGGAGCACATGGGGAAGAAGTGTATCATGTGTCTGGTGATTACATCAAATTGGTGGATTCACTGACTTGGTGAATTTCACTGTCTTGCTTTAAGTTTCAGAAAGGACAAAGAAGTATGCCTGCCATCTTCTCACATAAATAAATTGGAGGAGAAAAAAATTAGAATGAACAATCATCAAGAGGGGTAAAGTGAGGTGGGGAGGACCCAGACACCCCCCTCTTCCTTCTCCCTGATCAGTATTAGTCTTGCAGGACTATAGAGCCTTCTCTATCATGAGGTGCCCTCTCTACAAAAGTTGCTGCTGGCTTATAGTGGTTTGAGCATTAGACTATGAGTTTGAATCCATACTTGGCAATGGAAACCCTGAGTAACCTTGGGTGAATCACACACTCTCGGCCTCAGAAAAACCCAATAATAGGGCTACCTTACGTCAAAAATGATGTTAATATACACAGCAAAAATAAATGACTTGGTGTCTTCCTACTTTTGAACTCTGGCTCTACAAACCTTAACAGACATGGCTAACAGTAAGGAATTACAGAAATTGTACTCAGATATATCTGAAGAATGCTGGTTTGTCTAAGGCCTAAATGTCCCAAAGCCACCAGATCCTGTCTGATTTTAGAAGATAAGCAAGTCCAGCTTTGGTTAATACCTGAATGGGAAGCCACCAACCTCTTTTTTTGTGCAAGTCGCTTCTGGTGTGAGAGAATTGGTCATCTGCAAGGACGTTGTCCAGGGGACACACGGATTTTTGATGTTATACCACCCTTGTGAGAAGCTTTTCTCATGTCCCCACATGGGGAGCTGGAGCTGACAGAGGGAGCTCATCCACGCTTTCCTTGATTCAAACCTGTGAGCTGTCGGTCTTTAGTCCTGCTGGCAGAAGGGTTTAACCCATTGCGCCACTGGGGACTCCACCAACAAATACCAAGTGCTCTAGGCTACAGTTCAAAGGAAATACCATATCTGAGTATTCTTTTCCTAACACACACACACACACACACACAAGTTATATAAAATCCTATCCACAGCTCAGTCAAGTCAATGGTTCTATGCAGCATCAGAAAACAGTTATCAAGTTATTTCATAAAACAACAGTAAAGTCCTAGCCAGATATATGTGAAGACGGTTTTTTCAATGAATTATAAACTCCCCAAAGATAGAGCAAATAGCAAGAACAAGCATTGAAACTTTGTGCCATCAAAAAGCCCACACTTTAAAGAAAAGACTTGGCTTAAGAACTACTGCTCTCAGCATGCAATTCCTCATTTTTGAACAAACACAAATGGAATCAACTACAGCTTCCCATAGTGGTAGATGCCAAAAGTACAGTGGCTACATGCCAAGCTGTCTTTGGCTATTTTAGCAGGTTCAGGTCAAACATCATATCTGTGTTTGCTGGAAACACAGCTTAATACCCATCCATATTTTGAACTCTAAAACACAATGAAATTTAAGTGCTTCAGATTTCCATCAGGGCAGAACTCCCATTTTCATTGGTGTACTGTAGATCTTTATGAAGCGCCGCTATGGCTTGAACAATTTAGTCATCACAGCAAACCACATTTGGCTTACCCATGGTTTGGTAACCCACTCCATACCATGGCTTCTGATGCTGCATTTCTGATAATCATGCTTTAATTTGGAACATTATTTTACAGAACCACTGCAGAAAACAAGTATTTCTGCTTCCTGAACATCAATGTCTTGGCTGAGCACCTGAATCAACTTAATATGATTTCTTGACAAAGATGATTCTAACAGGCTTATCTTTCCAAAGTGAACGCATTACAAAGACAATGTATTTATTAGTAAACATGTCTAGAGGGATTGGTAAAACATAATAATTTTATTTAGATTGGACTGACCCCAATATCAATAGGTATACTATAGTATACTAAGATAAAGTATATTGGATGTATTACACAAAGTAAAAAATGTATTCAGAAGATAAAACACCAAATAACTATATACACTGACATCTTAGCATTAATCTCTCTCTAGGGACCAATCTACTTGAGAAAAGCCCTGAGAAGATATCATAAGGAGATATGCAGGATATCATGCTTGAATTCTAAAAATGTGTCATATGAAAAAACTCTTTTTTCTTTTCTTTTTAAAAAATACAACCTCTGTCTTGTCTCAATTTAACTGTCTGAGGATCAGGGGCTCTAAAAGTTATTCCAGACTTGCATTTTTCACTACTAAAGAATGTCAACAGTAGATTTTCATTTTTGTTCACTCTCAGTTTTCAGATAATTAAACTGAAATCCATCACTAACATTTTGCAATTTGCAGAAGGCACTTTAACATTTCTCAAAAAGCTATTTTCTCTTCAGTTTGACACAGGGAAATGTAGCCAACAAAACTTACTATTCCTTGTTTATTAATAAAGATTACACAAACTGTTTCCTATTGCAGTAACATCCAAGTACCCAAATGGTTTGAAGAATAAACAAGCTCAAGACCCATCTGTGCCAGAAAGCACAGACCCAGCCTTGAATTGATTGGCACTTGTATTTTTGTTTTCATCTTGCATCTTCAACTGTGTACTGTCCTTCTTTTCACTTGAAATTCAAGGAAATACATTTCCCATGAAAACTTTTTTTTTAGTTTGGGAGAAACATTAAATAAATCTGTTAAGGGGTTCTATCAGTTCTGGCCCAGTAAAAGCAAATCCATACAGAATAATTATGTTATTTGTTATGCACTTGTTAATTACAGTTTTATCCTGTTTTACCCTGTTTATCCCAGGGCCCTTCCACACAGCTATATAACCCAGAATATCAAGGCAGAAAATCCCACAATAGCTGCTTTGAACTGGGTTATCTGAGTCCACATTGTCACATATTTCAGTTCAAAGCAGATAATGTGGGATATTATTCAGCTGTGTGGAAGGGGCCGCAGATAATATGTCAGTGCAGACTCATATAATCCAGTTTAAAGCAGAAAATCTGGGATCAGATCCTGGGAGATAGGGCCTGTCTGGAAGGGTCCTGAGTCAAGGCCACGGGATCTGGGCCTGAAACCCTTCACAATGAATCCTGCCGCAAGCTATGGGCTTGTCTGGAAGGGCCCTCAAATAACCCAAGGCCCTTCCACACAGCCCTATATCCCAAAACATCAAGGCAGAAAACCCCACATTATCTAAGTGTGAACTCAGATAACACAGCTCTTCACTTTATCCTCACAACAACTCTGTGATGTAGGTCAGGCTGAAAGAGAGAGGTGGGGGGAAGCTGCTCTAAGGTCACCTACTGAGTTTCATGGTTGAGTGCCTACAACTTGGGATTTCCAATGTCCCAGTTTAACCCTTTCAATCACAGCACCGCACTGGCCCTCATCTCTATAATCATGCCAATGGCATGCACTTCATATGGCCCAAGTCTGATTTCTGTAGTCAATATCATAGACTAAGCAGAGGGATAATTTTAATCACTTAATGAAATGTCACTTGAATAATCACACTGATTGCAATTGATCCAACCTTGGAGCCATAATTAAATATAACCCTACTATGGGTGCTGTCAATTAAAATGTGTGTGTGTGTGTGTGTGTGTGTGTGTGTTTTTTTCAAGTTACCCGTTGACTTGTGGTGACCTAGTGCAATTCAGTGGGTTTTCTTAGGCAAGGAATACCCACAGGTAATTTTGCCAGTTCCTTCCTCTGGAATATAGCAACAACACCTGGTATTTATTGGCTGTCCCTCAGCTAAGTACCAACCAGGGCTGACCTTGATTAGCTTTCAAGGAAAAATAATAATGCAGAAAACAGTTTCACATACATAGTGTTTCTGCTCAAAGATCGAAGATGCAGCTCTCCAACAGTGCATTTGCTTTGCTAAATATCTGAGGTTCAATCTGCTGCATCTCAACTAAAATAGGTCAGATTTCAGGAGTTTGAAAGATTTTTGACTGATGGTCAGGAGACTGACAAGTAATCAGACTGGAAAATAATGATCTAGTCTCAGGCAGCTTCATATGAATTGCAATCTGTTGCCACCCAAACTTGTTACTTACAGGCACCTTTTCATCACAATCTCTATTTTAGACCAACCAGCCATAGGTTTGTTACTTAATTTTATCTCTGCCTCCTTCAGCGGAGCTTAAGGCAAAGAAAAGACATAATTTACAACTTTTAAAAATAAACCAGGCTTATTTTTGGTGCTAAGCATTCTATACTAAACCCACCCTTGAGCAATTGATCAGTTAAAAGTTGTGAAATAATGGTGAAATATTTGAAGAATGTATTTGAACAACAAACCCCAAGGAATGAACTCATTTCCAAGTTAAGGTATAAATGTTATTTTCTCTTCACGTTTCAATCTAATTGCAGCCGTGGTGGTGCAGGATTCAGAAAGATGTAGTCTGAAAATGTAAGTTGTTAAGGTTCTACTAATAAGATAAGCAACAGAAGACAGAAAAATGATCTTTAAAAATTGGCACCAGGCAAATCTCATTGGGAAAATAATTCTGTAACTGGGAATCTCAGGACACGGGTATTTCCACCATCACCTTGTGGCTCAACTATTCCTTTCTCCATTCTAAACTAACCATTTTGTGATAATAAAATCAGATATAAAAAGAAACCCAATGGTCTCAAACACCTTCGCTAACGGGCCACTTGAGGAGGATAGTCCATTAGGATAAATCTATGTTGTTGTTGTTTTTGTTATAAAACAACACAGATATGCTCAAAACTTAGTTGTTAAAGAAGAAGAGTTCCATCCATGATGAGGTGGAGTAGGGCTTCAAGCACACTGTGCAACCTTTTTCATGAGAACCAAAATAGTATGATGGTTTGAGCATTAGACTCCGGAGACCTGGGTTGAAATCTCCACTTGGCCATGGAGGGCAGCTGGGTGACAATGGGCAAGTCAAACTCCCTAAGCCCCAGAGGAAGAAAAAGGCAACCCCCTCTGTTCAAATCTGGCCAAGAAAAACCCAAAGTTTTGCCTTGGGTTCACCAAATGTCAGAAACAAATCAAAGGCAAACAATAAAAACAACAACCCACTCCATACATCCTGAAGCTTCTTCTAAGACTATTCCTATCCTTTATCAAAATTGAGAGCCACAATTCTAAGCCTACCTACACAGGATTTTAACTGTAATGAGAGCCACAATCCTGAGGCTACCTACACAGAATTTTAACTACAAGTCATCCACGCTTATCATTTCACAACTGAGGGGGATTGGCATGTCATTATTTTGTTTATCAATAACAAACACACAAACAAAGCCATTTTTGAGTAATTGACTGAACAAATACTGTGAAATCATCACAAAATATTTAAAGAATGTATCTAAATACCAACAAAAGGTCACAAATATACTTATTACGAAAGTGAAAGGTAATTATTATTTTTCCCTTTTAACCAAAACAATCAGACCCACAAATAAAAATGGTGAAACACAAACTACGGTATGGAAGAATCTTATCTGAGACTCCAGTCCCACATCTACAAGCTTTATAAGCACTCTACCTAATCACACCCCTCTTCGCAAGAAATTTTGTACTAATTCCAACTCCTGGAAACTTGTGACTTGTGGACCTTGAGTACTTCTTGCTACATGTACAGTTATTCATTTGTTTAATAGGTGCATAACCCACCTTTTAGCCAATGAGCTTAACATGATATACTTGAGCCTCCTTCATCACGCATAAAACCTTAGGACGTACATTTAGACTAGGAGAGATAAATGACGCATAAAGGCACTTGAAATGTCGCAAGGATCAGGGGTGAGCAGAACCCAGATCTTGCAAATCACAGTCCATGACATCCCTAAGTACAAGACATACCTCATGCTCACTTTACTACATCTAGTCTTTAGTCCATATTCTGCAACTAGACTAAGAATTGCCCGCTACACATGTTTTCTTATTCATTTTGCCTTGATGAAGATCCTGCCTCTCACTTTTTTGTCCCGTATGTACTTTTTATTACCCTTGTAGAAAAGGAATTTGCCACCTCATCACCATACTCATGTTTTGCATTTCCATTGCTGTCTAGACACGAACACCCCACACATTCATTAGTATATATGTAAATCAGCAGGTGCTTCCCTCCATGCATCTGATAAAATAGATTGAGACTATGACTGTTTATGCTACTGACTTTTCTTTGAGGCCCTATCTACATTACCATGTAATGCAGTTTCAGATGGGAGTTTAACTGCATTGAACTTGATTATATGAGTCTACACTGAGTTCAATGCTGTTAAACTGCATTCTAAAACTACATTAAATGGCAGTGTAGCTGGAGCTTCAGTCACAAAGATGCCGATACTGACTAACATGGCTATGCCCTTGATCATGTCACACTGGTTCCTGTTCAAAATACAGCTAAGAATAAAATATGATGATGCATAATTGATTTGGGAACTGATTAATCCTGTATCTATCTTGAGAATTTTTTTTGGTCCCTCACTCTCAGCCTATTAACTTTCAGTGGGAGTAGCACTGTAGCACACCTTAAGAAAGAATGACTCTGATGAGATGTTGAAGCCATACAAAACTAACTAGTGATCAGATGCTGCTTAAAATCTTCGAGCCTCACCTATCACTACTCAATTATGACCGACTTCAACTTATCAATATAGAAAGTTGCATGGCTGTTACTTCCACACTTCTTTTTAAGGAGTAGAAGTGTATTGCACATCCATGTATGTGCGTATTTGCACCGTATTGTATTTGCAAATAATTAACTTTACTTGCATATAATTGTTGACATACAATTAACACAGTGTGCATGTTATCTGGGAGATGGTGGCAAGGTATAAATAAAGTTTAATAATAAAAAAAATTATCTATGATATAGATGCAGTCACGATTCCCTATTCCATTCCAAATTCTGGTAATCCTAAACCTGATGGGGCGAGGAGCACATATACATATACCAATTTTCCACTCTTTCTTCAATTTTTCATTCATGCTCAAAGATGCATCAGTCAAAGGCCCAGTAAAAGAAAGCAAACATTTAAGTTTAAAGAGAACAAAACAGTCCCAAGAGAGCTACGGAGCAAGAGGTGTCTACCTGCAACTGATGCAGATGGGTGTGTGTTTACATGTGTGGATCAAGAAACAAGGAATTTTCTTATCTGCCATTGCTATTAATTTTGGGGTCATTGATAGCTGGAGTCTCAATGTCATTCAATCTGCTCCAGGTTTTAGAGTGAACTTTCTAAGCGCTGTCCTAGGCATTGAGGCCATGGGAGGAGTCAGCACCTTGGACAGATACACTCAGGGCAGATTCCGTACCCTACCACTGCCATGGGCCAAGTGTAATTTGTTGTGTGGCATGCATTCAAGTCATTTTCTACTTATATCAACCCAAAGGCAACCCTTTCATTGGATTTTCTTAGCAAGATTTCTTGGGGGGGAGGGGCGGTTGCTACCCTAGCATTCCTCTAAGACTAAAATAGTGAGTTTCTGTGGCTGAGTGTGCCTGCAAACTCTGGTCTCTTAGAGTCTTAGTCCAACATTCAAACCGCTAGTCCGCATTGGCTCTCTCATGTGCAAAAGGCTACCTGTAAAAGTCTTCTTTAGAATCACAGAATCATAGAGTTGGAAGAGACCTTATGGGCTATCCAGTCCAACTCCCCTTCCAAGAAACAAGAAAAAATTGCATTCAAAGCACCCCTGACAGATGGTCATTCACCCTCTGTTTAAAGTCTCCAAAGAAGGCGCTTCCACCATACTACAGGGCAGAGAGATCCATTGCTGACCAGCTCTCACAGACAGGAAGTTCTTTCTAATGTTTAGGTGGAATCTCTTTTCCTGTAGTTTGAAACCATTGTTCTGCATCCTAGTCTCCAGAACAACAGAAAACAAGCTTGCTCCCTCCTTTCATATATCTTCCCCTCATATATTTATACATGGTCCTCATCATGTCTACTCTCAGCCTTCTCTTCTTCAGGTTAAATATGGCTTGTTCTCCAGCCCCTTTATCATTTTATCGCCCTCCTATGGACACATTCCAGCTTGTCAACCTCTCCCTTCAACTGCAGTGCCCAGAATTGGACACAGTATTCCAGGTGTGATCTGACCGAGCCAGAATAGAGGGGTAGCAAGACTTCCCTGAATCTAGACATGGAATATTTGCTAACTTTCAAGTAGACAGTAAATTGACCAGTGTCGTCATTCTTGAGGCTAAAGTGACAATTTGAATGGGTGAGTAAGCCACAAGAGAACATAGCAGGACTTTCACATGTTTTGTTATTACTTCAAATGCAATCTTTTGTTTCAATACTGAGTCACTTCATGCTTTCAGTAGTGAGTCATCAAGTGTTGTTATTGAATGATAATAAAGGAACTGACATAAACACACTTGTGGAATGGCACAAAGAGACTTCTTTCTGATGCACCTGAACCAGCTGGTCAAAGAAGAGAGATCCACAAACATGGGATTAGTGAGCCAATGTGGTGTGATGATTTGAGCATCAGACTATGTGGAGACCAGAATCCAAATGTCTACTTGGCCACAGAAGCCAATTGAATGACCTTGGTCAAGTCACATTCTCTCAGCCTGAGAGGAAAGGAAAGGCAAAGCACCTCAAAACAAGTCTTATCAAGAAAACCCAAAAATAGGGCTGCCAGAAATCAAAAATCACTTGCAGGCATACAACAAAAAAACATCTTCATGGAGTTAGATAGTGAGATGTTATGTCACAATGCACCAAAATGTAACTAAAGCCAAAATACAGACAAAATGGTCATCATGGGCTGAATGGACTAGAGTGGCCATTCTCAAATGTTGGGAATAATAATAATAATAATAGAATTTTAATTATACTCCGTCACCATCTCTCCAAAGGGACTCGGGGCGGCTTACATCAGGCCAAGCCCAGCAATACAATACATCAATATAAACAGAACACAGCAATAAAATGTAAGAAAAAAATGATACAAAAACCATTATAAATAGCACATCAACGGTATAAAATCACAGCATTTAAAACAGAGATCAAACACTGTGGGCAGGGCCAATTCTAATGGCTTCCAAGTGTTTTGGAGGGGAACTCACAGAAGTCTGAGGGCGCTTCTACACAGGCATTTAATCTGGAGTACAAAGAGGGTTTTTTAAAACCCGTTACCTTCCAAAGAATCTCCACCAGGATCCTTTGCCCCAGAGCAATTATCCCAGAGCATCCACATTGACCTGGAATGATTTAGATCAGAAGGACATGTGCCAGAGGTTTTCACTATTTTTCTCTCCATGCAGACTTGCTGCAGTGCATGCCCAGAGTGCAGGAATGCCTGGTTTTTTTAATGTGGTTATGTGCTAGTAACATCCACACTAGTGGAAATCTCACAAAGTCTCATGATATCCGAGTGCATGGGATATAATGGGCCTTGATGCAGTTGAACCTAGACTTTCTCTGGCCTTATTTAAACATAGGTTTTTCCCTGTTTAATGAGGTTCTGCCTGGATTATGAGGTAAAACGCCCCCTTTATAACCCACTTCAATGTAGATTCTAAAGCCTGTGTAGACCCTAAACAACTGGAGGGCCACAGTTTGGGACCAAGGACTTGAGTGTTTTGTTTCTTCTCATGTTCTCCCTCCACATTCCCACTGAGACTGGGGATATGTGGAATTCACATCTGCAGTTTGTATTGAAACAATCCATATGAAGTTATTTGCTGACCTAACACTGGGGGTTGGTAGGGAAGACCCATGCTTCCCTTCAAGTCACTTATAGTATATAACCCCCCAACAGATCTCAAAATGTTGCAAAAATGTGTCCAATAAATGTTGGAAATACGACCAACAAGTAGGTACATTTTTCCACACCTGGTGGACCTGCCCTAAAGCAAAAGACTTTTGGAATACTACCCAAAAAGACATTCAAATGATTTTAAAAATACAAATTTAAAAAGAACCAGAATACTTTTTGTTAGGAATGTACGATTTTTTTTAGATATAATGAATATGGATGAACTTACATACTGGTTAATATCAAATCAAGGAACACCAAAGAACCCAGTAAAAGACTACTTTAGACAATGGAAAATAGAGAAAATATATAGCATATATATATATATATATATATATATATATTAAATATTCCAACTAATATAGGTAAAGATGTGAAATCAACACCAAACCTTTTTTTTCTTTTTTTTCTTCTTCTCTTTTTTACATTTTTCTACTCTCTTTTTTTGGGAGGGGGGTATTCCTCCCCCACACCAATTTTTTTCTATTCTCTATTTTTTCCCTTTATCTCCTTATCTCTTCCTACTACTCTTCTATCTATAAAATGTTCTCCCACTTTCAATGTAAAGCCTGTATTTCTTTGTTATTTTTTCCTTTATTTATTTATTTTTTATTTGGACTTGTATGCCGCCACTCCCCAAGGGCTCGGAGCAGCTATATATTCTGAAAACTTTATCAATAAAAAATATTTCAAAAAAGAAAAAACAATCGGAGGGCCACAGTTTGGGACCAAGGACTAAAGTGTTATGCTAATTTAACTGATTTATGCGGCCATAAAAAAATCTCCAAGAAGTATGCAAAGAATGAGGAAGCGACAGCTCCCGTGGTGGCCAGAAGCTGGAATGTTAAATAGCCTCTGGGTGTCTGTCTATATATGTTGTGTGTCTATGGCATTGAATGTTTGCCAAGTATATGTACATTGTAATCCGTCCTGAGTCCCCTGCGGGGTGAGAAGGGCAGAATATAAATACTGTAAATAAATAAATAATAAATAAATATTTTGTTCTCATGTTCTCCCTCCACATTCCCACTGAGACTGGGGATATGTGGAACTCACATCTGCAGTTTGTATTAGAGCAATCCATATGAAGTTATTTGCTGACCTAACACTGTGGGTTGGTAGGGAAGATCCATGCTAGGTGTGAGTATATACCGTCACGTCACTTATAATGATTCCATAAATTTTATAGGGTTTTCTTAGGCAAGGAATACTTAGGCTCCTTCTACGCTGCCATATATTCCAGATTATGAAATAAGATATTCCACATCATCTGCTTTGAACAGGATTATGTGAGCCTACACTGGATTTTATATGGCAGCTTAGAAGTGGCATCAGAAATGGTTGTACCAGTCTCCTCATCTGAAATATGGCATTCATTGACAGTCTCCTATGGGGAAAAACTGTTCCAAGACACATGGAGATTGGAAAAACTACTGACCAACAGACCTTACAACCTCTGAGGATGCCTGCTATAGATGTGGGTGAAAAGTCAGGAGAGAATGCTTCTGGAACATGGCTACACAGCCCGGAAAACTCACAGCAACTAGTGATTCCAGCCATGAAAGCCTTTGACAACACAGTCTCCCACTTCAGTACTAATCAGGGCTGAATCTGTTGAGAGTCCAAGATCAGAGGAGCTCTGGTGCCTTTATTAGGGTATTTTTGCCCCCTTCCAACATTGCAAGATCTTAATATACCATTGCAGCATTGCTATTACTTTTGTTATGTTCAAAAATACATCCCTTTGCTTAGACGAAATAGCAGGCATATGCTAGACTCCCTTTGTGTCTGCACATCTATATTCCTACCAAACTGAAAGGGATGCCATCCCATAGGGAAACCACACCAAATATATATCCATCCACAATTTGCCCAGTGACTTCTTTTGAAAGAGGGGTTCCATGGAAACTGGGGGAAGAGTTGCCGCCTTCAAGCTCACCAAGATCAACTCAATACATAATGATGCCCAGAGGCAGGAAAACAAAAGCCCAGCAGAGGAGTCACATCTGCAAATGCTGGGCTCATAGGCCCCTTCCACACAGCTGTATAAAACCCACATTGAACTGGTTTATATGGCAGTGTGGACTAAGAGCCCTTCCAGACAAGCCTTGTATCCTAGGATCTGATCCCACATTTTCTGTTTATCCTAGGGCCCTTGCACAGCTATATAACCCAGAATATCATGGCAGAAAATCCCACAATATCTGATTTGAACTGGGTTATCTGAGTCCACACTGCCACATATTCCAGTTCAAAGCAGATAATGTGGGATTTTATTCAGCTGTGTGGAAAAAGCTGCAGATAATATGGCAGTGCAGACTCATATAATCCAGTTTAAAGCAGAAAATCTGGGATCAGATGCTGGGAGATAGGGTTGTCTGGGAGGGTCCTGAGTCAAGATCAAGGGATCTGGGCCTGAAACCCTTCACAATGAATCCTGCCCCAAGCTATGGGCTTGTCTGGAAGGGCCCTCAAATAACCCAAGGCCCTTCCACACAGCCCTATATCCCAAAATATCAAGGCAGAAAATCCTACATTCTCGAAGTGTGGACTCAGATAACACAACTCAAAGCAGATCTTGTGGGTTATCTGCCTTGTTATTCTGGGATGTAAGGCTGTACGGAAGGGCTCATAGACAACGAATCGCGAGTCGCTGTCCTTTCCGCGGGTCAGACCTGCCTCCCACGCCCACCTTCCCACACAAAGGTGTGCGGAGGCCACGCAAACCGGGCGGAGATAGCAAAAAGCGGCTAGGCCCCCACCTCACCTTGAAGCAGGGCAAGGCCAGCCTTCCCTGCCTTGGTACGCCCCTGCTACTTTGTTGGGAGAGTCTTCATTTAAGAGAGAGGGAGAGAGGGAGAGAGAGAGAGTCCACCACCACGCCTTCCCTCGCCTCCTCCCATCCAAAGGGGTTCAACCCATCCGCCCGTCTGTGGAAAGGAACGGTTCCAGATGAGAACGGCAAGCGGTGGCCTCTCTCTCCGCCCCTCTCCCTTCCCGGCCCCTCCGTCCCGGCCCCCGCCTTCCTTTGTGCACGGCTTGCGGGTCCGGAGGCAGGGAGGACGGGGAAGGGCTGGAGAGATGACCAAGGCTGGCCACCCGGAGCGGAGGGAGCCGCGCGGGCGTCCCCTTCCTTCCCCGCCAAGGGCCGGCTGCCCTTTGGCCCCAGCAAGTTCCCCAGCGGCGCCGCCGAGACAAAAGGCGCAACTTCTGGGCGAGGGAGGGAAGGAGGGAGGCGGGGAGGCTGGGCTTGCCCTCACCCCTCCGCACCCCACCCCTCCCCACCGGCCCCTTCCCCTCGCCATTGTTCCCTCACCGTCCGCGACGCTCCTTCTTCTTGTCCTTCTTGTCTGAGGCGCTGGGCAGCGAGGGTCCGGGCCATTAAAGGTTCCTGGAGGAGGAGGAGAAGGGGGGAGAGGCCACCGGGGGAGAGGGGAGGCCGGGCAGCGCCGGCACCAAGGTCGCCATGGCGAAGAGGAGGAGGAGGAGGAGGAGAAGGCAGCGGGGCGGGCTCCGTCCCAAGAAGCGGGCTCTGCTACTCGCCGCTCAGTTGTGCAGCCTGATTCCTCCTTCTCCGTCCAGCCCGGCCCCCGCCTCAAGGGGAGGCGGAGAGGGAAGCGGCCGAGGCGGTGAAGAGCCCCCTCCAGTGGCGTCCAGGCGCGCCTCCTCCTCCTCCTCTTCTCCTCCTCCTCCTGAGGGAAGGGGCTCGCGAGCCTCTCTCACCAGGGAGAGGTGTGTGTCTCGTGCGCTTCCCCGGCGCGAGGGGGAGTGGAGTGGCGTGGGGCGCGCGGCTGCCCAGGGGTCGGCTTCCTGAGAGCCAGAAAGAGGAGGGGAGGGGGAACAAAGGGGAAGGGGACCTCGCGCTGTGGGGCGGGGTCGGCGTGAGAGGGGGCGGGGCTACCTGCATCGGGCCCCGCCCACCAATGCTTTCTTCAGCTTCCCACAGAGAAAACCCCAAAAAGGGGATTGAGATGCCAGCCAGAGGCCCCATCTGCACTGCCATACAATGCAGTTTACATGATTTGCTCAGTGGGTAGACTCCTATACAGGCACTCCCCGAGTTACAAACATCCCTCTCATAGTTAAGAACGGGAATGAGGCCCCTTCCACACAGATGAAGAAAATCCCACATTATCTGCTTTGAACTGGGATATATTCTTGAACGGAACATTCAGGCTGCTAAATATGAGAGAAATAGGGTTGGCTCATTATATCCCACATTCATGTGGATGGGTTTGCTAGGGTAGACCCTCTTCCATCCATCCACTAGCATGGCTACCAGCCTCCTCATCTAGTAGACTCAAATCAAGGAAAAGCTTTATAAGAACTACCACTCCTCTTGGCGCCCCCAGCAACAGCAAGGGTGTCTCTCTGGGCAGCTAAACCAGGCGGTCTCAACTGGATGGCCCCCGCGAGGGTCTTCCTCCAGGGGCAAACCAAGAATGGGCAACTTGGAAGACCCTGAATAGACTCAGAAGCAGTGTGGCAGATCAAAATACAAAATGGCACTACCTAAAAGAACCCCACACTCTGTGACTGTGGAGGAGAACAGACAACTCGGCATCTGTATGCTTGCCCACTGTGCCCAGCCTCATGTACAGAGGAGGAATTGTTGGAGGCTACTGACAATGCCATTGCTGTTGCCCATTTTTGGTCAAAAGATATTTAGCAGCCTGCGCTCCTTCTATTTTTATCAGTTCTATCCTAATTTGATACAAAATAAATAAAATAAAACTGGGATATATGTCAGTATATGAGGGATATCTGGAAAGTAAGATTGCAAGTTTTTAAAAAAAAATAAAACAAATAATGAATATATTTTAATAAAACATGGATTATAGCTAGTTATTACATTATTTTTCCACATAATCACCATTCAGTTCAATACATTTTAATCCATGCAACAAGTTTTTTTCATGAGCTGAGTTTCATAAGGGATGGGAATTTTCATGAGCTAAGATTCTCTGGGAACTAGTCTGTTTGAAATAGAGTTAGATAAAGTAACACCTGCACTGATAGTACAGTCAGCAGAGAAGGAATTTTAATTGGCAAAAAATTCAAGGCCTATGCTTCTGGGTGCTGGGAGGGAAATGCCAATTAGGGAATCGAAAGTGGTTTGGTTGACTATGTTTACTTCTGCTTGCTGTAAAGACCCCCAGTTTTCTGGCAACGTCGATGCAGGAAGATTCTCTTGCTTTGGGTTTGCATTCATGGACTTAAGTTTTCTGCTTTGCCTATAGAAGTTTCTAGTTTACGTTTTTGGGACTTTGATTCTATTGGACTCTTTGGGATTCTATTGGATTTATTTTACCTGTACTGCTATGGCTCCTGAAACCTTCCTGCTTGGATTATAGATGTGTTTTCCTTTTACCTTTTTATTCTTCAATATATTACTGATATTACCTGCTTCCAATAAATGACTATATATTCCAAGTGCTGGTGTTGTGTGATTACATCTAGAGGGTCCACGTCCCCTGGAGTGCGACAAAAGGAGACAGACAGAAGAGAAACCTTCACCGCAACGCCAGTTGATGAGCTACTGATGGCTGGCACTGCTCATTCATTTCCGCTGGCTTCCGGCTACATGGCAGTGATACCAACTTTCCCTGAGAAAATTCCCTGCAAGAGCTACGTGCCTTGTAGCCTTACTTTCTGGATAATCCTTGTACAACATGGACTCTGATATTTCAGTTCAAAGCAGATATTATGGGTTATTCTGTCGTGATATTCCGGGTTATATCACTATATGGAAGGGCCCTGAGGCAACAGGTAGTGAGAGAAATCACCCTCTCCGAAGAGAAATTCAGTCCTGGAAAAGTTATTATCAAGGGGGAAAGGTGTGTCTCCACTGAAGCTTTCTCTCCAATCCTTGTTTCCGCAACAAGGCACATTTTTCAAAATCCAATTGTCACAGAGACAGAAAGAAGTGAAATCATCTGAACGGGCACAGGTAGAAAAACAAACACCACCCTAGCTATCCAAAGCGTGTGTGCGCACACACACACACACACACACACACACATATGGCTGCAGTTAAACTTCAAAAATGTACCTGTTCTGAGTTCCAAACAAATTCAACTTAAGAACAAACCTACAGAACCTATCTTGTTTGAACTGTCATATAAGTGTACACTAACCTTCAGACATACAGCTTCATGGTACAATGCTAGAAAATATCGACCATTTTGGCTACCTTGGCCACCACCCCTCCACAACAGTTAATGTTGACCCTGAAATAGAGCACCATCTGAGCTCTGTGAGTGTAGCATCCCCCGGAATTGAGCAGAGAAGCTCTTAAATAGTTCTTTTCTGTAGCCTACATCCCGGGGTGGAGTTTGATATCATTTTTATTTCATTTTTTATTTTACATCATTTTTACCCCACCACTCTCAATCCCCGAGGCGGGACTCGGAATGGTTAACAAAAGCAGCAATTCGATGCCACAATCAGCACAGTATAAAACCATAAATACATATAAAATACATATAAAATTTAAAACCATATCAACAAGACATTAAAATAAGCAATACTCAATCCACACATCCATTGATAAGCCATAAAACCATATCCTCATATCATAACATCTTGCCAATCCGACTCCAGTTAAGTGCTGCTTCTATTATTTTGCAAAACACCTTTCCTACATTTTACAGAATGCAGTGAGACTTGTAACTTGGTGAGCTTATTGGAATTCTCTAGTGCACCTTCCTGAACCATGTATAGCATTAGAAGTCTCTGGCAGAAAATACCTCCTCATCAACAAACTATAAATAATAGAATTCAGTAGAATGGAATCATGACAGCTAAGGCAATATCCAGGCACTGATATCATATAGTACAGATACATCACTGTGTGGGTGAAAGCTTGATAATACATTTGCTTTTGTAGGAAATACCATATTGACTACACTCCCAAACTGTACTCTAGTTTACCCATTTGACGTGTATAACTGTTTCTGAACTTGAAGTCTCCTTTTAAATATAATGGCCAACAGCCATTGACTTGTCCTCTATTAACTTCTCTAACGGTGTCTTAATCAGTGGTCTTAATCATATCTGCAGGCAGTTAATTTCCTAAACTAATAAGACATTTATGTCAAGAAGTATTTTCATTTGGCTAATGTACTGTGAATAGGCTTTACTGGGTCACCTCAAGATCTAATGGAGCAAGGTTAAAGAAATAAAACTCCGTATTTGCAAATATTATTTTGTAAGTCTTTGTCACATCCCCTCACTTTGCTTTGGTTATCTGCCTGCCTCAGATAGAGTATTCATAGGCTTTAGCCAAACTTACCAGTCTTGGTAAAATGTTTCAACTTTGAATGTTTTTCCTGAGTAATCCATACAGAAAGCTGTACAAATTTGTATGTGAGACCAAATTGCTCTATGTGATGAAAAGCCATAAAATGATAACAAAGAGCAGCAAAGCAATATTTCCTAACTAGGTATGCAGATACCAAAATGGCAGAGAGGAAATGTAAGTGAATTAAATGTAAAATAATGGTTTAAGTGAAATATAGTGTGTGAGAAAAAAAATCTGGCTTTATGCATAAGTCTACGAGACTTATACATAAGTCTACAATCATGGTAGATAGTAGATTGAGACCTTCTACTTCATCACACTACTAGAGAATGTGATGAAGTAGAAGGTGTCAAGCTAAATCCGGTTTCTGCCTCTTGCAGAATTCTGGGGTTTGTAGTTTAGGGAGGAGCCTTTAACAGCCTCACTAAACTACAAACCCCAGAACTCTTCAGGAGGCAGAAACCAGATTTTAAGTGGATTCATTCTTTAGTGTGATGAGGTTCTTAATTCAGCTTTCCGTTACAAAGGACAGAGCAAACTCCTCAAACCTTCGACTGTCTGACCCTTGCCTTTCTCACCTGGAGGCATGTACAATTTGTTCTGGTTGTGTTTATGTGTTCTAATATAGGTATGTATAAATGCACAGAACCTTTCTGGAAGAAAAAAGAAAGCATTCCTTTATTGTCGAAGGCATTCATGTTTCAACTTGGGGAAAGAACCAAAGCAGAGACCTGAAAGTTTCATACGCAGTGTGGAGTTTGTGAATGGAGGGACAATTTTCTCCCTCTTGGCACCTAGATGGAGGCATCTGCCCCAAATAGTTGAACCAAGGTGTCAAAAGAGAACAGTTGCTACTTAATGTCAACGAGAAGAAAAAATGTTATTGGAGGGTTTTAAAAAATTCCCATGTGGCCAACCCCCTCCCCTAAAAAGAAACTCCATCTCTGCCTTGCCTTGGAAACTATGCACCTTTAATATGAAGGAACACTGTTTGCTATTCCACCTCACACAACAAAATGTTTGAACCACTCATGCTGCCTCTCTTGTAATATTAGAATGAAGAATAATTATGCTAATAATTTTAAGGCATTTTGTAGACTGCAAAATCAAAAGGCAGTTACTACAGTCTGGATCAAAACATTTGAATGAACATTTTATGGCATATCATAAAGATGCAAATTAAGTAAGAGGAAAATACCTTGATTTTGATGTACATGAAAGAAGACAGCAAAGATGATGAGGAAAAAAAACCATTTTCTGTAGCTTCATTTTAGATGTATTCCATACTGTTGCATGCTACAGCCATAATCTTTACATATATCACATACAAAATAACAGATGCCATATGACAAAAACTAGTATTCCTTGATAAAAGAAGACATGGAAGTAAATATGCATTCTTACTTTTCTATTGCCTCTGTGAGTTAAGTGATTTGTAATACTGTTGTACTCAATACTGTATTATTTGATCATTCTAGGATAAAAAATTACTGTTTATCTTCAGCTGATGTGCAAGTTTGAAGATTGTAATTACAACTTGTCCCAGAAAGTTGTCATTGTTTATTGCAAAGCAATAGAAATGTGATTTTGCATCAGAGGTAGTGGAGACTAGAGACTGGTTTTTAAGCTGATGTCAGATTTGTTCCATTTAGTAAAAATGCTGGTGAATAATAATAATAATAATTTGCTTTGATTTATTATGAACTAGCCATCCCCTGCCACACGTTGCTGTGGCCCAGTCTGTGTATATGTACTTTGTGTATGTGTGTATATGTGTGTATATATTTGTGTATATGTGCATATACTGTATATATATATATATACACACACACATATGTTTGCGTATATATGTGTGTGTGTGTGTGTGGTTTTGTGCATGCGTTGTAATGTATTTTTTATTTTGTCTTTTAACTCTCTTCTGCTGTGTTTTTCAGTGTTTTTATGAGTGATGGTCACTCATTGGCCTGATAAGTGTATTGTGTCCAAATTTGCTGTCAGTTCATCCAGTGGTTTTTGAGTTATGTTAATACCACAAATGAACATTACATTTTTATGTATATAGATTTCATAATAGATGCATGTTACAAAACAGTTTTTAAAATGGGCAGATGTCTGAACATATTGAACTGTCACAATGCTGGGTCCTGGCCCGGCCCCTTAATCACACACACAGAGACAATTGATCAATTAACTATTTATTGTATAATAAAAAACAGGTGTGAAAGAAGAATGTCCAAGTAAAAAGCAATTAGTCCAAATTAGCTGGCAAAAAGTGCCAATAACAATCCAGGGGATCTCTCAAGGCAAGTCCATAAAAACAAAGCGAATCAAAAGCAACAAAGTCTCCGTTGGTCAAGGCAAGGCAAGGTACAAGGTCCAGGGTGCTTGGCAAGGCAAGGCAGGGCAAGGCAAGGCAGGGCAAGCCAACGCTGGCTTCAAGGATCAGGAACGCTTCACTTCCTTGGATCAGAAGTGGCCGTTCAACTGAGGATCTGTTCCCAGGGAATGTATATTTAATCTCCTCCTTTGTGAGCCCAACGACGCTCTAGGCTTTGATGCCATTCCCTTCTATGAGCCTCGATGCTCCTTCTGCGGTCAAAGCTCCTTCCCTCCCTTTCGCCAGCTGTCTCACTATATTCATGAGAAACATCCTCCTCTTCTGTCTCCATGGACTCGGCCCCCGCGGGTTCCCAGATTCGTTCTTGGGAACCTCGCCCACCTGGATTCTCATACCAATTATCTAATCCTTGGTCAAACTGACCTTCCTCGTCCTCGTAGGCATCGGGCCAATCGTCTTCCCATTGCAAGCTCTCTGTGGGAGATGCAGGCCCAACAGCCCCCTCATCCATTTCACCTGACTCCCCATCAATCGGGTCCAGAGCAATTGGGACCCCCGGGGCATCCCCAGACCCCCCTGGCTGGGCTGGGGGCTGAGCTGGGGGCAGGGCTGGAGGCTGGGTTGCTACATGAACTATCTTTATCAATGCAAGATAAAAGCGTTAGAAGTCAGAGCAAAGATATATTTCAAAAGAGCAGCAATACTGTGATATAGGAAGATAATATAACTATGTTGTATCCCAATTGCTTTAGCAATTATTTGTAGAATTAGCAGTTTGGGAGGGGTCTAATATTTAAGGCATTTAAATAACTACATGACCTGTTCCCTAGGAAGAAAATCAACCTGAGAAACTGAACTTTAACTTTAACCTCAAGCTACATAGCAACCAAAGCCAACCAAGTTATTATGGCACATGAGGCAGAATATATCACAAATGCTTCTCCACACCCTAGCAGCAAAATTGTAACAGGATACACAATAAGCATTTTATACATCCTCCAGTTCAACTCCCAAATTGCTGACTAAGGTTGTTAAGATTTCAGCTAGGATCATTGATAAGGAAGTCTGTGCCTGGTGAGCTTCCACTAAACCAGATCGGCTCAGATTGAGAACAAGCGCATTGAGTTGAAGGCAAAGCTACAGAGGTTTGTTGTGATTTGACCAAATAGGATGCAAGTACAAGCAATACACTTCAAAATGTACAAGCAAATTCATAGACAAATACATGACATTTTATACAGTTCTGACAGCTATTCAGACTTCTCACTCCCTTCCCTGATTGGCTGAGAAGAGAGGCAGGCCAGGATCTGCACCATGATTGCCGAGGGGTTCCTCTGATGTCACAGCCTGCAGGAGGAGATTCCTGTGGAAGGAAGGAAGACAGCTGGTAGTTGGTCAGCTTGAAGGACCAATCCCTTGCAGGGATGTCTTCCGGAAGGGAGCAACCCTGGAGGAAATGGTGATTCAGATATGCTTATGAGTTTTTGATTAACTCAAGTGTCCAGTTCCATGTGAGACAAAGGGTGCAAGACCCAAAAGACAAAGGTGGTAATTTCAGACAATCATGAGCTTGGCTACCCTTAGTTAATGGAATTCATGTTTGCTAAGTCCCCTCTTCCACAGGAGGGGCATACTCTCGGTCTCAAGCTGAATGAACAAACATCCTGAGCAGATCCTGGTAACAAAGAGAATCATCTGTCTTCAAGATACATTTGCTAGTTTATATATTTAAGAATTGACACAATACATAAATGATACAAGTTACATATAAAACCTCAAGTTGATACATTTATTAAATGGTTAGCTTTGTTTTTGTTTAAGAAATTTGCTCCTACATGCATATGGGGTAAGAATGTGACAAAGTACAAAAATGTTATAACAAAGTAAAGAAGGAAATGGAAGAATTAATAGGGTATAAACTGGAGTTGAATAAAAAAGAATTATTCACCCAGAAAGTAGATAGGAATGAAAACATTAAAGATTAGGAAGAAATTATAAAATATATGACAGTCGCTGCCCAAGCAATGGTGGCCTTGAGCTGGAAAGAACATAGAAAATAGGAAGTAAAAAATGGTCTGAATATTTATATTTGAATATTTCTCTGTTTTCATGCTCCAGGATTACATCCTTGAAAGGAGAACCAAGTACACAACAGGCCAAATCAAGAAGAACTGGGATCTGAAATGGGAAAGACTGATAGAGTAAATGGAAAAAGAAAATACAAATAACTGAACCATACTCCCTCCATGACTGATCAACTAAAATAATATTTGAATGAGGGAGAGTACTGTTCCCTGAGGATTGGGAGAGAGAGGGAAAGGAGGAGAGAAATATCGATAGACACAGGTGGGAGATAACTGTAGAATTGGTAATGTTAAGAAAATTAAGAGAATAACATTCTGTTTGTATTATTAAATAGTTCCTGAATTTGATATTATTCTACCTGTGTTTACAATAAAAATAATTTTTAAAAAGATTTGATAGAGATTTTAGGGTACAGCTATTGCTAGGTCCACTGCGAAGCCTCTAGCGGCTTCAACGTTTTGCAATTTTGGAGCAGTTTAAAATGTTTTTAAAACAAAGAAAAAGCATATATCTTGCTTGGAGTCTCTTTATAGTCTATAATTCATTGGGGGGGATGGGGTGCATTAGTTCAACAACATACTGGCTGCATCACTACCTAATAGTGTTTGAATAGTATTTTTTATTATGTAATTAATCTTTTCATATGTGATACCATATCAGAAAGGTCTTTTTGGGCTGTATTTCCACAATACCATAAGAATGCAGGACAGCACATGGAGCATGAAATTCTTAAATGGAAACTACGGCATATATACCATGCACCATAGAAGTGCACCACAAAAACCTGCAATTTAACACAGCAGTAAGTCTAAGTAGAGGGTTATCCATTGCCTGTGTGCCTGGTAATGGGTAGAGAACCCCATCAGCATTAGATATTAGTCACAGTTCGATACAGTTCTGTCAGATTTCATTGCATTAGTACCTCCTTCTACATTACTTAATATGTTATTTAGGAACCTCCATATTTTATAAATAAAGAAAAAGTGGGCTGAGGCAAAATTGTTCTTTCTACAGCCCTTCTACCTTTCCAATATTTCCTATTTTTCAATGTATATGCATTTCAAAGTTATTAACTACAGTACAGAATGGCAGGATCTCAAACAGCTGCCTTTGAGCCATAGATCTGTAGACTTTGTTCATACTGGGTGTGCCCTTCCTTTTTGGCCATTCTGTCATCTCCATTGCATGTTCCAGCCTTCTTTCCCCCATCTCTTTCCCCCCATTCTCATGAGACTCACTCATGTTTTAGAGAACTCGTGTACTAGTATACAGTATTGGCTAGAAAATTAGAATAGTACAAGAGTGGCACAGGTTCAGTGATCAATTCAGCCAGGAAACTGTCTAAGGCCCCTTCTAAACTGCCATATAACCCAGATTATCAAATCAGATAATCATTATCTGCTTTGAACTGGATTATATTAGACTACACTGCCATATAAGCCAGTTAAAAGTAGACAATCTAGATTTTATATGGCAGTGAAGAAGGGGCCTCAGTAATGTCTTGTACCTAGACATCGACATTCAGCATAATCTGCTTTTCAGCCCTGTTGTGAGGATAAAATGGGCAGAAAGACATATACATTATCTTAGAAAATGCAAAGTTATTGCTTTAGTTAATTAATTGCTTTCATCATTCTTCTTACATTTCATTCAGTTCTACCATTCCTCCACAAGACCATATTTGTGTCCTGTGCCTCTATAATACCACAGCTGTCCAGTCAATGGATGCCAGGGATTATTTTGCCCATCCCACCTTTGTGATATTAGAATACATTAGCCAGTCACTGACAGATGTATGACCAACACTACCAAATTCATGAGTGTATATATCATTAGATTGATCAGGTCAGGGCTGGGTAGACTTACGTTTTGCATGGTCCACTGTGTTTTTCCCCTCTAGAACTGCAAGGTCTGTTGAGGGAACCAGAATCAAAACAATGGCATAGGCAGAAATAGTTAAGGAAGAAGTAAGGAACACATGCCTCTGAGCATAGACTTAGCCAGGAGTTTGCAGTCATTTGAGAGCAAAGATCACAAGATCTTTCACATACGAAATCATCCCTGGTTTCTTCTAAGCATTATTTTTTGCCTCCAGCAATAATTTGGGTTGCCACTGTTAGATAGCTGGGCATCCCTGTTTCTTGCCAACCAAATCAAATCACCCAGAGATCTGATTTCAGGACATGCTTGGTTTAGGTAATTACTGAAACTCCTCCTTCCTAATGTATTGTGTTCTTCAAGCTATTCATGCTGCTCCTAATAAGCATTACCACTGAATAGCAGCAAGAAGCAGTCATGTACTGCTCTGAGCATGAGCAGATAAGGACTTGGTTTGCCAGAGGGAATATACCTCCACTCAATCATACCGTAAGCATCTATCTGAATTGCAAACGTTCCAAAGAAACAGAAGAGGATGGATGAGGAGGTTAATAGTCTCATTATATCTGCTGTTGGTTAGTAACCTCTTTTTGCCCCTCATTATGGCATCAGTGCAGCCCACAGAGCTGTGAAATTACACATCCTTTTCTAATAACAGCTGAGAAATCCAATGCCTCCTACTACTATAAGAGCTTTCAAATGGCATAAACCATTTAACCACACTGCGATTGCAATTTCAGATTTGTATGCTCACGTGCAGAAGACAACTTTTTCAGACAGAGGAGTATTGTAAAGTATCATGGCCCATAAGTATGTGGTGTAATGTAAAATAAACAATGTGTAGTTCATGTTTGGTCAGCCCACACACTGCTTTGCCAGAGAAAGAAAATATGCCATGCAGACTAAACAGTAAAGAACAAGTAGTTTACTCTTCTTAGTTCAGAACAACATATGTACAGTGTGATCAGTTGTACCAACTCACATAGCATCCTTTCATGAGAAATTTAAAATTGTCTTTATTTGTCCATGTGGAGAAATTAATTCCTTCCAGCAGCTCATTAAACAAGAGCTCAGTCCAAACTCTGTCTCTGCTTCTTCTCTCTCTGCTGCTCTAAGCACCTGCATAGCTGAAGTCTGAACAAAAATGTAACAGTATCCAAAAGTCCTAGGCTCAGTTTGTTCCCTGGCCGTAGCCTGATCAATCAGCTTCATGTGTGTTATTTTACAGTTGACACACACACTAATTCCTTACATGCTTCAAGAAAGTACACGCAATATATGTATGTCTCTTAATTTGGTAGTCTCTGGCCAAATCTATTTTTGGAAGTTTCTATATCCCTTGAAGCAGTACTTGGAGGAAAACCTGAATCAAGTGATGCTGAGAAATTAGCCTTCTTCATTGATATTGGCACCATCTATTCAACCACATCGTTATGAGAATCCAGATACCTTGTCTCCCAAACTATTGCCTTACTTAATCCACGTGAGTTTTACATTAAGTACTGGCTTGTAGCGGTTTTGAAAACTTTGGTTGTAACTGTGCAAGGTTTTTTTGAAGTGAATGACCATTTTTGTCTGACTTGATTTGAGTTATGCATAATGTGTTACCTGCTTGGTGAAAGTGTCAAGTGTGGAACATTGACGATTTAAAAATGCTGTGTCTGTGCCATTAAGTTCAAATTAGAGGGAATTATTTTGTTTTCAATGCAAAACTTAGTTTTGATTACAAATTAGAGTGCCCAGTTCATTTTGGCTTGAAACAATATAACAGTATGAGCATATATATATATATATATATATATATATATATATATATATATATATGGTATATGGTATATGGTATATGGTATATGGTATATGGTATATGGTATATGGTATATGGCAGTCTTTCTCAACCAGTGTGCCGTGGCACACTAGTGTGCCGTGACGGACCTCCTGCTGTGCCGCGAGAAAAGCTCTCTGCCCCCCTTCCTCCCCCCCTTCCTGCCGAACTCCTGCTGCTTGGGGGAGGAGGAGGAAGGACCGGGGAGTGGCGAAGAAAAAGAAGAAGGGGCCGGGGCGCTGCCTCCTTCGGCCGTTTCCCCAGCCAGCCTCCAATCCGCCATGACTCCCACCATGACTCTCGCCCCTCACTCACTGAAGCCGCGTGGAGGAGGAGCCCCGCCCACTGAAGCCCGTTCACCGCTCATGCTCCTCCTCTGTAGGTGAGCTGAAGCTGGGGGAAGGGGGCAGGACATGGCTATGCCCCTCCCCCAGCTTCGCACTCCCAGCAGCTGCTCCAGCCTTGCGGGGACAGTGCAAAGCCAGCATTGTGCCGGCTCTGGCACCGCTGGCTTGGCACTGTCCCCTCAAGGCTGGAGCAGCTGCTGGGAGAGGTGAAGCTGGGGGGTAGGGGGCGGGGCATGGTGCATCCTGGCTCCGCCCCCTCCCCGGCTTTGGCACTCCCAGCAGCTGCTCCCAGCAGGCCACCAACCCCCAACCGTTCTTTACTGTGTTAGAGTGTCATTTTGTGTCATTTTGGTTGGTGGTGTGCCCCCGGATTTTTTTAATGTTAAAAGTGTGCCGCGGCTCAAAAAAGTTTGGGAAACACTGGTATATGGTATATGGTGTGTGTGAGGGGGGGGGATGTGCTATTTTAGTTTGCTGGCCACTGGTGGCTTTCATGCCACCAGGATGGTGTATCAGGTATAATATGTACTCCAAACTTAAAAAGAGCTATCCAAACATATTTGAAGGATAGAGTTGAACATCTTGTAAGACTTGACATATGTATACAGCTTTTGGTAGTGGGCTGGTTACACAAATCTAATAAGCCACATCTCAGTGTCTTCTTTTTCCTTCCAAAAACCAGCAGCAGCACTGAAGCTTGATGCCCTCGTGTCCTACCTTTGATCTTAACATCAGAAGAATCATGTTACTCCATATATTCCCCATATATTCCCCAGAGATCACTACGGTCGAAGGAACAAAACCTCCTTGATGTCCCTTCTATTCGAACTTACCACTCATCAGCTACTAGGCAAAGAGTCTTCTCAGTGGTGGCTCCGACTATATAGAACGCTTTACTGGATGAAGTTCGATCAATTAGAGAACTGGCCCCTTTCCGGAGGGCTTGTAAGACTACCCTTTTCTGGCAAGCATTCAATCTTAGCGGCCCCTCTTAAAACTTGTAGAAACTTGGTTTTTATATGTATTGCTTTTTAATGTATATGCTTTTAGATTTTGTGAACCCCCTTGAGCCTACGGGGAGGAGCAGTATAGAAACCGAAATAATAATAATAATAATGTTGGATCAGAGCATTGGCCTATCTAGTTCATCATATTGCTCATCTGCTGGGTAATCTTGTCTCTTTTTCTCTAGCAACTGCCTCTGATCCTGGAAGTGATACATAATCATCTTGAGTATAAACTGATGATGATCCTTGCTTCCCTTGGTGTCCCTTGGTAAGCATCAAGATAAAGTAAAGTGGGCTAATTTGACTCTTAAGAATGTTTTGCTTAATGTAAAGCCTACATTTAACTCCAGCAGTGACAGAACAAAAGCTTTTTGAGAGACTCCATGCACTCGTTGTAGTGGGGCCCAGAGCCTTGCACAAATCTCAAAAAGAGGTGCTTTGTAACTTCAAATGTGGAGCTTCTTTCAAAGAAGTACCAAATCCATCTGAACAAGTTTTACAGGAATTGGAAAAAAAACATGCTGATCAGGGCCGTAGCCAGGATTTTGATTCGGGAGGGGCTGAGTTTGATTGGGGGGGGCCTGAATCTGAGTGGGAGAGGGTCTACCCTAGCAAACCTTTTGTATTGTTATCCCAATACCCCCATGCACAGGGCCGTAGCTAGGATTTTGATTCGGGGGCTGAGTTTGGTTGGGGGGGGCCTGAGACTGGGTGGAAGAGGGTCTACCCTAGCAAACCTTTTGTATTGTTATCCCAATAACCCCATGAATGTGGGATATAATGAGCATGGTGATCAGATCATGATATGAATAAACATAACAGTTTAAATAATGTACCAGTAAGGCCTTCTCGCGGACCACCCTGAGAATTTCGGGGGGGGGGGGCTGAAGCCCCCTTAGCCCCCCCCCCTGGCTACATGCCTGATGCTGATGATATGCATTCTTTTGCTATCAAATGCAGTTTTCTAAGCCCTGTACCAAATTGATTTGATACATTTTGATAGTTTTGATCTGTACATAATATTCAATTCATAGCCCACAATGTGCTGCCACACTTAATTCATTTTTCAATTTTTTCAATTGTGTACCTTTTGGAAACAAATCCCACAAATGGAGAAACCATTGCTCTTTCTCTTTTACTGCTTTTGTTCCCAGTCACCTTGTAGCCGCAAGGGTTATGCTCCAACCATCATTCACCACATTGACACTTTCTCTGTAACACTTTAAGCAAGCAAGCAAACTGTAAAGTTGTTACTGAGTGCATTAGAGTTCTTTCCAAGCTATGGAAACCCTATAAGACAACTTGTCAGATGGATTTTGGGATAGGATTTGTTGAAAAGAGGCTTGTGGCTACCTTCCTCTGAGGCAGAGAGACAAAGCCTTGCCCAATATTATGCATAGGTTTCCATGAGGGTGGGTTGAAATACCAGTCCTCTGGAATCCTACTTGAAACCTGAAACCACCATACCATGGGGCTGCAGGGGCTGCAGGGGAGGATCCAGACCAAGAACAATCCAAGGACCTCAATGGCAGAGCAGGCGGATGACAACATCTTATATGTTGCAATGGCTGTGAAGGCGGAAAAAAGCTGCAACAGATAAGAAGCCATTGTCATTGTGTTAACCATGCCACTGGATGTGCACCTCATTCTGTGAAAATTGTGTGTTTATCAGGTGTGCACTGACCTCCACACATTTAAAAACACTCACACACAGGTGTCTTCCAAGAAAAATAAAACAAAAGCCCATGGTGTTCAATGAGTGGCAACGGGGGCAGGACTGTGAAATCTAGAAGCCTCTAGTCACAGACTGGCACGTGGATGGTGGATATGGATTCAATTGTTCTACCTCAAGATCCAAGGCAGTTGACTAGTCTGGCATCTGTATCCATGACTGAGCTGCCCTTTTTAGGATCCACTCTGCTCACCCCACATGGGGAGGGGGCAAGAAAAGATGCCCTAAACATAGTCTGCCTCTCTTATCCCAGAGTGGACTACGACATCCAGAGGGGTCACCACCTTCTGGCCAAAAAGGAAAAATGAACTGTGGAACAAGGAATGTATGGGCAGTGGTGGACAACCCAGACAGTGAGCGCCCTGCATGCAGAATTGCTATTATTGCAAGGGAGATGGGACACTTTAATATCGACATAGCAGCACTTTAGGAGACCTGGAGAGCAGGAGAAGGACAGCTGAAGGAAGAAAAGGAAGCTACACCTTCTTCTGGAAGGGATAGCCTGAAGAAGAGTGAAGAAGACATGGAGTCGGCTTTGCTATCAGAAACAACCTGGTGAAACATCTGTCTGAAGCTCTCATCGGCATTAACAAACAACTTTCTACCCTCTGAATTAACCTTCCCCAAAACCAATAGGCAACCATCATAAGTACCTATACACCAACACTAGATTCTGATGAAGACATCAAGGAAATGTTTTACTGTCAACTAGACATCATCCTGTTAGAGATATCTAAGGAGGAATAATCATCCCCCTGGGTGATTTTAATATGAGAGTTGGACAAGACTTTGCCCTGTGGCCATGGACCATAGGAAAAGATGGGGTTGGGATCAACAATCCGAATGGCATCCTGCTTCTCACCAAATGCGCAGAACACAACCTTGTCATCACAAACACACTCTTCCACCAGAAAAACAAGCTTCAGACCATCATGGAAGCACTTCCAATCGAAGCATTGACACCTCTATGTAATTATACGTGCCAGAGACCGCCACAATGTGCTCCTCACAAGAGCCATGGTAGGTGCTGATGACTGCTGGACAGACCACAGGTTAATCTGATCCACAATGGCCACCAAGATTGCCCCCAAATGCAGACTTCAAGGAAGAAAGAACATCCCAGCCATTAAGAGCCCTCCAAACAAGCCCTTCTCCAAACAGCACTCAAGGGTTATCTACCCATAGGACACTCTGAAAATGTTGAGGAACATTGGAATAATCTGAAGACCTCCATCATCACAGCCTCTGAAGAAAACATTGGATACCAAACTAAGAAACATCAAGACTAGTTCGATGAAAATGTCAATGAGATCCAACAGTTAATTTATAAGAAAAAGAAAGTCCTCCAAATATGGCAGAGGCACCAATTGAGCTGATAGGAAAAGGATCTATGCCAGTTCAAAAGCTGAGGTCCAAAGAAGGACCAGAGAACTCAACAACACCTAATGGACAAAAAAGGCTCAAGAAATCCAATACCTTGCAGATGTCCATGAGGCAAGGGGATTATTTAACACCACAGAAGTCATCTGACGCTCTGGAGCCAGAGTGAAGGGAGAGAACCAGGAAGACAGAATTCAACCATGTCTCCTGGGTCATCGGTTGGGAATCACCACAGTCACCTATGGACCCACGACCAAGACACTACATTTGGAAGACAATCATACTTGGACACAAGTGATTGCCAATGATGATACTGGCTCAAGGCAATCACATAACTGGTGGTTACTATCAAACTTTTTCAATTGAACAGGTTTTAAAGATTCACTTTTATGTTTTAAAATGTAAAGTTGGCAGCCATATCACTTATACAGTCCCATCTTCGGTTCAGAAATCAGTCACTGCGGGAAGGAAATCATATTGAATTCTATATATATACACAAACGTTTTGAAGTTGTTCTTGTGTAATGTATAGAATAAACATATACATTTGAGTTTGCTGTGATGGAAGAGTTCAGAAAACAAAGTAGCTCCGTCCAGCTGTTCTGCTATCTGACTGGCCTTGTGAGTAGACTGCAGCTCCAGGCCCATTCCATCTGGGTGTGACTTAGGAATCTCCAAGGAGGGAGCAGTATAAAGCTGAGTCGACCAGGCCTGGGAAAACTTGAGTCTTCTGTGGAGGAAGAAGCTTGACAGCTAATTGAGCTGTTGTAATTAAAAACACATTTGAAAACTTGTCTCTTCCGGCAGGCCTACCCAGCCAGTTTCAATCATGAATTTTAAACTTGTGTGTTATGTTTGATCTTTGTTCTGTGCATTTTGTTTTTGTAAAAATGTGTTTTAATGTGTGTATATTATAGAACATTTTTAGATGATTGTGCATTTTTAGCAGTGTTGTGATCCTCCTCGGGCCAAGAGGAGAGGTAGGTAAGAAATAAAATTATATTTTATTTCATGTATTTAATATTTAATAGTAATATGTAATACTAATATTGTGCTGTGCTAATAATATATTATATACACATATAATATTGATAATAATGTCATATGTAATACAATATTAATAATAATAATACAATATAATTATCTATATTTATATTACATGTAATATTACTAATAATATTACAGTATAGTGTTATAGTAAAATATGAGAAATTATGGTATTAATATTGTGCTATGATAGTAATATAATATATTGTATTTACATATAACTTGTAAGTTGCTCTGAATCCCCTTCAGGGTCAGAAGGGCAGCATATAAATGTCGTAAATAAATAATAATAATAATTATTATATGCAAAATAAATGTTTTTAAAAGAGTTATTAGAAAATTGCATCGCATGCCTTAAATTTACTCTGAATCATCACCAGGCTTTCCCCACAGCCAGCTGACCAGATAACCAACTCCATCTGCAAGCCTCACTTCTCCAAAAAGCAGACTATTTTACAGTAGATGAGGGATGGCACTTCTGTTCTTTCATAAGCAGAATCTGTTTTTCAAGAAGGAGAGGTATTTACAGTAGACTGCAACAAACAGAAGGGGTCTTCCAAGACCAATAGCCGGAACTTCCTTTATTCCTTCCACTTGTCCCTGAGTGGGGAGTGTGTGGCAATCCATCTGTTGTTGAACTGCAGCTGCCAGCATAGTCAATGTGCCATCTAATATAGGCATGGGCAAACATCGGCCCTTCAGGTGTTTTGGACATCAACTCACAATTCCTAACAACCAGTAGGGACATGTCAATTATCTGAAACAAGTTGCAAAGTCCTGTAAATGTTGCTGTGAAGATGAGAGAGTATGACAATTTCCATAGACAGAGCCAAAAGAGAAGTGTGCTTTTCAAAACTTAATCCTTCGTCTTCCTCATCAAAAACCCAACAAGGGTTCTACCTGCCATGGTGAAGAAAGCTTCTCTCTCTTAACCCAGGAATTACATTCTACTCTCTTCTTCCTAACCAGAGAAATGCCTTCCAGTCTATCCTACTAAACCCTGGAATCAGTTTCTGAGTGTAAGGCATGATTGATTGTGCCCCCCCCAATCTTCAAACACCACACTCTATCTTACCTGTAGGAAACTCTTTTTCTTCTAGATACGTAGCTCTGGAATTCAGCTCCCATTGTATTCAGCTATTGGCTGCTTATTGAAGTTGGATTCTTACAACATCTGGAGGGCCTCAGGCTCCCTGCCACTGTTTTAGATCCCTTCTACACTGTCATATAATCCAGTTCAATCTGGATTTTATATGGTAGTGTAGAAAGGGCCTTAGATGAAGAAAAAAGAGGTGTACTTATTGGTACTACTGGAGTGAATTGAACCTATTCCTATTTGTTTATTTTTTTTCTGTGTCAGGAACTACTTGAGAAACTGCAAGTCGCTTCTGGTGTGAGATAATTGGTCGTCTGCAAGGACTTTGCCCAGGGGACGCCCAGATGTTTTGATGTTTGTGGGAGGCTTCTCTCATGTCCCCACATGGGGAGCTGGAGCTGACAGAGGGAGCTCATCCATGCTCTCCACGGATTCAAATCTACAACCTGTCGGTCTTCAGTCCTGCCGGCACAAGGGTTTAACCTATTGTGCCACCGGGAGCTCCACATACACTCCTATCATATATTATTTTTTCAATCATAGAACATAGGGATATATACTCTGCAAGATTATCCCCAAACAAATTGGCTTTTAAATACACCATTATTCCACCCAGCACAGGTGAATATAATTGCATACCTACCTGCTTGCTAGAGAGAGAGTTTGTGTGGGTTCAGGTTCCCTGATGGCCTCATGAATTTCACAGGCTTTTTAAAGGCAAGGAATATTCAGAGGTGCTTGTGATAGTTCCTTCCCCTGAAAAACAGCACCTGCTATTTGTTGCTGTAACTCTTTTAAATTATACTGTCTCCATCTAGTGGCAAGCAACAACACAAGTTAAATGTCACCAACATTTAAGAGATTTATCGAATAGTAGGTGGAACTACTTTACAAATAAGTGACTGAGATCCCTTCTACACAGTGGTATAAAATCCACATTATCTGCTTTGAACTGGATTATATGGCAGTGTAGGTTCAGATAATCCAGTTCAAAGCAGATAATGTGGATTATATGCCTTGATATTCTGGATTATATGGCAATGTAGAAGGACCCCAAGAGAAAGAATTTGTGAAAATGGAAATATAGTCCATTAACAGATCTTGAAGATTAAGAAAAAAAAACCCCATGAGGAGCACATAAAATGTTAACGTAGCTTTAGGAACTATAGATTTAAATCTGATTCAGGTCTCTTCTACATTGCCACATAATCAGATTATCAAAGCAGATAATCCAGATAATCAGATAATATGGATTTTATTTGGCAGTGTAGAAGGGACTCTACACTTCTTGTTTCCTCCACACAAATGTTTCATGAATACATGATTCACTGGGTGGTTTGGGACCTGGGATGGACTGCATTTATACATGCAATGATCTTGCAGCTCTTAAAATGGTTGAACCATATATAAGGAGGAATTCAACATTGTAACCTTAAAATACCACATGAAGCACACTTTATGTCCAAAGTGATGTTTGTCCAGTTCAAATTGCATTGGTTTGCCCTGACATTAGTTTCAAGACTGAAAATGCAACTGTAAGGACCAATTTTCACATTAGCCTTTTAGTTTTGAGTCCTGATTTGGAAACTGGGGCCTGGAATGATTACATTAATACAGGTAGAAAACATTACTTTTTTTTTTTTACAGTGGATGGTCCTTTTAATAAATCAGAATTGCAAAGTCAGATATTTGAAATGTTTCACAGTTTCCCAAGAACAGAGATTCAGCAGTTCATATCTGCTGGATGCTGTTAAATGTTTGACTTCCCTATCCCTTGCTCGCATGGTCTGATCACAGATCAAGCAAGAATAATATTGGTAGTTGACATATTATTAGAAGACTATTAGGCTACAATCCTATCCATTCCTTCTTAATAGGAAATAATATTGTGGACGAAATAAACTTTTGCTACCATCAGAAAGCAAACATATCACTATCCCAGTTACCCATGTGGATAACTTCACATTTTGAAGAAATTTGGAGTTTTGGAAAAGAGTTGCTCAATCTATTGTAAGACTGAAAATTTGTCTTCACGCCTGATGTCACCAGTACAGCTCCCTCTCACACACACTCCCTAGCAACACCGCAACTGTAGGCTATGTTTCAGAGTAAAGAACTAGCAAAAGCAACCTCTGAGTAATGTCCTGCCTAAACAAATCCTATGAAATTTGTGGGTTTACCATAAGTGACTTCAAGACATATATACACACAATTTAAGATTAATCAAAGCCAGATAATCTCTGCATATGATAAAGAACAGGATGCACACACACTCAAAGGAAATGGGAAGTGGAAGACAAGCACTGCTTCTAAATGATGACCAGATATAATGGAACTATTCCCAGAGATGTGGAGCACATCTATTCTGGCCATTTAATGCAGTTTGAAGGCAGTTTGAGAGAGTGGTATTTATATGATGCATGCTGTTAATGCACACAGCAATGGACTTTAAAAGTTTCAAACCAAGATAACCAAAGTCAGGGACTACTCTGAAACCGGAAAAAAAATACTCATTTTTCTCAACCATTTGACATCATTTGTTTTATACATGGGCGTGTAGCCTGGGATTGGCTTCATGTCATAATGGATGCCAACTATAAATCATGAATCTTTTAAGAGGAAAGATTGAGATAGGAGACACATATATTAAATATATGTATGTTGTACAAGTAAGTTATAAATTCTATATAATCAGACTCAGAGGAACTGGAATAGTTGATGAAAATGTCTGGAAGTGAATGGTAAAGCTCTTGGCCATATTCTGACTGGCATTTCTATTGAGGTGAAGCTATTAATATCTTACCTGGCTCAGAGATTTCTTTGTGGGCCACTTGTTTGAATTACTGACCCTATCATTTTCCAGGATTTGTTGACAAATTCATTTTTTTTCAATGGCACTTCAGTTTGCAGCAACTTTAGTAGCTCCATTCCATCAAGCTTCTCTGATCCTTTATGGTGAAATAATAATAGTTTGGAAATTAAATTATAAAGGGGAACTGGTGGAGGAGAGGGATTGGGTGTCCGTAGTGCCACCAATCTAAAGTTACTGCTATTATGGTATATGCAGGTATATGACTAAGTTTATGTAAGGATCATCTCCTCATGTGTGTGTATGTGTATGTTTTAGGAAAAGACACCTGGGTAATTAAAGCAATCAAGGGTATCAAGCTTGAACTACTTCCTGAATGGAGTATAACTTGAGGAGTGTTTGTAATGGATTTTGGGACTTACTGAAACACTTGCTTCAGAATTTACATGGAGTAAGTTCCAGGCTGATAGCCTATTATGCTTGTCTTCTTGCACCATTGATGGAAGAAGAAATCTTCAAACAAAGAAGATGCATGAATTTAATGCTAAGGACTTTTATGTGAGTTTATATCTGCAGATGGACTGAGCTATATTTCAAAGCTGAAGTTTTGTGTTTTTGAAGCTGCTTATTTGACTGTTACTTAAGAGTAAATTTTGATTTTCCCATTTACTTGGCTCATATTTACTCATTGTGGATGAACAAAGGGCTGGGAAGTCTGGACAGGACTGCACACATTCTGGGTTTCTTTTCGTATAAACTGCACTAGGTTATGGGCCCAGTTTGCCCAGCTGCCTAGTTGGTCAGTTCCAGAAGTAAACCACTAAAGCAGTGTTTCTCAACCTTCCTAATGCCATGACCCCTTAATATGGTTCTTCATGTTGTGGTGACCCCCAACCATAACATTACTTTTGTTGCTACTCCATAACCGTAGTTTTGCTAATGTTATGAATCGTTACGTCAATATCTGCACCAAATTTGGCACAAATAACTGATACTCCCTAATTTTAATAGTGGGTTGGGCGGGATTGATTTTGGTCATTTGGGACTTGTAGTTGCTGGGATTTATGATTCATCTATAATCAAAGAGCGTTCTGAACTCCACCAACGATGGAATTGAACCAAACTTGGCACACAGAACTCCCGTGACCAACAGAAAATACTGGAAGGGTTTGGTGGGCATTGTCCTTGAGTTTGGGAGTTGTAGTTCACCTCCATCCAGAGAGCACTGTGGACTCAAACAATGATGGATCTGGACCAAACTTGGCCTGAATATCCCATATGCCCACTGGTGGAGTTTGAAGACAATAGACCTTGATATTTGGGAGTTATAGTTGCTGGGATTTATAGTTAACCTACAATCAAAGAGAATTCTGAACTCCACCAACGATGGAATTGAACCAAACTTGGCACACAGAACTCCCGTGACCAACAGAAAATACTGGAAGGGTTTGGTGGGCATTGTCCTTGAGTTTGGGAGTTGTAGTTCACCTCCATCCAGAGAGCACTGTGGACTCAAACAATGATGGATCTGGACCAAACTTGGCCTGAATATCCCATATGCCCACTGGTGGAGTTTGAAGACAATAGACCTTGACATTTGGGAGTTATAGTTGCTGGGATTTATAGTTAACCTACAATCAAAGAGAATTCTGAACTCCACCAACGATGGAATTGAACCAAACTTGGCACACAGAACTCCCATGACCAACAGAAAATACTGGAAGGGTTTGGTGGGCATTGTCCTTGAGTTTGGGAGTTGTAGTTCACCTCCATCCAGAGAGCACTGTGGACTCAAACAATGATGGATCTGGACCAAACTTGGCCTGAATATCCCATATGCCCACTGGTGGAGTTTGAAGACAATAGACCTTGACATTTGGGAGTTATAGTTGCTGGGATTTATAGTTCATCTACAATCAAAGAGCATTCTGAATCCCACCAACGATAAAATTGGGCCAAACTTCCCACACAGAACTCCTAAGACCAACAGAAAACACTATGCTTTCTGATGGTTTTTGGCGACCCCTCTGACACCCCCTCACGACCCCCTCGGGGGTCCCGACCCCCAGGCTGAGAAACACTGCACTAAAGACTGTAGCAAGAAGAAATTTTGTTTTGCATTGTGTGTTTACTTGCAAACAAGAAGATGAATCCTGGAGTGAATTTTGCTTTCCCTATGGCCAGGCTAAATGGCAATAACTATTCCATTTAGAAACTAAGGATGGAAAGTTATTTAAGGAGGGAATCATTATGGGAATGTACAGAGAACCCAGTCCAGCATCCAGCTACAGCAGAGCAACAGAGGGCACAGGAAAGAGCCAGATCTACTCTTATCTTGGGCATCGATGATGATCAGCTAGTCCATATATGCAGCCTGCCTACTGCCAACACGATTTGGGTAAGGCTCAAGAGAGATGCATGCTTCTGGTTTGGCAACAACAGTGGTTGTGCTGGCGAGATATCTATACAGAAAGAGACTGGAGAGAAATGAAAGTCTGAAGGACCATTTGCAGACATTGCAGAGTTTGGTTTTTTTTTGCAGCTGGAGGAGACTTTAAACTTACAGAAGCAAACAAATGTTTTATTGTGTTGTCCTCTATGGACGATTCTTTTGACGGGATAGTAAATTCCTTAGAGTCGCTCCCACAAGCACAATTAAACCTGCAATATATTTGTGCAAGACTTCTAGCAGAGTGGGAGAGAGAGAGATCATTGTCTGGAGTCTGCAAACACAGCAGGACATCTTCAGGAGATGCAGTCAGCTGGAGTTGCACACGAGGAGACAGAGAGTGTCTGTATGGTAGAAAGGTGCTTCAACTGTGGGTCTCCAAACCACTTAAAGATAAGCTGCCCAACGCAACAAAGGAAGCAAGGGAAGGTGAACCAGAGGAGGGGTTCCTCACATGTAAAAATTGTGAAGTCCCAGAGGAGTCCAGCAGATGAGGACACATTTGACATGGACTCTGGATGTTCACAGCACATAGTGAACAACAAAAGTTTAATTTGTAATCCTGTAAGTCCTGAATGCTCAAATGTTACTCTTGCAGAGGGAAAGCTTTATCAAGTACAAGGTCAAGGGGAAGGTTTTGTTAAACATTTGGGGAGAACATTAAGGAATGTATTTTTGCAAAAACTGGATAAAGGTTATGCAGTAAATTTTTCTGGAGGCAAGGTCAGGATTTTGAAAGGGAATTACTAAGTTATGTGGAACTGGGGTATTACAGGGGGATTTGCATGTGTTAACCCCAAAAGGTAATACAGATGAGGTAAATGTAATTAGTAAAAATGCTCCATTACACCAGGGATGTATTCATGATTTACATTAGGTCACCCAAACTTCAAAAGGTTATATAAGATGCAAGATTTCAGTGAAGGCATTAACTTGGAAAAATTGTAAGAAGTTTCTAGATTGCAATGTATGCAAGAAGACAAAAGCACAGTCAACTCCAATTAGCAAGAAAGGTTTAAGAAACTGAGGTTTTCCAGGTAGTATATGCTGATTTAATTGGTCCTTTTCAGCAGAGTAAAGGTGGAGCAGTTTATGTTCTGTGTTTGTTAGATGATTATTCCAATTTTTCTTGGAGTTTTCTGTTGAGGTAAAAGTGAGGTTTTTGAATTTTTAAAAAAATTGGGTAGCCTATGTAGAGGCAATTTGGAGCTGAAGTAAAAGCTCTGCAAACAGATAAACGAGGAGAATTTACCTCAGACAGTTTGGAACATTTTCTAAAGCAGGAGGGAATAAAGCACCAACTCACATGTGCTTATCAGAGTGCAGAAAATGGAAACATTGAAAGGTTTGTGAAGAAAATACAAACAGTAAAAGATTCCTTATTAGAGGATTCTGGGTTTCCCCAAAACCTATGGGGAAAAGCAATATTAACTGCATGTTACCTGATTAACAGACTCTGGTGTGAGCCTATTCAGAACACACCTTATTTTATGTTAAATGGCAAGAAACCCCCATTAGGGCATTTGCTAACTTTTGGAACACAGGCATGGGTGTTCATACCCAAAGCATTAAGAAAGAAGGGAGAAGCCAAAGCCAGGAAATTAATAATGGTTGGGTGTCCTCAGGGAGCAAAAGCTTGGTGTTTTTTTAGATATAACAATTGTTATATCAGGGTCAGCAAATTTTGCCTTGATATTCTGGAATATAGGGCAGTGTGGAAGGGCCCCCAGTCTAGAAAACAACATATTGAGGTGAAAAGAGCTAAAGGTAGGTGATATTCCTTCTTAGCATACTAGAATATGAACAGAACTAAATCAGCCAGAAAACTAACCAATTGAAGAGGTAAGTGTAGAAATAATTAGAATTGATCACATTGTGAGAAAACACAAAGGTGGAACACAAAGCTGGGCAGACACAGCTATTAGTTTAAAAACCAGCAAAATATTCCAGTACATTTTAGGGATAAGGAGGAACATAACTATTCTGTAGGCCTCTTCGGAACAGCTCATGTTGACCTTAATATTCCTTGCTATCCATTTAAACATTGCCAAGCCCATTACATCACTGTTACTTTCCAAAGCAATCAGTCCACCATAAATAGTTTCCAGACCAATGCGCAGCCATAGTGGGTTGTAGCACAAAAGCCAATTGAGGATTTTCTGCCGTTCTCCAATATCCTTCCAGAGATGTCTGTCCTTTCGAACCAGCAAGTGTTTTGCTTCGATTTCAATTTCCAGTCTTTTTATTGCTTTCACCATCTCATCACAGGTAAACAAGTGACAAGCTGGTCTACGAAGTCTGTTTAATTTGTACCGGGCAGTATAGGCTCTTAGGGAGGCTTCCTCTTTTGTTGGCGCTTTAGGAAGACTGGATTTATGATTACACTCTGTTCCCAATGTGAGAGATGCTGCATTGACTTGTGAAATGTCTGTTTTAACAGTAAAGTCATCAGGAGTAAGTATAAAATTCAGCCACCAAGCAAACCCTCGTTGCTGTTTCTTTCCAGCGTTCATCAAAAAACATGTTCTTTGCCACAAAAGGCATTGGATGCCTAGGAGTATCTGTTTTTAAAGGTGTCACGAAGATCAGCGGAGATCGTGCAATAGGAGGTACTTTTCTAGTTCTTCCCGTAGTCCTGAATTTTTGAGATAAGGAATCAGTTCTCTTCTTCCGTTGTTTCTCTCTGTTCACGGATTTGCAAACTAATGTTTGCAAAGTGGCCTGATTTTCATTTTCTACACAAGCCATCAGAACTCTTTCTTTTGTTTTCCTCCCCGTATGCTTCATTTCCATTATTACCGTCTGTTAAGTATTCTCCAATTTTTCTTTTATGGCCATGGGTCTCTATAACAGGAGGCCTTGGTAATACATTGGTTTTACATTTTCTAGACCAATATCCGATTTCTGTAGTGCATTAGAAAGATTTTGGATTCAATTGTGCCTCTGCTTCTTTTCTCTTGGCTGGATCTGCCTTATATTTGGTAACAGTGTTGGAAAGTATTGGCTTTTTTTAAGGCCGTTCTTTCTGGAGACAAGAAGATTGATATTTTTCTGTTTCTCTCAACTTGGTGGCAATTTGTTTATCCTGAAACATGGCATGCATTCTGTATTTCCTATCACTAAGCCCAGGAAAAAATACTGTCTGTGTCTTTCCTTTCTGTATTGGATAATCTGGACTTGACATCTGATGAAGGGGGCATGGATTTATGTTGTTGCAAAAGTGGCTGAATAACCACTTGATTTTCTTGATCAAGTGAAACTGATCAAGTGAAATAATTTTCCTTGTACCCGGTTCTTCAGTAAATTCATAGCTGTTGCTTACAAAGGAATCAGGGTTTAAAATCCTCCTGTGATTTAAAGGAACATAGTCTTTGCTCTGGAGTGCAAACTGACTGTGCATTAGAATACTGTTCTTCTATTGAGCTAATATTATCTGGACTTTTCCATTTAGTTTCCACAGCATAATCACAAAAGGAGACAACAGTATGTGTCTTTTACATCCTTTAGTAATTTATCAAGTGATGCTGTACCAATAACAGGATGTGTAGTTGATCTTCTCATTGGGAAAGGAGCATAAGTGGAATGCTGGTTTTCTTGCAGGACGGGATTAATTGGGGAGATTGTTTCCCAAAAGGATTAAGGAATCCCTTCTAGGTGATGTACTGCCTTTGTTCACTTCTAGGTTCTCACAGGACTGAAGCGGGCTTCTCGAGCCATCTCTTTTTTCAGACATTTGAAATGTTATATTAACATTTTTAATAAGGAGCGGTCTTTTCCTGCAACGTGACTGTTACACTGGTGTTCCCTTTTTAATACTCCCCCAGAGACTCCTTTTTCTTAACTGGTTGCTCAGCAGTGCCCAGAAGAACTACTTCATGTTTGACAACGCCATGTACAATAAAAGTTACAAGCTCCTGTATTTTGCCACCTTCCAATGGTGTCCATGTTACTGAAATCAAAATTCTCTCTTCAGGTTGGAGGGTGAGCGGGAAGCCCAGCGGCGCCGCATCCACGGCAAAGCCCTTCGAGGCAGGTGGGGGCCAGCCCAGGGCCACACTGAGGGGCTCGGCGTTGGGGTTCTCCAGGTACAGGAGCCGGGTCCGTGCGGCCCCCACTCAGACGCACACAGAGATGAAGCGCGGCTGGGAGAAGTGGCTCAGCGACAGCAGCGAGGGGCCCTCTTTGCCGCCCTCCTCCTCCTGCTGCTCATAGCCGCTCCTGACCGCCGGGCGCCTTCCCTCGGCCTCCCTCGGCCTCCGTGCGCTGACTCCGTCGCCATTGTTCTTGCCTCCAAATGCTATCCATTTAAAGCAAATCTAGACAATGCTAGAGTAGGATTTCTCATCCATGGTTTCTTAGAACCCAAAGATTCCACGAGAGATTGCCTGGGGTTCAAGTGAGAACTCATGAGTGACAAGAAAGCTTTAAAACCTTTTTGAGCTGTGGGAATAAATGAGAAATTGTACTTCACATGTTATTTTTTCAATTTGACTTATTTTCATATCTCTTCTAAAAGCTGTAAAATTCTGCTGCAAAGTATTTCTGATTGCTGACGTACTATTTTTAAAAATAGACACACATGTAAGATGCAAGAATGGCTCCTTAAATTTCTGCACAACGTAACAGGAAGAAAAAAGTATGTGATTGAAAGCCAGGCATTTAAAGTCTAAAACATACAATACTTGGAAACAACGTCTATTTTCACTGAAAGCAAACAAGAGACCACACAGCACAGGACCTTTACACAAGTTTTGATTGAATTTCAACATCATTTATTGAGGAGTGAATGAGATACTGTCAGACATGCCAAAGACACTTCACATTCAAGGGCTGGGAGCTCAATGGCTTTCCTCACTGAGATGCTACACAGGCCTGCTTCAGGAAACCGAATGTGATATCGATGAAGTCTTCATGCTCGATGTTGTCATCAAATTAGTCTCTTAATCTACTGGTTTGGTGGGCAGAAGGGTGTTCTCTACCCTACAAAAATACTCACACTCCAATACATGTTAACACTAGAGGGTAAAAATGCCTGTAATCTGTTATAATGGGTGACTACTGAATACCTGGTCTTAAAGCTGTCTTAATTAGTTTATGCTTAATGAAAATTCAACTTGTTTCCCTTTCACCATCATGTGGTTGGTTCATACCATTAGAAAAATACTCTTCAGTGCTACTGCAGGGCTTACAGGGAGCTCCTTCAGTGCTGCTGGGTAGAAACTCATTATTGCAACACCATTTGAAACCGTTTCTTCCTGCTGCCTCTGCCTGTAGGTTGCAGAATAGCCTACATGCACTACAGTTTTCTCTCTCAAAAACAAAACAAAGAAACCTAAACCGAAGGGTAAATGTTTATTTGAAGTTTTCTTGTGGATGATCGTTAAGGCCCTTTACGCAGAGTTCAGGAGCTCCTGTATGGCTCCCTGCTGATCTGCATTGAGCTGAGATATGCATTCTGTCCACAAGCCTCCAGAAGTCTAACAAGTAAAAAGAAAGGCAAAAAAGGATGTTAAACATCTATGAAGGTTAGAACAAATCATTTTATATGACAATTGCCTGTCTTTTAAATACATTCAGTCTTATTTCAAAGTACGACTCTGGAGACAGAGCATTAAAAAGTGTAAAATACTGTATACATTCATGTATAACTTGATCTTACATATAGGTTTTGGGGCCAAAATTATGGATTTTGAGATCACTTAATGGATATAAATAATACTCTACATGCATTGTAATAAATGAAAGACAGGAAAAACAACATGTGCTGTAGTGGGGAATTTTATTCTGGAATTCGTTGAAGCTCAACTTCTGGGATCTTTTATTGCTTGCCCTCTTCTCATACAAGGTACTTCAAAAATGCCTTCATCCATCCACACACATACAGTTATAGCATCTCTACTATTTACTAAATATTTAATGAAGTTGTATAATGCTGCTCACCCCAAACTCTGTCATTGCAAATTAAACCTGAGAATTACTCATACATATCCTTCCTACTATATATTTACCTGAACTTGTCGAACTACATTAGCCAGTCGCTTGGTGCATGGATCTTCACGCTTGATTGCTTCATTAATTTCACCATCCGCAATTATACCAAATATTTTGGGCAGGTTAGAGTTGTTAGGGCCTAGGACTATGGGATTATTACTGTTAGAAAGGCAATCAAAGAAAAGCGGGGTGGAGCAAAACAAACAAACAAAAACAAAGAAATGCTAGTTAGTTTAACATGAAAAGGTTGCAATGTGTCAAAAAAAATATTATTAATGAAGATTGTTTGGTCAAATTCCAGGTTGCTATGAACTGTTTTGCAATCCTCTCACCATATCCAAAATGGGGTTTTAATGTATAGATAACTATGTTGTGATGAAATTAGAAAGACTACTCTTAAGTAGCATTAGCAAATTGATGAGGAGGCTGAAGAGGAAACTCCCTTCAATGCTGGAGGGAGGGAGGACTGAGGAGGGAAAACTTTCCTGCCGTGGAGTCTGAAGAGGAAAAAAGCCCTTCAAGGCTGGAGGGATGGAGGACTGACGAGAGGAAAACCACGAGATTATCAGGTGGAGGGCGCCCACCGCCGCAATGGGCCTTGCCTCTTCTCCCTCCTCTTCAGCCTCCTCCAAAGGAAAGAGAGGAAAGGCTGAAGAGGAGGGAGGAGAGGCAAAGCCCACTGCGGCAGTGGCCGCCCTCCCACCGGCCATGGAATCTGCAGGGGGCTTCTTCTTTCCAGAAGCCCCCTGAGTGGTGGGAAAGTTTTCCCGCTGCTTGGCTGGATGAGTCTGGGGGCCAGCTTCCTTCCCCATGCGGCAGCTTTAAAAGGCTGCTCTGAGGTCAGCGCAGGCACCGTGCCTGCTTTAACTGAAGGAGTCTTCGACGGCGGCAAATTCTCGGCGGCTGGAAGCAGCAACAGGGTTTGCTTCAGGCTTTTGGTCTGTTTTTCCATTGGGGATTTTTTTTGGCGGTGGAGGTGGCCCAGCCAGGGCACTTGCCTCTCCTCTTCTCCCTCCTCCAAAGGAAAGAAAGGAAAGGCCCTTCAAGGCTGGAGGGAGGGAGGACTGAGGAGGGAAAACTTACCTGCCACACAGGGGCCTTCTGGGAAGAAGAAGCCCCCGGCAGACTCCATGGCCAGAGGGAGGGAAAAACCCGCGAAACAGCGAGTCTGTGATAAGTGAACCACGAAACAGTGAGGGAACACTATCCGAACTGTCTGCGCAGGGTGCAGGAAATACCATAGGTGCTATTCACAGCTGACCACGAAAAGAAAATATGGGTTGCTTACCTGTAACCGTAGTTTCTTGAGTGGTCAGCGTGAATAGCAGGGCGCAGGAAATACCATAGGTGCTATTCACGGCTGACCACGAAAAGAAAACTGTATATCCTGCTACGAAAATATCTGAAGTATGAACTAATTAGGGTGGCAGGAAACATGTGACTTTTCATATGTTAATGGAGTACTATGCTTATCATTATTATGACTAGGAGACGATGAAACAGAGTCCATCTTGAAAACTATAAATCTATGAACCAAAGCTTGGTGGTGGTGGTATAAGGTTGGGACAAGTAATAGACTCAAAATGCAAATATGTATACAATCAAAACTTGACTGAATATTTACATAGGATGGATATGGATATTTCTTTGTTTCAGTGGAATATTGTAAGCACAGTCCTAAAGGTCAAATCATGAGAAAGTATTAGTCCAAAGGTTGGACCACACATGTCTAATGAAAATGAGCAACAGTCAAATCTAACAAATACATAATACCTCAAAATGCATTTTCCTCTTACCTTTCTATTAGGTCACACAAGTAATTGAAAGTATGGACAGCCTCCTCTTTGTCTTCATGGAGTGGAAGCCATGATAACCAGTGTGGCAATACTTCTTCAACATTTATACAATCAGGTTTGAACTTCATGATCTTTCCAACTGCTGAAATACAGTTTTCTGTGGCATTGACATTTTCTTTGGCTTTGGAATCTGTTGATTGTATAACTCTCACGAGCAATGGAAGCGCCTCTGATAATTGGCCGGAGGAGGGAGAGAAAATACATTGAGTTTCTGTTCAACAAGTGTTGGATATAATCTATAAAGCCCTATGTGGACGGGACCAAGCTGATAGATAACATTCTCCTATATGAGTCAGCCCAGTTATTGTGATCCTTTATGTTAGAAAGAATCTCCTCTTGCAATCATTGGAAATCTAATAGATAAACAAATGAAATCTAAAATATGCTGCAAGACCAACAGAACTTGCAAAAATATGGTGTTTCTTTGCACACCATCACATTCTCTTCCCAGACATTTTCACAAACTACTACTTAGTACTCTATACCTACTAAAAATGTCCAGCACTTTTTTTATTTTAGCAACATTTTAATAACTTTTTAGGCCACATTTTTAGAACTTTCCCCTTAAAATAATTTGTTTTTCTGTAAAGTTTGGGATTCCCTCAAGATTGCTGATATCTCTCCTCTTGTGTGCAGGTGCTGTTGTCTAGACTGTACTAGGTATTTATTCAGATAATTAGTTATCTCTATATAATTGAATGTTAATCTGAAGGACAAAACACTATATATTAATGGCTAAAGTACATAATTTTCTGTGCATGAAAACGGATGCATTTACTTAGAAAACACACAAATATAAAAATGTTAATGTAAAGAAGATATGCATATTTTAGATAAACTGTGTGTAGTTTCGCCCCTTGAAACATATCCATAACACTGGAACCTCATTCACCATACTGAAGTAAACAGATTAGCTTCCAGGTTGTTTTAAGGTTAGTAGTATCCTAATACAAAGCAGTGGTGTCAAGTTTTTATCCTCAGGAAACCCTTATTGTCAACAGTCTTTCTTAACGCCCACTTCTATTGTGATATGGAATTTCTGTACATTGCAAATGCATACTTATATGGAATTTACATGTGTTAAATACTAGTCAGAGATCCGGATAGCATGTGAATGAGGAAAAGGGGGATTGTGCGCAGGATGTGTGCAGGAAAAAAGTTTCACTGCCTGACAAGCACTCTTCAGTAACAAATACAATACAAATGTGGAATAGTAATTTAAACTTTCTAAGTCTAATTTACAAGTTTGTTTCCCCTACATTCACTACTACTGAATGCATCTGTTTGCATGATTTTAAATGTGCCCATAATTAGAAACACTTTTTTTGCTCTTCATTCTAACAGCATGCAAAAGTGTTTTACTTAATCTATAACTGCAACCCATTTGGAAACAGCATGAGATCAAATACCTGTACAAAAAGGCCGATAGTTGTCACCACCAAATTGTGCCATAACTCCAATACCATATGCAGCTGCTTGTCTAACTTCTGGGCTGTTATCACATATTGATTGTAGCATTGGTCTCAAGAAGTATTCTGCATATTTGAATGAGGTTGGGCTGCAGTGCTCTATGACATCATCAAAAATGCATAAACCCCACTGTCTGTCTGGCCATGGCCTATGAGGACACTGTAAACGGGAAAAAAAATCAAATTAGAAAAACATACATTCGCTTTTCCTGTCTTTCAGTTCATTACTTGGGTAACCTAGGGAGCCGACATAAAAAACCTGAAGGAAGGCAGATTGAGAAGCATCCTTACTATATTATGTCAAAAGAAAGAGGTACGCAGGTCATAACTATTGCGATTTAAAATGGTATTTTAACTCAGTAAGCCTTTTACATGGATGTTTGTGCTCCTTCTATTTTTATCTGTTTTATACTAATTTATGTAATGCTTTTGATAGGAAATAAATTGATGCATCCCTGATTCATCTTCCCAATGATTATATTAATTTGGTGCCCTTTCATTAGTCAAAAGGCGTACAGGTTACTTACAATTAAATTGACGATTTGTGGTAGCAGCTGTTCAAACCATGGTAACACCTTTGCCTTGTAACTGCTGAATATTGAGTGCAAAATATCCGATACTTTAGTTAAGATGTAGACATCACTGTCATGCTAATAAGGAAAAAAGGGGCAGTGTGAATAGCACAAATCATTTTGACTGTCTTAAAAGATAATAGATCTCATACAGTTTATATTTTTGTATTTGCATTTTGCATTCTTTTAGGAATGTGAGCTCTTACTCTTCTTATCTTTGGTTTGGTAATGGACTGCTGCAGAAAAGGTCTGAAGTGGGTAACTGTGACACATGAATGAGCCAGAATTCCTAACTTCTTCTGGTGTACAATCAATAAAGCACATAGATCTTCTTGTTGTGCTTTATTACTCCCTTCATATGAGTGGATAACACAAACCATAAATTCAAAGTTTCATGTTTCATCCCAACCTAGGCTTTTGGTTTATTTCTTCCAAGCAAGTTAGAATTGTAAACTAAAAATTTATTCCAACACTGGAGTGCATATAATTTTGGTTTCATTTTTAACATATTTGTGCAAAGAGAAGCAGGAACTATTCTGGCTTATCAATACTTGCAAACATAGGGAGTCAGTGCTATTTCATTTTCTTTCCCAACTTTGGCAGACCCAATATTTAAAAAGGAGACAGGACTATTACTGAAGCTTTTTTTCTTTGTGCAATTCAACATGGTTGCTTGACTTCCAGTTTCTCTTTCTCTCCTCTTTCACTCCATCCACCTCAAAGGATTCCCCAAGTTGGCCATGAAACATACAGCTACATATGACTTGGCTTTTCTTCACAATTGAAGAATCAGGAAGGACTTATCCCACGCTTTCTACAAGCACGTTGATGATTCGGAGGTTGGATGTGTCCTTCGAGCCTGTGCAATGGACCTTTCTGGTGGAGCGCAGTGTGCACAGAACTGGCCTCACCCTTTAAACCAGGGGTGCTCATTCGGCCCTCTTCCAGGTGATCTTCGGGCCTCACCAGCCGGATGGGGCGCTCCTGCCACACGCCTGCACACCCTGTGCGCAGGCACACTCCTGCTGCTAGCTTCTGCTCTCGCGGTGCTTCTTTCACCTGCGGGGTATTGCAGGAAGAAGGAAGCACGAGGCAGGGCCTCTGGAGGAAGTGCCCTGCCTCTCTCTCGTCCAGAAGCAGCTGTGCAGCCTCCATTGCCGGCGAGACAGGCAGGGCAGAGCGCTCCCTCTGGATGCCCCACCTCGTGCTTTCTCCTTCCTGCAATGCCCTGCCGGCGGAAGAAGTGCTGCGCGGGCGGAAAACAGCAGCAGGAGCACGCGCGTTGGCAAGAGCGCGCAGCAGCGGGAGCGGGCGGGAGCGCACGGCGGCGGGGGCAGGTAGATCTTTTGGACTTGCTTTAAGAGTAGCTCGCATGCTGTAAAAGTGTGAGCACCCCTGCTTTAAACCATAGGTTCGTCTGCCGGGGCCTAGCAAGCTTAGGACGGTGGCAGCGAGGTCCTCAGGTCGTAGGTTTGGTTCGAGTTCCCTTCTCTTAGATGGTTGACCTTACAGGGTTAAACGAGCTGGCGGTGGCTACTTTGCCACCGCCAGCATAGCTCATAACTTCATTAGGGTATGCAAGCCTCTCCCCCACAACAAGGCGGCGTCAATGGAGAGGAAAGCTACATAGAACACCATGCAAAATGATAAAGCTCTAATTATACATACAGACAGTGATCAGGTTATGAACAGGATAGGTTCTGTAGGTTTGTTGCTAAGTTTAATTTGTATGTCAGTCGGAATAGGTACTTTTTAAAGTGTAACTGAAGCCATTCTTAAAGTTTTGGATAGTACAGGGAAGGCTTAACACCCCTATAACATTTGTTTTGCTCTCTGTGCTACTGTCCAGAAGATTTCACCCCACTTTCTGTCCACCCGTGACAATTGTATTTTGAAAATTTTGGCTTGTTGTGGAAACAAGGATTGGTGATAAAGCTTCAGTGGGATATATCTTTTCCCTGTGATAACTCTTAACAGGCGTGCCTTTCCCTTCCTATGGACAGATTCCTCTTCCTGTTATTTCGCCTCTGTTCGTAACTAGGAGTCATGCGTAAATTGGATGTTTGCAACTTGGGGACTTCCTGTATTTCATTATAAAAGATGTGGTGAAATGATCCACGGTCAAAGTTAAGTTATCAACTCCTATTACTGTTACTGTCATTACCTCAATTTCTGTATTTTCAGCCCCAAAGTGTGGAGCTACGAAAAGAGAACTGGCAAGGAGCTGAATCTCAGTCACTGCTGGTATATTAATGCTATTACTTTACCAATTACTGTGTTGACTCCATTGCTAATGAGTCTAATTACACTACTATTAACAAGATTAGGTTGCTTACCTGTAACCGTGTTTCTTCGAGTGGAAGGTCTGTGAAATTCACACAAGTGGGTTTACTCCCGCACATGCGCAGAATCTCGGACATACTAGCTAAAATAAAAGATTTACATATGCCCCTCCCACTCCCCGCCCTCCCTCATCCCCCAATGTAGCTACCCAGGCAGTTCCTTACCGCCAGACAGCAGCAGGAACCTAGGCATGACATCAGAGGGGAGGACGGGTGGGTTCTGTGTGAATTTCACAGACCTTACACTCGAAGAAACACGGTTACAGGTAAGCAACCTAACCTTCTTCTTCGTGTGGTCTGTGAAATGCACACAAGTGGGTGACTTAACAAGCTTATGTACCTTGGAGGTGGGTCATGCCACACAGGAAAACAGGACGGCTCTGCCAAAGGATGCATCCTTCTTCGCGAGAACGTCGAGCTTGTAATGGGCTGCAAACGTCGAGGGAGTCACCCAGGTAGCAGCCTTGCAAATTTGGTCAACAGAAACACCCCGCAAAATGCTTGGGATGTAGAAACAGCCCTTGTGGAATGGGCTTTAACACCAACAGGCCATTCCTTATGGGCTAACTGATAAGCCAATCGGATTGCCAGGACTATCCAAGAGGCCAAACGTTGAGAGGTAAGGGGAAGTCCAAGGGAATCTTCCCTATATTTAAGAAACAACTTGGGAGATTTCCTATAAGGAGCTGTTCTATGTAAATAAAAGGACAAGGCCCTCTTAACATCTAGGGAGTGGAGGGCAACCTCCAGAGGAGATGAGGGTTTAGGAAAAAAGGCCGGGAGGACAATGTCCTGAGTCATATGGAAATGGGAAACAACTTTGGGAAGAAAAGTGACATCCGTCCGGAGGACCACTTTATCTTCGTGGAATCGAATGAAGGGAGGATCAGAGCGTAGTGCTGTGATTTCACTGGCTCTTCTGGCCGAGGTAATGGCCACGAGGAAGGCAGTTTTCCAGGACAGATGGGAGATATGGCAGGTTGCCATGGGTTCGAAAGGAGGTTTGGAAAGTTGGGAAAGGACGAGTTCCAAACTCCAAGACGGAGGTGGAGGAGAGACAGGAGGGAAAGACTTTTTATATCCCTGCAGAAACATGCCTATCAAGGGATCCTGGAAGAGGGACGGGAGGCCAATTTTTTTTCTGTACCAGGAGAGGGATGCCAAATAACATTTAATGGAAGAAAGGGAAAAACCTTCCGTAGAGAGGTGGACGAGGAAATCTAAAACAACTGACGTGGGAGCCGACTGTGGCAAATGGCCCAGTGGTCGGACAAACGCACGGAACTTGTCCCACTTATAGGTGTATGCCTTCCTGGTGGAAACCTTTTGGGCTGCCTGGATTATCAGGCGGACAGGGTCGGAGAGGTGGGACAGGGCCTGATCCTCCACGCTGTAAGGTGGAGAGAAGGAAGGTCCAGGTGCAGGACTAGACCTTGCTGAAGGGAGAGGAGGTCGGGATCTAACGGCAGGCGGAAGAAGTCTCCCTGGGAGGCCTGGAGAAGGGGTGTGAACCACGGCTGACGAGGCCACCAAGGGGCTATCAGGACACAGTCCGAGTTGTCGGACAGCAACTTGGCGACCACCCTGGACAGGAGTGGAAGTGGGGGAAATGCGTACAGGAGACCCGGGGACCAGTGGTATAGGAATGCGTCTCCTAGACAGTCTGGGGATGCGTGAGGTTGGAGTCTCACGCAATACCTGCAGCAGTGGGTGTTGAGGTGTGATGCAAATAGATCTATTTGGGGGGTGTCCCAGCGCCTGATCAGTGAGAGGAAGTGGCGGGGGCTGAGCTGCCACTCGTGAGTGGTGGACGACGTCCTGCTCAGTAGTCGGCTAAAGTGTTCTGAAGGCCGGGAAGGTGGATGGCCTGGAGGAACGTGTTGTGGAGGATGCACCATTCCCATATCCGAAGGGATATGGAGAGGTGAGTGGGAGAGCGGGTACCCCCTTGTCTGTTGATGTAACATTTCACCGAGGTGTTGTCCGTGAGGACTTGAATCACCTGGTTGGAGACTACGGTCACGAATGACCGGAGGGCCTTCTCCACTGCCGTGAGCTCTAAGGCATTTATGTGAAGTCTCTTTTCGTGAAGGGACCAGTGACCGCTGATGGTTAGGTCCTGGAGGTGAGCGCCCCACCCCGTGGATGACACATCTGTCGTCAGAGACAGAGATGGCTGTGGGGGGAGAAGGGAAGGCCGGAGCACACATTGGATCTGTTTGTCCACCATGACAGGGACTGTAGGACATGGGCGGGGGGGTGTGGAGGATCAAGTTCTGGTTGTCCAGTCCTGGCTGGAACACAGGGAGAAACCAAGCTTGGAGGGGGCGGAGGCGGGCGAACGCGGTAACGTTCGTGGTGGAGGCCATATGACCGAGGATAGACTGGACGGTCCAGGCGGAGCACCGATGGGTGGTTTGGATAACCTGGATAGAACGGCATAGATTGAGGAAACAATTCTCTGGAAGGTAGGCCCTCTGGGATACAGAGTCTATGACAGCACCTATAAATTGCACCGTCCGGGCAGGTGAGAGGTGAGATTTCTCGTGGTTGACAATCAGTCCCAGGCTCTGCAAAAGAGATAAGGCATAACCAATATCAGATGACAGCTGGTCACATGACCCAGCGCAAAAAAGCCAGTCATCCAGGTAAGGAAATACGGTGACGCCCTGTTGACGAAGGTGGGAGGCGACGACCGCCATACATTTAGTAAAAGTCCTTGGGGCCGTGGAGAGGCCGAAGGGAAGGACATTAAAAGAATACGGGACACCGTCCACCATAAAGGTGAGGTATTTCCTGTGGGACTGCCGAATTGAAATGTGGAAGTAAGTGTCCTTAAGGTCAACAGTTGCCATCCATGCTCCCTTAGGAATGAAAGGGAGGATGGAGGGGAGAGTGACCATCCTAAATTTGCGTGGTCTGATGAATTGGTTGATTTCCGGAGGTCCAAAATGGGCCGGAGGCCACCATCCCTTTTGTCTACTAGGAAATATCTAGAAAAAAAGCAAAATTGGAGTTGGTGGGGTGGGGTCGGGGAAATGGCTCCTTTAAGAAGGAGAGCGTCAATTTCTTGCAATAGAGCAGGGGAGGTCTGAGTAGAGACAGGTTTGCCTAGAGGAGGAAGGGATTCAAACTCTATGGCATAACCCCGGTGGACAATGTCCAGAACCCACTTATCGGTGGTGATGGACTGCCAAACTGAAAGGAAGGGTCGTAACCTGTCGAGAAACAGGTTAGAAACGGCGCGTCTTGTTATTTGAGGATCTACCACCTCGGTACTGACCCCTGAATGGAGCGCCTGGACGCTTGTATCCCTGTGAGGGGAACTGCGGCCGCTGTCCTCCTCTGTAAGGAGCAGCGTTGTAGTAACCACGAAAGGACTGGTGGTGGTAGTAGGGACGCCAACGCTGTCTATATGATTGATAGGGATAGCTGGATTGCTGACCATATTTGTTGAGCGTTTGTTTCATTTTGTGAGAGTGCTCCAACTGAGAATCTGTCTCAGGATTGAAGAGACCAGCCTCATCCATGGGAAGGTTTTCGATCAATGAGCGTTGGTTAGAAGACAACGCCGCGGATCGTAACCAGGCATGTCTCCGAAGAGCAACTGAACCAGCAATAAGTTTGCCCGAGGTATCTGCCCCATGCTTGGCCAGGTCCTTTTGGAGGGTGGCCAAAGTGAGCGCTTCCTGGTGGAAAGCTTTAGCCATAGGCTGTTCAGACACTGGAAGGAGGTCCAAATAAGGGCCTATCTTATTCCAGAGATAGGATTGATAGACGCTCATATAGACGCCGTAATGTGCCATTCTGCCTGACAGGCATGCTGAAGAATAATTTTTTTTGGCCATAGCAGAAGGGGCGGCCTGGTTGTTCTGGATTGGCTTAGGCTGGGCGTCAGTAACAATTGAATTTACCTTCGGAAGTCTGGCCAACCACGGAGTGGTGGACAGATCAATCCGATATAGGTTCTCCGCCCGCCTGGATGTACTGGGGACGGAAGCCGGGGCAACACCAGTGACCTTTAACAACTTGGCCAAATAAGGAATGGTCGGTAGCATGGTGGATTGCTGAGTTTGCTGTTGTTCAGCAGATGTAAAATAAGGGTCTTGAACCACATCTTCAGATTGAGGAGGCTGTATGCCCAGGGATCTGGCCAGCCTTATCAGCAGTGCAGAAAACTTTTTGTATTCTTCTGCCTGCTGAGGATCAACCTCAGGCTCAGGCAAGAGGGGAATGGGAGTCACATCAGAAGAGGACTCCATATCTGCCTCATTGTCATCAACTGGGAGATGGGGGGGATTGGGGAGGAGCAGGAACTGGGAGAGAAGGGGCTTGAGTGGGAGGGGCTGGGGGCTGGAGGAGGAGGGGTGCCACGGATTGCGGGGCATAGGTGGCAGGAGGCCACGGATACCGGTAGAAATCTGGATGGGAATAAGGCTCAGGAGGAGAGTAGCCATAATGAGGGGAAAGGTGGAGGATAAGGGGGGTATCCATAAGGAGGATCCCAGGAATGAGCTCCTTCAGAGGGCTCCGTGACCGGGAGCGATTGAAATCTTCCATAGCATCAAAGGGAGAGCGCCGCCTGGCTGTGCGGCGCTGCGGGGGCGAGCGCGCGTCCCCGCGAAGCGGCGGGAAAGCAGCAGCAGCTGATCGGGAGGAAGAAGAGGGCGGCTGCGTGGCGCTGGCCTTCACGTGGCGCAGCTCGGTCTCCGACGAGCCGCGCCACGGCGGGAAAAGCAGCAGCAGCTGAATGAAAAGAGGAGGAGGGAGGCCGCATGGTGCTGGCCTCCACGTGGCCCAGCTCGGTCTCCGCGAATGGGAAGGTGGGGGAGCCTGAGCGGCGGAGGAGAGGAGGCGACGGCAGCTCAGGCTCGGGAACCGGAGAGAGCAAGAGGCTGGGGAGAAATTGAGGGGGATTTTAAACCCCCGAAAATTGAGTGCTTTCCTCTTGAAATAGCTGCAGCGTCTCAGCTGCACAGAGAGCTTTTATCAGGAGCTAGCAGTCAGAGATCCTTTCGCTGGCTAGGCGGAAAAGGAACTGCCTGGGTAGCTACATTGGGGATGAGGGGGGAGTGGGTGGGGCATATGTAAATCTTTTATTTTAGCCAGTATGTCCGAGATTCTGCGCATGTGCGGGAGTAAACCCACTTGTGTGCATTTCACAGACCACACGAAGAAGAAATACAGGTTCTGCAAACCCCGGATATCAGTTTTCAAACTCCAAATGCAACAAGAATAGCCACACTGATGTTGCAATAGGCATTGCTAAATGTGAAGCTTGGATTACAGATTTTATTCTAAGGAATTCTGCTAAATCAATCTGGTCCCAGTGTAAGGGAGCAATGATCACAACATGCTGTTCTGACTATACCAATCTATGCAGTCACAGGGCAAAGCATCAGTACTGCTTCCAACACATCAGAGACAAAGATTTTGAGATGTGTCTGTGACTGCTACTTACTTATAGTGTAGACTGTATACCCAACACACAACCAAACCACAATGCTACAGACTATGTAAGACGTTTGTATGCCTGCAGAGTATCAAGTATGCAAATCACTCATGGATCTGCACCAAACAGGAAGTATTTATTTATTTATCTTATGGATATCCCACCTTTCTCTACCCCGAGGGGGATTCAAGGCAGCTTACAATCACACCTCCATTGTGCCTTAAAACATACTACATCAATTAAAACATAAGTTAAACATTAAACATAAGCATAATAAAAATACATATCAATGAATCACATCGTCCAAAGTCGTAGTCTAAAGGCCAATCCGTAGTCAAATTGCACATATTCCATAATAACATTCCTGCACTGTTCTATTTTTCAAATGCCTGCTTCCAGAGCCAGGGTTTGATTCTAAACACTAAGAGGGATGGGGCTGCCCTGGTATCACTAGGGAGGGAATTCCACAACCCAGGGGCCACCACTGAGAATGCCCTGTCTCTCATCCCCACCAGCCTCGCTTGCGAAGAAGGTGAGAGCAAGAGCAGGGCCTCCCCAGACGATCTCCGAGATGGTTCATAGGGGAGATATGTTCGGACAGGTAGGCTGGGCTGGAACCGTTTCGGGCTTTATAGGCTAAAGTCAGCACTTTGAATTGTAGATAGCAAATTAATCTCATACACTGAAATAAGCCTGTTAGAAGAATTTGTATACAAAACTATTCCTACAACCTGAAGAAATCAAAACTGGTTGGATCGAAATGATCTGACAATGGTAAGTTTTAGGATCCTGAATGCATCCTTCATTAAACCTAACCTGATATCTTTCCACTGGACTTTTCACACATCAGTGGACACTGACCAGTATTAGGTTGAAGACAGCGGTCCTTATTTTGCTTTGTGATTCACACCTTATTCTTCCTGAACAGAAAGTCATTCATTAAACAGATCATCGCTGGGAATTTTCATTGTCCCAATCAACTATTTTACACTGAAAACAAAGAGAAAGCTCCAAACAATCAATGGGGTGGATCACATGTGAACCGTTTGTCTCAGGTACAATACTACATAAGGAATCTTGGTCAAGCCAGAAAGAGACATAATAATTTTTATTTTTTTAAGCAGTTTCAACCTTTCTGTGCTGTTTTTATTATTTTGTGGCTATTGTACTTTAATCAAAAATTTGACTGTAACTTTCTTTATATGTCCACTGAAATTCCAAGATGATCTACAGAGGTCCTTCTTTCTGTCCCATAAATTTTCAGACTTGTTTGGTGGGCACAAGGGAGATGACCTTTTTAGTGGCTGCTCCCAGACTTTGGAATTTTTGCCCTAAGAAAGTCAGAATGGTCTCATCCTAACTGTCCTTCAACTACCTAGTTAAGACATATTTATGGTGTATGGCTTTTGGAAACTGGCTGGGATGGACTTTTAATTTCATGCAACAGTATTTTAAGGTTGCATGTTGTCTTAATAAAAATTAAAACATCAACATTTCTTGTATTTTATTGCTTTACATTTCTATATTTTATTGATGCTTTTGTGTAATTTTAATCTATATTGTTTTTAAATACCCTGTTAGCTGTCCAGAGTCTCATTATTGTGAGAAAGGCGGGATATAAATGAATAAAATAAATGTTTAGCAACTGAAAAAATGGGCAAAATGTTTAAACACATGAACACTGTCTGTCAAATGAAAGCTGATAAATTATGTTAACAATTAGTTCATAAAAGTGCAACTCTCCCCAACTCTTCTATCACTTCCTCTGCCAATTCATAGTGAACAACATCCTCGTCAGATATCCACAGAAGCACTGATGGTATATAACAGCACACATTCTCTAGCTGTACTGATGGAAGAATGACTTTTGTGATATAAGATGTGACCTGATGAGCATTAGCATAATGGAGTGAGAAACAGAAAAGTTGTACAGAAATAATCTCAATCATTTTTTTTTCTTTTACCTGCAAATTTGTTGCGAGGCTTAGGTCTAGAACCCTGCTGAGAGAAACAACCTGCTTGCCTTCTGTTATAATAGAATGTAAACCTTCAGGAAGCTGTCTGTTGCTAGAAACTGACTGCAAGCAGTTTTTATTCTACAATCTCACTTCTGTTGTGTTGAGACAACCTGTGGAGTAGAATCTGAGAGAACTGGAGAATCTTATTCCTTTTTCCATGCGGAGCTGACATTACTGATACATTTAACAATTTCATCACTTTGGCGAATGCTTCCAAGATCATCCAGTATCACAGAAAAGCACACCCACTAAGAGGCTGCACATATTTTTCAACAAAGTACTGTATTAAACTATTGTTTATAAGCATTTTCTACTTGCAACAAGCTACCAAACTTACTTCATCTTGCAGAGACTCTTCAACTTGCTCATCATAGTCTTCATCCTGCCTTTTCACTATTAAAAAGTAATTTTTTAAAGAATTAGAACAGCTTTGTTCATTCATATTCAGATTAGTTGTAAAAAGGAAGATGAAGAAAAGGATCAAAGGGGAATTGCTTGGTAATGCAACTCAAGAGGTAGATGAATTGCTGTAAAAAGTGTAGAGGAAACCTTGGATAAGAAATGTTTGCATTAATACAGAAATAAATGGCAACTTCTCTTGTAACAAGCTGTTCAGTTAGGAAAAGGCTATTTAATCTATCTTTCAAAAATACTGTTGTAGTTCCAATGTATGCAGCTAAAAACAAAAACCTTTTGAAAGATTTTTATGACTCCCTCTTGAGCTAGCACCGGTCAATACAATTTAAGTAAAATTTAAAATTTAAATAGAATTTAAAATTATGTGCGCCTTCACACTGCTTGTCGATGGATGCCCATTCGTTTCATAGAATTTTCTTAGGCAACCAATATGTAAGAGGTGGTTTCCCCAATTCCTTCCTATGAAATACAAAGTACAGAACTTGAGATTTGTTGAGTTTCCTACCAAACTCAAACTAACCCTGCTTTGCTTCCAAGATGATACAGGATCAAGTGTCTTTTAAGCCATTTAAGGCAATGTATATAGTATTACATGGTATAATTAGCATTGCATCCATATTTCATACATATTTTGAGTTTTTAAAAAGTTTTTATTTTGAAGGCTTACGTTTTGATAGGTTCTATATCAAAATACATGTATCAGTAAGATTCAAGCCTCTTGATATTTGGGTGATATTAAACTCTTAGTTTACCTTGTCTTAATTCTTGATTTTTAAAGTGCTCTTCTAGTTTTCCTTTCAATATTCCTCCAAGTTCTTCAAAGTGTTCATTGTTAAGGCATCCATCTCCCATGACTTCAATGCACTAATAAAATAAAGATATTATCAACTTGAAAATAAATTCTATTGAAACACCTTCAAGAATAACGACATAGTAAACATAATTATAGAAAGACCAGTTCTGTAAACTCTGAAGTCACACACATTTATATATACTCCCTAACTACTAATGTACACCGTAAAAATAGTGCATTTCTTATATTTAAGCCTGAAAGGTATAAAGAACGCAGCTTGATCTCACAGTATGTATTTTATGTCAGAAATTAAATTGTGATGGGCAACACACAGCTTAAAAATTGTGATTAAATTGTTGTTTTTGGCAAGATACAGCCTGCTAAAAATTCAGTTGTTTTTTTAGCAGGATACATCCTGCTAAAAATTGGCAGTCTGGCAGCAGTCTCTCCTTTTTAGGACCCATAGTCATATAACCTACACCAGTGGACAAGAGTCTATCAGGACTGAGTATGGTCTCCTACCAGAAAGCAGTCAAGTAGGGGTGCATTAATTATGCTACATGTTTAAATTATACACATAATATATCATATTGACAATGAGATGAAAATCAGAAGAACGTATGAAAATTGAAGAGGGAGTATTAATAATTGAAGATAGAAACACTATTATATTGATAGCAGAAAACAGCAAAGCCTTGGCATGGCTACTGATGAATGTTGAGGAAGAATGTGCAAAAAAGAAGAGTACAGTACAATTTAAAAATGGGTCATAAAGACATTGAAAACATTATTTCTATACGACTCAATCTTTTATCAAAATGGAGGCTGGTCAAGAAAACAGGAAAAAAACTATGACTTAGAAGGGTGCTTTGGTCAGCCCTCATCTAGAATACTGTATCCAGTTTTTGGCATCAAAATTCAGGATTGATATTTACAAGTTTGAACATGTGCAGAGGAGGAAGACCAAAATGGTAATAGGTCTGGAAGCCAAGTCCTATGAGCAGAGTAGGGAGTTGGGGATGTTTAGCTTGGAGAAGGCTGAGAGGGAATAGGATAGCCATATTTAAATATTTGAAAGATTCACATTGCCGAGAGGATAGGCATGCTTTCTGCTGCTCTGGAGATTAGGACATTGAGCAATGGATTCAAATTGCAGTGAAAGAGATTCCACCTAAACATTAAGAAGAACTTCCAGATGGTAAGAGATGCTTGGCAGTATTATAGGCTGAAGAGTCTCATTTTCTGAAGACTTTTAAGCAGGGGTTGGATTGCCATCTGTTGAATGTGTTTTGACAGTGTGTTCCTTCATGGTAGGAGTTGGACTGGGTGGCCCTTGCAGTCTCTTCCAACTCTAATATTCTGTGACACAAATATAGATATATAATTGAATATTCCTATTTTCAGTTTCTATATACAGATATGAAATCTGAACAGCAGTGGACAAAATGGCTGCTAAGGATTCCTGCTGATTCAGCTCACATGTGGGGTGGACGGAGAATAACCCATTGGTGTTTGGATTGCTCCCTCTAATCAATTTTCCTTAATCAGTTTTAGGTAATGCACACTTGCTGCCACAGGGTATTATCTGACATACTTAAAAATATTACCTATGATACACCCCTGTAAGGTCCCACTGCTCACTGCTGTGGAAATACTTGTTTTTGTTTTGTTTGCTCCCCAAAGACATCAAATAATTTACTTTATTAAGAAAAATTTAAGTAGCTATCTATATGAATTCCTTAAATTACTTAAATGAAAACATTTAAAAGGTCATTATGCTTCTAGAACTGAAAACCTTGCTATACACACACACACACACACACAAAGTATAAGTATTAATAAGAGCCAAAAGTTCAATTCAATTCAGCCAAACTGAAAGCAAAGCATGAGTGTTTGAAGAACACTAATATTTATATATTCCTATATATTCTCTTATTCTTGCTTAGTGATGATAGGAAGCAAAAAAAGTAGTTTATATGATTACCTTGGCAAAAGAATGCATAATTTCTGATAGTACATCTGCGTCTGGTTCCGTTCCTATGGCCTTGATTAGGGCATCACACATAAAATGCCACATCTGAGTCAGGTATTCTGGACCACGAACTCTTGCACATTCCAGGAGCAAAGGCATTGATTCTGCAGCTGCCACACGAACACGTTACAGTCATTAAGGCAAATTACTACTAAACAGATTTTTAAAATGTTAGACATTAGAAAACTTTGACCATTTCTGCTACCTTGGCAGCCACCTCTCCACAAAAGTCAACATTGACACTGAAATACAACACTGCCTGAGCTCTGCGAGTGCAGCATTCCTCCAAATGAAGCAGAGTGTTTGAGGATCAGGACATCCGTAGGGTTACCAAGGCACTTGTTTATAAAGCTATTGTCCTCCCAACCCTGTTATACGTCTGTGAAAAGTAGACTGTCTACAGACGTCACTCAACTCCTGGAACGATTCCATCAGCGTTGCCTCTGAAAAATCCTGCAAATCTCTTGGGAAGACAGGCAGACAAATGTCAGCTTGCTGGAATAAGCAAAGACCACCAGCACTGAAGTGATACTCCTACATCATCAACTCTGCTGGACTACCCACATTATCCAAATCCCAAAGTAGTACTATACTCCCAACTCAAGAACGGAAAACGGCATGTTGGTAGACAGGAAAAGAGATTTAAAGATAGGCTTAAAGCCAATCTTAAAAACTGTGGCATAGGCACAGAGTACTGAGATGCTCTGATCCTTGAGAGCTATAACTGGAAGTCAGCTGTGACCAGCAGTGGATTTTTTAGAGGCACAAATTGAGGACAAAAGGGATAAACGTGCCAAGAGGAAGGCACGTCAAGCCAAACCTGACTGGGACCACATTTCATCTGGAAACCAATGCCCTCACTGTGGAAGAACATGTGTGTCATGAATAGGGCTCCACAGTCACCTATGTATCCACCGCCAAGACACTACACTTGGAAGACCATCATACTCGGACAATGAGGTATCGCCTAAGTAAGTAAGTGACCTTGTAAAGTATGATCAAAGTCCTCCAATCTCACTGTTTCATCCATTCATAAGAACATAAGAAGAGCCATGCTGAATCGGACCTCAGCCCATCTAGTCCAGCATTCTGTATCACACAGTGGCCCCCAGTCAAAGAAAATAATTTTCTTTATTCACCTTTTCTATCCCATGCATGATTTTATACACTTCGATCAAGTCACCTCTTAGACGCTGTCTTTCAAGGCTGAAAAGACCAAGGCGTTGCAACCTGATTTCATAAGGGAGCCGCTCCATCCCTTGGATCATTCTTGTTGCCCTTTTCTGTACCTTTTCCAGTTCCGTTATATCCTTCTTAAGGTGCGGAGACCAGAATTGTACACAGTACTCCAAATGTGGCCTTACCATAGATTTGTAGAGAGGTAATACAACATTTGCTGACCTATTTTCGATTCCCTTTCTGATCATGCCTAGCATAGAATTTGCTTTTTTCACTGCTGCTGCGCACTGGGTTGACATCTTCATTGAGCTGTCCACCAAAACCCCAAGATCCCTTTCCTGGTTTGTCTCGAAAAAGCTTTGACCCCATCAATTGGTAGGTGTAGTTGGGGTTCTTTGCCCCGATGTGCATGACTTTACACTTGTTTAGGTTAAAATGTATTTGCCACTTTGTTGCCCATTCACTCAATTTCGAGAGATCTTTCTGGAGCTCTTTACAATCAGTTTCATTTTTAACTACCCTGAACAATTTAGTGTCGTCTGCAAACTTTGCTGCCTCAGAATTCACTCCTACATCCAGATCATTAATGAATAAATTAAAAAGTAACGGACCCAAAACTGAACCTTGGGGTACGCCACTTCTCACCTCTTTCCACCCAGAGAAATGTCCGTTTATTACCACCCTTTGTTTCCTACAGTTTAGCCAGGTTCCAATCCAGGACAAGACCTGTCCTCTGATTCCATGGCTGAAGAGCTTATTTAGGAGCCTTTGGTGAGGGACTTTGTCAAAAGCCTTTTGAAAGTCAAGGTAAACAATATCGATTGGGTCCCCTTTATCTATGTGTTTATTTACACTCTCAAAGAATTCTAACAAGTTAGTAAGACATGATTTGCCTTTGCAGAAACCATGTTGATTTTCTTTCAGCAATGCCTGTTCTTCTATGTGCCTAGTAATATTTTCTTTAATAATGGTTTCCATCACTTTGCCTGGAACTGAGGTTAAACTGACTGGTCTATAATTTCCTGGATCACCTCTGGATCCTTTCTTGAAGATCGGTGTTACATTTGCCTCCCTCCAGTCCTCGGGTACAGTGCCTGATCTTAGAGAAAGGTTATATATCTTAGCTAGAAGTTCAGCAATTTCACACTTGAGTTCCTTAAGAACTCTGGGGTGGATGCCGTCTGGCCCTGGTGATTTGTTGACATTTAGTTTAGTAAGGCATGTGAGAACATCCTCCTTGTTTATCTCTATTCAAAACCTAGTATGAGATTTAAAGTTACAATTAGCTATTGTAACACATTACAATATGGTTGCATTTCAAGATACTAATAAATATATGATTAAAATGTATTTTCGCAGTAATTATTTTTTAAAAATCATTCTTAAGATTTGGAAAAATGCAATTAATTTCACATTTTGAATATTTTTTCTGCCCAAAAAGAAATATCCTTAAACTAAAAGGATGATATAATCAGCTACCTCAAGATATTATTTCACCAACTGTCAGTTTTATCCTATAAGACTGGTTTGGATGCAGAAAAATGTGCCTTCACATCATTTTAACCTCAAAATTATGTCACCCAATATAATAATAATAATAATAATTATTATTATTATTTCTTATATCAGATACATGGATGAACAAGGCAGAGTTACACACAGAAAAGTAGGATGCAAGGAACTGGATTCATTTTAACAGTTATCCTTGCATCAGTCATGTTCTGTCCCAGTCCTAATACCCTCCAGCTTTTCCAAATACCCTCTTTCTCAGGATAACAAACAGTTTTCAAATTTTGTCAAAGGTGTAACATAAAAACTCTGCTGGAACATGATGGCAGTGACTTGTAAAAGGATATCATCATGGAAATAGAATTTCAACAAAGGAACCATCAATTTCACAACTTGTTCTGTGTATTCCACAAATCCTTCCTTCAGTTCTTTGGCATAGCAAACCTGAAGCACAGAAAAGCACATAACATTAGTGAATTCTACTGTTAAAATTGTTACATAAGCTTCAGATACAGTTAGGTAACCAGTGTCACAGACGTAAGCAAAGAACATCAGAAAAGCTAAAAGAAAAATCATGCGATTCCACATTCGCTGATATTATGTTTTGATGATTAAATTCACTTTTACTAATTCATGAATCACCTTTGCACTTAAAAGGAAAAGAAAGTCTCTTGCCATCCAAAGCTTTAATTGTTTACTTTTCTCAGGATACTGCAATCTGGATGCAATGGTGTATACCCATTGAATTCCACCAGTAGAAATTAATACTGAAGTTAGCTGTGTACTTAAAATCCCTGCTATAGAGAACTAAGACCCACCCTCAAGCATGTTTTTCCCCATGAAGACTGTCAATGGGGATGGGAAAAAATCCCAGTTACAGTGGCGGAAGACGTGGAATCTAATAAAAGAAGAAAGAATGGGTTATAGTTACAATTCAATTAAACTATCAAATTTAATATATCTGAATCAAATATATATTTAAAAATAATTAAAATCAACAGCTGTCCTTCTCAACCCTTGCCACAATGAGTTCAACTCTACTTACTCCTCCCTACTTTTTCTAAAAGCAATCTTTCAAACGCTTCTGGTAAAAGAAGAACCAGAAAGCAATTTTACTCATCCCTTGGCCCTCCCTGTGATGCTTGTCTAAAAGACAGTTTACCAACTGTAGTTTATTCATCTTTCATGGTTTCAGTTCTGCCAACTATTAATTTCTTTTCAAAGCATGTGATCAAAACAGCACTCACCAACATCTGACATGCAGTTGCTTTTTCTTCAAGTCCTGCCGTCTTAATACCAAAACTCTGCTGGTCTCCTAGATTTACAAACTCCCAGCCATCATCATCACTCATGTTCTCCATATCTTGTGCTAGCGAGGGGGAAATATAGTTTTAGCATAGTTGTACCATAGCTCTTCAATGAAATTATGAATGAATGAATGAACTAGAGGAACTCACTGTCAAGGAGAGCCACTTCAGGCTTGATGGATGCAGTTTTCATTAAAGGACCCATAACAACAGGAAGATATTGTTGGAATTCTTTTCCAAGGATCTTGCACATTCTTGCCCATGCAGAAATCATATACGATATCTGAAAATTAATATTATTTTCACCTTCCTTTTCTTCAATATACAAAGTTGCATTACTACTTGGACTGACAGAAAATCAAGGACATTTTTAAAGTTAAAATGTGCTGAGATTGACACTGAAGTTTTTGCCACGAAGGGATCCGTATAGGGAAGAGAGGAACAAAACTTGACATTTGTGTAACATTTTGAATACAAGCAATTCATAAAGTTTCTTGTTGCAAATCTTACATCAGTTATCAAATTAGGGCTAATGCTCCCATATTCTTGGGAGGGACACAGTTACAGAGCAGTTTATCTGAGGCAACCTAACAAAATTTTAATGTCATTTTACCCTCTGTTTTTATCCTGTACTGTTGTTTTTATCTTGTGATTTTTTGGTGCTGTGAGCCGCCCCGAGCCCGCCGGGAGTGGCGGCATAGAAGCCGAATGAAATAAATAAAATAAATAAATAAAATAATGGTTGAGGTAAAAACAGAAAACCAAGCTTTAATAGTTCAGTTTGAGTTGCAATACTAAAATCTCATTAGCCAAATATAAACCAAAAATGTGTGGACTCTTACTACTCTAATTCCCCCAAGTAAAAATCTGCCATGAACATCTGCAATCTTCCTGAAAGTGAGAACTGCAATGGTGCAAATGTGGCTGTGAACAACTGCATCTCAAAAGAAAGTGATGTCACTGAAGAATGGTCTATTTTATTCCATCTATGAACAAGCTTTTAGCTAATACAGGTCAAAAAAGTAACATTTGTGCAACCATTCCCCACCCATAACAGCTATTTCCAATAAAATGAGTCTGATAATCATAGCATGCATTCAGACAATCACAGCATGTGACTTAAAACATGCACAGTTAGAGAGTTTGTCTAAACAATAGAGCCACTATCTAAATAGCCATCATACCAATTGATTCTATGGGATATTCTTGAAAAAATAAAACTAGAATCAATTATTTGGCATACCTGAGGGTCATCATCTTCCAAGTCATTGAAATCAGTTTGTGTCTTCAACAAGAGCTGCATCACATCAGATGCATCTTGCATGAACTAGAAAGGAAAGCACTGAATGAGGTTACAATAGTTTTTAAATTTTGTCTATTTTATTTAGCTTATATGAAGACTTCTGATAGCTTCAGCTACAACCGATGGCTGAAATTTTATTCCTAAAAATTGCATTCTGGGTCTAGAAAAGGTCCCTGTTCCTTGTCTCCTCTAAGCTGACAGAAAAATACTATTGGTACATATTTAAAAGCAGAGCTATCAGCAAGGCAATCTGGTAATAAAATGTTTGTTTTGAGGGCTATTTTTTATTTGGGATCTTGTCAGCTAAAGTGCATCTCTGGACTAAAAGGCAAGAAAGAGTAACAAGACAAGCTGTGTAACATCAACAACATGTAGCTATCATCAAGTCAAGGGATGGAAGCATTCTTAGCTGAAACATACCTTCTCTTTACCAACTGCAAGACCAATCAAGCTGATACATTCTATGGTTTTTCCTCTTAAGAGTCTAAGTTCCTTCTGCACAGCATTCTCAACGATGTGTTTAAGAGAAGGCATAAATAAATCATAGTACGGAACAAACTTTTCCTCTGCTGTATCAGCAACTGATGCAATTGATGTAACAACCTGCTCCAAAACCAACTTGGTGCCTTTTTCAATCAGCTGTTCATGGGGTAAAAAAGGAGAAATGTAAGACATTTATTTAAAATTCACTGAATTAGTATAGGACTTTAAGTGGCGTTTCCTTGATTGTCTTACCTCCTGCAATTTTAATACCATAATGGAATGAAGGTGCTTCACTAGGTTATCTAAATAGGGAATAAGGAGTGATTTTGGACAGTCTTCAGTAAAGTTGATCAGAGCAGCAGCTGCATGAGCCTGAACACGTTGGTTTCCTTGATCCTCCATGGTTTGGAGAAGAGCTGCTATTACCTAAAACACAAATGACTATCATAAATGAAAGATCTTAAAATGAATTTGGTCAATATATATTATATAGCTTTCTACTTGCCTTTTCGTGGAATTTCTTCTGGAAGCCTGGTGCAAAATCTGTAGCCATCTGACCAATTGCATTACAAGCAGCATATCTTACTCTTGGATGCTGAAATATTTAGTATTAGTTAGTACATTTACAGAACAATCAAACATAAATTTTATAGGAAGCCAAGTACATTAAACTTACAGGATCCTGAAGGAAAAGCAAAACCAAATTGACTATCTCATTCAGAATCCCCTCCATTTGTTGGTGACAGCCTTCGCCAATAGCTGAAAGAGCCATCAAGCCAGCATGTCTGCATTTCCAGTCAGCTGTAAGATATATCAAATGAAAATATTATTAGACAGGGAAACACATATAGAAGGTAAGAATATATTTTATCTAGAAATTGAATCTATTAAATCATGAAGTAGTAGTGTGGTTTTAAAAACACTGGAATCATACCATCAAAGCCAGTGTACATTGATGGGTCTCACTCTCATTTCTCATTCAATGAACTAGTTATTAACGAGTTAAACTCCACTCAAAGTCCCGCAGAATTTTAAAATTTTAAGTACAGTTGTTTACATCATTTAAAAAGCCTGACAAAATAAGGATATATTCTCTCATGAGATGAAGTTTAATAACTTTGGTTCTGTACATATTCTAGCCAGTCAATCCTCTGAATTTAGAGGGTTATAGAAAATGTTCTCCAATAATGAATGCCATGACCAGATAGATACCAGGAAAATCACCCTTTTAACCATCTGGTCCTAGAGACCACAGCTGCTTGATAGCAGTAGTTCATTGTCCGGCATACAAAAGGTACACATGAGTGTTCATTCGAGAAAGACCAACTGCATTACAAACGTCATATTTTGCTCTTGGATGCTGCAATACTTAGCTTCTAAAATATCATTGGGTTTGGCTGCATAACATGAATGCCCCTATTATAACAAACTTATTGAGGTCAGGCCAGAGCACAGAGATGCATCCTACCACTCCAATTAATTGGTTAGACAAACAAGGATGAACTTGGCACACAAATTTAGGGCAAGAGCAATGAAAGTGCAGCCTGTGGGTTACATGTGGTCCCCAGGGAACTTTTATGCACTTAAGTATTCTGTGGATCTCCAGAACCTTGTACCTCTTTCAACCCTGGCGCGATGTCCAGAAATCTACCTCAGAGCAAATTCAAGTTTGACTTTAGGTGAGTTGGGGTCACTGTGGCCTGTCATAGGTCCAAGAAGGCAAAAAGCAGTCCCCATAGCCACCCACATAGGCAACCCGTGTACTAGGGTTATCTGTGGCAATCAGAAAAAAATCTCTTTACTTGGATAATACAACAATCTATAATGAATCTGTTCTGAGAATGTTTAGCCTCAGAGAAAAAAAGTTGATGGTCCAAAGCACAACATACTTTGTGTTTTGTACACAAAGAATGGGCTCTCAATTGCTCCCTTTTCAAAGCAATACCCTGCACCTCAACAACTATCTCAGAAAGTCATGGGAACCTAATGAGGTGCTCAAACTACTTCTTACAAACATAGTAAAGTACATGGGATTTTCTTCATTTCACCCACTGATTCCAAAATCAATCATATTCATTTTGAACACCCAATCACTTATTTTAATTATTCAAACCCCCAATATTCTGTTCAAAGGTCAAAATAAAATCACTTACGATTCTGAAGCATTTGCATAATATGTTCTTTTATCATAGGAAGAACAAGTTTTCCACCAAGGCCACATGCCATTCTGTCCAATGCACTCTCGCCCGCAACAGCATTGCTAAAAAGTGGGTAAATTTTGAAAAATAACTCAACAATTAAGTTAGAAATCCAGTGTTCTTAAACATCTACATTTCAGAGACAAAATAGTCTGTAGGTCTTTGAAAGTACTTCAAACACAACTTTAAAAACATATTATGATGCTAACACACTTTTGCATTGGTTTTGAGTGAAGCCTGCTCATCATCTTAACACAAGTGATGTTGCCAGAATGCGCACTCAGTATGTCTAACAAACTTTTTAAAAAAACAGAAACAACACAAAAACAAAACATGTTATTCATTTTTGGTTTTCTGGCATGCAGATAATTTGGATGTAGCCAGCAAGGGAGCAAACTAGCTTCTAAACAACAACGTTCAAAATACTGTGGAGTGCTTCTGGCAATATATAAGTGGCAGTATCAGTAAATCTGAATGAACTGTTCTTTAAAGAATGACAGACAAATAAAAAATGTAAATCTTACTACTGGTGTAAATATTAATCATATTATTTTTATGCTTCTGCCCACACTGAAGAATCTCTGTGTGGACACTGTGCGTGTATGCACCAATTTCCACAATAGCAAAAAGTTCAAAATATGTTGCCACCATTTAGTACACTGCCGCATGTAAACTGTACATAAGTATAGTCCAATTGGACTTCCGGTTTGGGCGCTGGTGAAGGTGGACGCTGAAAGGTGAAGCTCCTACGGAGCAGGAGCCAAAGCCAGTGATTGGGGAGCACAATCTGCAACCCCGGTTGCTTCTCGAAGGAAGGAGGGCAACCCAAGCTCGAGGGAAAAAGAGGGTGAGCAAGGACTCGCCAAGGAGGGGTCCCCGACCGGAGATACCCCCCCCCTACTCTTTCCCTTGGAGCCGAGGATCGGCAGCGGCTCGAGGCGATCGCATCCCGGCTGGGAGAGACGCCACAGCACCTCACCACCCCAGATTCCCTCTTCAGGAAAGGTGAAGTTAAACTTTACTTTAATAAACAAACGAAGAAGTAGGGATCTTTATACTGACTACCAACCCTGGACGGGAGGGGAGAGGAACCTGATGACCAACAACAGACAATATACAAACAACTGCTGACCAGATAAAAGAAACCGAAGCGGGCGCGGCTGCTTTAAGAGGGGACGAGCGGGAGAGCAGACGCATTCTTCAAGTGTCACGAACGCCGACTTAGAACTGCCCCTTTAACACACACACGGAGACGTATCAAAGGCTAACTAGTTTATTGAATATAAAACAGTCCAAAGAGAATATAGTCCAATAAATGAAAGTATTCAAAGTATAAAGTCAATAGTCCAAAGTATAATGGCAAATAGCTTGAAGCGAGGCAAGGCTCCGCAATTCAATGCGGATCAGGAAACAGGGCAAGGTTTCGCATCCAATGCGAATCAGGAACCAAACAAAGTGCCGCAAACCACTGCGGCTCAGGAAACAAGGCAAAAGCAAGGCAAGACTTGATGACCACGGTTGCTTGTGGTCCCACTCGCTCGCGCCTATTCAGTATAGACGTGGCCGGAGAACTGAGGATCAGTTCCCACGGGCCGTACTTAATCCCTCGGCCGGGCCCCCCGACGATCTAGGGCCCGGCGCCCAGTCTCTACTTTCCGAACGGTGACGGTCTAGGGACAGGTGCCAGCTCCTCCTGCCCTCCTCTATGTCCCTGCGCCTGTTATGAGAACGGCCCCGCTCTTCCAGCCTAGTATCGCTATCTTCCTGAGAAGAAGCCTCCCGAAGGTTCCCATCCGCGAGCCTCCATCTGCTGTTCAGCCAGCTCCTGGGAACCTCGGCCATTTGGGAATTCATAACTATCTCCGCTATCTGCTTCACTGCCTCCCATCTCCACCTGGTCCGCTCCTTCCCGGGAGAATGCTCCCACTCAAGATCCCAGGCTAAACTCTCTACAGGTGAACTGGGCAAAGGCACGGCTGACCAATCTTGCTCTGGGCCTTCCAACTCATCCTCCGAATCCCTTTCAGCCTGTGCGGGTCCCAATGCCAACGGGACCCCTGGTGCATTAGCCCTCCCCCGTGGCCCGGGCGGCCCCATGGGGGCTACACTATCCCCCCTCAGGGCCCCCCTGGCCGCCCCCCGGCTTGGGCTTGTCAGGTAGTTGCGGTGGAAGCGAGCCACCAACTCCGGGCGTGAACATCTCGAGCCTTGACCCAAGCACGTTCTTCCGGGCCAAACCCCTTCCAGTCAATGAAGTACTCCAACTTCCTGTAGCGGAGGCGGGCATCCAAGATGTCCTGCACTCGACCTCCTCCCCCGCCCCTCCCGCATCACAGGGGGAGGAGGCGGCTGCGCCACGTCAGGCCGCACCCCTTCGCTGGCGGAGCAACGAACGATGAAACACCGGGTGGAGTTTCATGTCCGCTGGGAGTTGTAGTTTGAAGGAAACAGGCCCCACCTTCTCCAAAACCTTGTAGGGACCCAAAAATCGCATCCAGCTTGCGGGTGGGTCGCTGCGTGGGCAAATTCTGGTGGACAGCCAAACTTTATCCCCACAAGGATGTCAGGACCCTCCTGGCGCCGCCGATCAGCCATCCGCTTGTAGTCAGCTTTCGCCTGGTCCAATTGAGTGCGTAGCAAGTCTTGGAGTGCAGTGAGCTCGAAGCCAATCCTTAGCCTCGAAACGTCTCCGGACGGGTCCACCGGGCGGGTAGAACCGAGGGTGGTGTCCATAGTTGGCAAAGAAAGGAGTCTCTTTGATGGATTCCTGCGCCGCATTGTTGTAAGCAAACTCTGCCAGGGACAACAAGGACGCCCAATTGTTTTGCTGATAGTTGACATAGCAGCGCAGGTACTGCTCCAAGGTGGCATTGACCCTTTCGGTCTGGCCATCGGTCTGCGGGTGATGAGCCGTGGACATCCGCACATCAATCCCCAGCAGCTTCTGGACGGCCTTCCAGAACTGGGAAGTGAATTGGGTGCCCCGGTCAGTCACCAGGCTCTGTGGAAGTCCATGCAGCCGAAACACATGTTGCACAAACATATCAGCAGTCTCTTTGGCAGTAGGCACCCCACACAGGGGATGAAGTGTCCCATCTTAGTGAAACAGTCCACCACGACCAGTATCGAGGTGAAACCCTTGGACTTGGGGAGGTCGGTGATGAAATCGGCCGAAATCATCTTCCAGGGAGCAGAGGGGTCGGAAGCGGCTGGAGCAAACCAGCCGGCTTGCCCCCTGGTTCTTAGCCCGGTGACACACAGGGCAGGATGCCACATAGTCCTCCACATCCCTCCGCACTTTCAGCCACCAAAAGTCCCGTAGGGACCAGTTGGAGAGTCTTGAAAGCTTTCCAAAATGGCCTGCGGCCCGGCTATCGTGGCAAAGCTTGAGAATGTCCTCCCGCCAGGCCCAGGGGAAACATAGACAGAGTCCCGGTGGTAAAGTACCCCATTCTTTACCTGAAACGGAGCCGGAGGTCCCTTGGTCAGTTGCTCCTGCACCCACGGGTCGGTCCGCTGGCGAGCCTGGACCCGCACACTCAAGGGTCTCTTGTCGCCAGGGGCCGGCGGAGCCACCGGAGGGTTGACAGGACGCGCCCGAGCCGCCGCAGTTCTCCGCTTTAAGCAACCGGGCCTCGGACGGCCCGCCGCCCTCACGAACATACTCCGGCTGACAGCGCATCAGCTTGCTTGGTCTGCTTGGGGGTCACATAGTGAATGCGGAAATTGAATCGCTCAAAGAACAGGGACCATCTCTGTTGCCTCTGGTTCAATTTGCGCTGGGATTTCAGATGCTCCAAGTTCCGGTGGTCGGTGTGAACCTCCACCGGGAACTTGGCCCCTTCAAGCAGGTGCCTCCAGACCTCGAAAGCCACCTTGATGGCCAACAGTTCCTTCTCCCAAATGGTGTAGTTCTTTTCCGGAGCCGCCAGCTGCCGGGAGTAGTAGGCACAGGGCAACAAGTCCGTCCCTGGGGCTGTAGCAGGATCGCTCCCACCGCCACATCCGAAGCATCGGCCTGACGATGAAAGGGGTGCGGGGGTTGGGGTGCTGCAAAAGCGGCTGAGTGGTGAACAGCTGCTTCAACTTGCGAAACCCCACATCGGCCGCCTGAGTCCTCCTGAACGGCACCTTTCCCCGCAAACACTGGGTGATCGGATCAGCCCACTTGGCAAAGTCAGGAATGAACTTTCTGTAGTAGTTGGCAAAGCCCAGGAATCTTTGAATGTCTTTTTTGCTAGCAGGGGGTGCCCAGTCAACCACGGCTTGGACCTTGGTGTCATCCATGGCAATGCCCGTAGGTGAGATACGGTAGCCCAGAAAGTCCACCTCACGCAAGTCGAAAGCACACTTCTCCAGCTTAGCATAGAGCCCGTGGGCCCTCAGTCTCTGGAGCACTTCCTGACATGGCGATCATGGGTCGCCTGATCCGGAGAAAAATCAGCAGATCGTTCTAAGTAGACCGCCAGATAGCGGTCCAACAGGTCTCGGAAAATGTCATTCATGAAATGTTGGAAACAGGCGGGAGCGTTGCACAAACCGAATCCCATCACCAGGTATTCAAACTGCCCCACTTGGTCTGGAAGGCCGTCTTCCATTCATCACCCTGGCGAATCCGACAAGGTTGTAAGCCCCCTCAGGTCCAGTTTAGTGAACACCTTAGCTCCCCGCATCCGCCTCCAAGAGCTCGGGGATCAAGGGCAGGGGATAGCGATTCGGATCGTGATCTTGTTGAGTTCCCTGTAGTCATTGCACAGTCGCAACTCCCGATTTCTTCTTGACGAAAAGAATCGGAGCCCCAGCCGGGATTGGGAGGGCCGAATGAACCCTTTCCGCAGGTTCTCATCCAGGAAATCTCGGAGAGCCTGTTGCTCTGGTTCCGAGAGAGGGTAGAGTCTTCCCCGCGGGATCGGGGCCCCGGTTGCAGTTCAATGGCACTCATCATAGGGCCGGTGCGGAGGCAAGCGCCCGCCTCCTTCTCACTGAAGACATCCCAAAATCCGCATACGTCTTGGGCAAGGTAGCCACATTCTCCACTTCTTGGGCCAGGCACGCCCGGGCCGTCATGCAGTGGCCCTGGCAATGGTCCGAAGAAAAAATTAGCTGCCTCTTAGCCCAGGAGATCTGGGGGTCGTGGAGTGCGAGCCACACAATGCCCAGGACAATGGGGAAATCTGGGAGCCTGGTCACAAGGAAAGAAATGTCCTCTTTATGGGAGCTAGTCCACATCCTAGTAGGAGCCGTATACTGCGTCACAGCCCCTGTTTTCAGGACTCTCCCATCAATGGTTTGGACACCCTTAGGCTCTTGGAGATCAAGAAAATTTAATCCGGCGGACTTGGCATAGTCCGCATCGATGAAGTTGTTGGTCGCTCCCGAGTCAATCATGGCATGGACCATCATTGGCCCCTTCTCTGGCGACCACAAACTGACCATTACAAGGAACAATTGTCCAGTCTTGGGTTCAGGGGGGAGGTTAGCGACGACGGCCGAGTGAGCGAACCCTCTTACACCCGGCCGGCCCCTTCCCCCGTCGCCTGAAGGGCCTCTTCGGGCTCTGGGGCCCCTCCGAGGGCGGCAGAGGCCCGAGGAGTCTTTCCACGCGGCTTCTGGGGGCACTCCTTAGAAAAATGTGTCCAGCCCCCGCAGTACCAGCACAAGTTGAGGCGCTGACGCCGGGCCTTCTCCGCTGGTCTACTTTGGGCCGAACTGTACCCAACTGCATGGCCCCGGGTCATCCGGGCCCGCCGGCACTGGTAATTGCCGGGGTTGAAATTGTCCAGCCCCTTCCTTCCGCGCCACCGGTTTCTCCATCACGCCCTTGTCCCACCGTCTCCTGGTTTGCAGTCCCGCTTCCAACCGAAGGCTCAAGGTGATGGCAGCCTCCAGATCTGCGGGCCGAGGATGCTTGATCATCTCCTGTTGCAGTTCCGACGGCAATCCCGCAATGTAGTGTGATACCGCAACGACGGCAGACCCCACTGCGTCTGGGAAGCCAGAACACGAAAACGGGAGATGTACTGGGACAGGGAGATATCCTTGCACGTCAGCCGGGCCAGATCCCTCTCAGCCAGTTCTTCATTCACCGGGGCCCCCCATGTTTCCCTGATCGCATCCAGGAAAGCCTGCAGCGTGTTGGTATGGGGGGACTGCGCCCGGATCAATGCGGTGGCCCACGCTGCCGCAGACCCTTCCAGCAGATTGAAGACAAAAACCACCTTGGCTCGATCATTGGCGAACTCGTTGGGGCGTTGCTCCAAGTAAAGTTCCACTTGGCACACAAAAACCCCCACCTGGGTCGGATTGCCACTAAAGCGGCCAGGTGGGCTCACCCCGGGTGCCGTCCCGGCCCGGGTCCGCAGCTCCCAACTCTCGTTGCATGTCCTGCACCTGCTGATCCGTCAGGTTAGCCATGGCAACCGTGGGGACGATGGGAGCCTGAGTGCGCTGTCTGCGGTTCCTGGTACGTCCCGTGGTGCAAAAAGGGGTTCGAGGAGTTCTCCGGCCAACTGTCACGAACGCCGACTTAGAACTGCCCCTTTAACACACACACGGAGACGTATCAAAGGCTAACTAGTTTATTGAATATAAAAACAGTCCAAAGAGAATATAGTCCAATAAATGAAAGTATTCAAAGTATAAAGTCAATAGTCCAAAGTATAATGGCAAATAGCTTGAAGCGAGGCAAGGCCCCACAATTCAATGCGGATCAGGAAACAGGGCAAGGTTTCGCATCCAATGCGAATCAGGAACCAGGGCAAAGTGCCGCAAACCACTGCGGCTCAGGAAACAAGGCAAAGGCAAGGCAAGACTTGATGACCACGGTTGCTTGTGGTCCCACTCGCGCTCGCGCCTATTCAGTATAGACGTGGCCGGAGAACTGAGGATCAGTTCCCACGGGCCGCATTTAATCCCTCGGCCGGGCCCCCCGACGCTCTAGGGCCCGGCGCCCCCAGTCTCTACTCTCCGAACGGTGACGGTCTAGGGACAGGTGCCAGCTCCTCCTGCCCTCCTCTATGTCCCTGCGCCTGTTATGAGAACGGCCCCGCTCTTCCAGCCTAGAATCGCTATCTTCCTGAGAAGAAGCCTCCCGAAGTTTCCCATCCGCTAGCCTCCATCTGCTGTTCAGCCAGCTCCTGGGAACCTCGGCCATTTGGGAATTCATAACTATCTCCGCTATCTGCTTCACTGCCTCCCATCTCCACCTGGTCCGCTCCTTCCCCGGGAGAATGCTCCCACTCAAGATCCCAAGCTAAACTCTCTACAGGTGAACTGGGCAAAGGCACCGCTGACCAATCTTGCTCTGGGCCTTCCAACTCATCCTCCGAGTCCCTTCCATCCTGTGCGGGTCCCAATGCCAACTGGACCCTGGTGCATTACCCTCCCCGCTGCCCGAGCGGACCCATGGGTGCTACA